>JAOTBA010000203.1:18604993-18632895 GCA_025629845.1 Erythroxylum squamatum
TCATTTAATATTTAGTTGGTTACGTAAATTTATAAATTGAGTCATTTGTGTTTCATACAAATATGTAAACTTAAGTAAATTGCCTATTTATTGGAGTCTTTTTTTTAAATTTCGCCCCGGGCCTATAAAACTATAGGAATGGCCCTGATAGGCGGCTTGGAGGTTACAAAAATCTAGAAGCCGGCTTTGAAGAGTCCAGACGCGTCTCTTAATTTTTTAACAAAAACAATGTCGTTTTGGTGTTAGACGGACAGGATTATCTCTGAGAGAGGATCCGGACTCACATAAGAAGTCATGCGAGAAGCATAATTTGAGCGAGGAAGAGAAAGTGAAGTTGAGCGAGAAGAAAGATCACTCTTTATTGCAGGAGGTGACGAAGAAGATGAATCGGGATAGAGAACAGGAGTTGTTAAGAAGAGAAGCCATCGGCATTGGCTATCTAGTCTCGTCAAATGATGCCACTGAAAAAAAGATGGCATTCATGTATGGCACAAGAAAGGACCGATAACTCTCTTTTCCTCCGTGTGCCAAGCACTCATTTTGCAGCAGCTCTCCCCCGACTTGAGTGAATTGCTGAAGTACACTAGCTTGTTATAGGAAACATCAACAACTGTTGAATTGTCAATTACGCTGTTTGAGACAATCATAGTTAAAAACCACTAAAAAGGTAGGATACTGGGGAGGGTATGAACGAGCAGCATTCCATTTTTAGTCCTCTCCGGTGCAGGAAAGGATGCAAAAATCTGTGTACTTAAGTTAAGAAACTGAGATTGTCGGTTGATTAATCCAGAAATGAGCACTTCACGTTCACTAAGGCGTCCTTTTTTCTTTATTAATTACCCAAAATCCTGTAGTATTCGAAAGCATTTCAGTACATCCAATGATATATAAGAAATTTCTGAATGTTGACTTATTTCAGTACATCCAATGATAAGAAATTTCTTAATGTTAACTTAGATGAACATTTTTGTCTGAAGTGCGTGCACGATTACATGCTAAGAGGCGTATTTCATTGACATATTTAGTATTTATTATCCAAAACAAGAAAAGACAAAACATGCAATGAATTATGAGTTCCTCAGAATCATCAGAACTGAGGCCCACAAATGCCAAGAGTGGGGAAGAGCGCATAGGAGCGGCAGCAGAAGCAAGCCAATAGGAATATATGATGGGGGCAGGAAAAAAACAACGCCACATGCCAACCATAAAACTGACCGTTGCTAGCTACCTAGGACACGCAAAGAGAGTCGAGAGTCGCTGCCCCAACGGTCACATATTCACTAGCCGTTGTTTTTAAACTAATTAGAAACACACAAAGAGTAGAGAGAAAAAAAAGGAAAGCTACTAGACTCTAGGCACATGCCCCTTCTTTTAAGTCGTCTTCCTTTACTAGCGTTTACACACACACACCTCCTTCCATTTCACTGTCTGGTTTTAAGCAGCCTCCTTTAAATGCTGCTACCTCCTCACCTACCCCCACACTAAACTGTTCTGTAGATTCTCATTGGGTGTTTTTGGTGTTTGATTTGTTCGGTTATTTTGTTGAAGATACCTTTTTTTTTGGTTTCTTGCAAAAAAAATATGAATGTATCTGATGAGAACAATCCGAACATCATCAAACCCGCGAATTTCCCAGGTAGAAAACGTATGATATTCTGAGGCATTGTTGGAGTTCTTTTGCCGTTTTCCTTGTCAACTAATATGGTTACGTGTTTACTTCTTACTATAGTTGGAGGTCTACAGATGGGCAGCAGAAAGTTCGGACAAGAGATTAGACACAACAGAAGAGTTTTAAGTATGTTAAGTCAGAATGTTATGGGAGCAGAAGGATGCCCTCTTGTCGTCAACAAGAGAGGATTTTCAGAGTAATTTTCTTGATACTAATTAAATGTGAAGTTCCAAGATAGTATACTTCTTAAAATTTTGACACAAATTTTGCTTTCTCCTGCTCAGGAATCATAGATCCTGTCAATCGAACCCAACCAATCCTGTGCACCGACCAATTACAAGGTTTGAGATGGTCATGGACCTGCTTTTCCTTATGTTTACACTTTCATCTTCTTTGTCTGCTGAAGGGGTAAGGGGGGCAGCAAAAGAGAAAAAAGAAATAAATAAAATTCAAATTTCATCCTCAGATATAGAAAACAACTAAACAAGAAGTAATTGAGTCCGAGATAAAGCATGAATGTTGTACCTCTTCAGTTCTTATATAACCATTTTCTGAATGACTCTACTAATATTCATTTGTCATGTCAGGAAATTTGCCGCACAATTGTCAGGCACAAATATGGATTTTCCCAAGGCATGTTCTGTTCTATTCGAGGAGTAGCTCAAATTTTCTTTCTCAATAAGGGGCAGCATAAGTAAACTCTTGTATCTCTTTAACAGGAAATTAAGAAACAGAAGCAATCGGCTCCAAGCAGCAATGCGTTTGGAGACTGTATATTCATAGATGTTGAAGACAATAAGGAACCGACAGACTGTTCAGAGCCAATGTTTTTAGAACACACAGAAGCAAGCCCTCGTGAAGTGGATCAAATGGTATTCGATCTTTCTCTCAAATAAACCACCAGTTCTCATGGCAATATCTTGATTCCAAATACCGGAACTTTAAATGGATGACGCAAACTTTCTAGGAGGAGATTGAAATGGAGGATATAATTGAAGAACCCATTCTGGATATTGATGGTTGTGATGGAAAGAATCCACTGTCGGTTGTTGATTATGTAGAAGATCTGTATGCCCATTACAGAAGAATTGAGGTAACCAGAAGGTCCAGAACTAAGAAGTCTTAACACGTGCTGAGAAGGGAATTATGTTAGAAAACAATCTTACATGCATGAATAAGGAAAAAGTTCAATTTCTGTTGCTTAACATAATGTCTTGATAAATAAGCAAGATAATCTAGTATGAGCTTCTACGTATATATATACACCAACTAAAAGCATTCTTGGTCTATCTCAACTAAGAAATTTGATCCCCTTATTAATTCAAATAGCATGCCCAGCTTCTTTAATTGAAAGTTGTTTCTGAAGCAACAATTAATCCTTGCAGAATTTTAGTTGTGTCCCACCAACATATATGGCACAGCAGTTTGATATCAATGAGAAGATGAGAGCTATATTGATTGACTGGCTTATTGAGGTGATTCCGAAGTTCCTTTTCAACAATATGCCTGAAACTATTCATGATATGATCCTTACATTTCTTACAAACCACTATGAAATGGCTGTCCTGTTTCTCTAAGTTAACCATCACTAATTTCTTGGTTGAATCAACAGGTTCACGACAAGTTTGACCTAATGAAGGAGACATTGTTTTTAACTGTCAATCTTATTGACAGATTTTTGTCCCAACAGGCGGTGGAAAGGAAGAAGGTTCAGTTAGTTGGCTTAGTTGCTATGCTCTTAGCATGCAAGTATGAGGAGGTTTCTGTTCCAGTAGTGGGAGATCTGATTCTTATAGCAGACAAAGCATATACCAGGAAAGAAGTTCTTGAAATGGTAAACTTTTTCTTAGTGTTTGAATTTTCCTCGAGTCCAGTAAAATCCTAACTTCACTTAACAAGTAAGCATTTGTTCCTTGCAGGAAAATCTGATCCTTAACAAATTACAATTTAATATGTCATTGCCAACACAATATGTGTTTATGCAAAGGTTTCTAAAGGCTGCTCATTCTGATAAGAAGGTTTGTAAAAATCCTTTCATGTATAACCTCCATTCGAGTAGGGTAAGTCCTGGGTGAATCAACTTCTCTGGAAAGTATCTAAATTTATGCAGCTCTGATACAAATGCAGCTCGAGCAAATGTCCTTCTTCTTCATTGAGCTTTCCCTTGTGGAATATGAGATGCTCAAGTTTCCTCCATCTTTGTTAGCAGCCTCAGCTATTTACACTGCTCAGTGCACTCTCTACGGTTTCAAGCAGTGGAGTAGGACCTGCGAGTGGCATACTAAATACTCCGAAGAACAGCTCCTGTGAGTTTTCTTCTCCCTTCCCTGTTCGTCTCCTTGTGTAAAATGTGTTTCGTACTTGATCAAAGAAAATACTGCTTAACTATACTCTCTTTCAATGTGACAGAGAGTGTTCAAGACTAATGGTTGGATTTCATCAGAAGGCAGCAACAGGGAAACTTACTGGGGTATACAGAAAGTACAATACATCCAAGTTTGGGCATGCGTCAAGATTGGAACCGGCAGCTTTCCTGTTAGAAACCAAAGTTTAACAACCGAGTCCGGAAATGTGTACAGCTAGTGTACTGACTTTACATGATATAGTTGGTGGAGTTGCACACAATAACTCGGCAACTTTTAGGTCAGAGTTGGATATTAATCTGGTGAACCCTGTATGTAGCCTCCACAGCTTAATTCAATTAGATTGAATTTTCTCCTTCTTTTTCTGTTGATTTTGGTCATAAAAGCCGTATGATTGTGACAAAATACCAAGTTTTGTTGTGCGATTCTGAGGTTGAAAGAGTGGACTTGGACAATGCAAATCAGAGAGACTTGGGGGTCTGTTTGGGCGATGCACATAAATGACAACATAAATACGCCGAGAACACGAACCAATGAATTAATTCTGAGTTAAAAAGGTTGTTGTCTCAAAGATACTAAAACTTTGATCGTGGATGTAAGCATTTGCATCCTTCACCGGCTATTTCCAACTCTCTCTCTCTCTCTCTAATATATTTGATATTTCCCTTTATATTGGGATCTTTTTGCGAGAGGTGATCCTGTATAAGTTGGGATGTAACAACTCTGTCCAATGATATCTTAGCCATCTATTTATGTGGTAGCCATCTACTTATATTGTCCACATAAGTGAATGGGTAAGATGTCATTGGACAGAGTTGGTACACCCCAAATTAAACATCTAAGGTATCTTTTTGCATTCATTATTATTCCCAACACAAGCTTCTCTCTCTCTCTCTTTCTGTCCAACAATGGCAGCGAAGCTCACTTCAACGTCAAACTCTGTTCTCCTCCAAAACCCTAATCGAAACCACCTCTCCGTACCCAACGTCACCTCAGGCGCGGCCTCTTTCCCCCATTTCACCGCCAAGATTAAACCTTTTTCCATCAGATGCGCCGCCACATCAACATCCCCGACGACATCATTCCAAGCTCAGACACAAGACTCCGGCGATCGCGTTTTCAACTTCGCGGCGGGTCCCGCCACTTTGCCTGCACACGTCATCAAAAAGGCCCAAGACGAGCTCTATGACTGGCACGGATCGGGCATGAGTGTCATGGAAATGAGCCACAGAGGAAAGGAGTTTCTTTCGATTATTCAAAAGGCTGAGTCCGATCTTCGAGCTCTTTTGAATATCCCAGAAGATTACGCTGTTCTCTTTCTCCAAGGCGGCGCCACCACTCAGTTCGCTGCGATCACTTTGAATCTGTGCAAACCCGATGATCCTGTTGATTATTTGGTTACTGGGTCGTGGGGAGATAAGGCATTCAAGGAAGCGCAGAAATATTGCAAGCCTAAGGTGATTTGGTCTGGAAAATCACAGAAGTACACAAAGATACCGTCTTTTGACGGTTTGGAACAGAGCCCAGATGCCAAGTATTTGCATATTTGTGCAAATGAGACCATACATGGGGTTGAGTTTAAGGATTACCCAACTCCAAGAAATGGGCTTCTGATAGCTGATATGTCTTCCAATTTCTGTTCCAAGCCTGTGGACGTTACCAAGTTTGGTCTGATCTATGCTGGTGCTCAGAAGAACGTAGGGCCATCTGGGGTTACAATCGTGATTGTTAGGAAAGGTCTGATCGGGAATGCTCAAGAGATCACACCAGTGAATAGTGATGTTGGACTACAAGACTCATGTTGATAACAACTCGCTTTATAATACTCCTCCTTGCTTTTGCATTTACATGTGTGGGTTGGTGTTTGAGGATCTTTTGGCCCAAGGTGGATTGAAGGAGGTAGAGAAGAAGAACAAGAAGAAGGCAGAGCTGCTGTACAATGCAATTGATGAGAGTAATGGTTTCTACAGGTGCCCTGTTGACAGGTCTGTGAGGTCGCTGATGAATGTTCCTTTTACACTTGAGAAGTCTGACATGGAAGCTGAGTTTATCAAAGAAGCTGCTAAGGAGAAGATGGTGCAGCTTAAGGGCCACAGGTCGGTGGGAGGCATGCGAGCAAGTATTTACAATGCCATGCCTTTAGCTGGAGTGGAGAAGTTGGTTGCTTTCATGAAGGATTTCCAGGCAAGGCATGCTTGAAACAGAAACATTGCTTTGAACAACATCTACATTCCATTGGGCTGCAAAGATCCTATATCGGGTTTCTACAAAGCAGTTATTATTGTTACTGTTATTAGGCTTATTTTAACACCTAGAATTTCTGCTTTTTCCTTCTGATCTCAACTCAATGGTTGGTGGCAATTGCTTTTCTGATTGCATTTCGTGGGCGATTTCCATGTGATCATGTTAGTTTTTGTTATGGAAGTTCAATTTGCTAAGGTGATGCAATAAATTCGATCATCGAGTTCTTTGTTGCCATTGAAAATGGTGGTTTTATCACACGGTTCATTGCTCTCACTTCTGTTAACCTTAGAGAAACAACTGTGAGATTCTTTTGAATAAGATCTGGCTAAGGGTCTCTTCTTGTGGAACATTAAACATGGCGGCTTGGAACTTTCAGGGGTGAGGTATGAGGTGGATGACGTATTTTGGCGTTTGTGTGATTCAAATTTTGATAATCACCCACCAAACTACCTAGAAGAAAAGCATGACAAGGAGTTCTTTGGTCACAAGCAATAACAAAAACAAGAGAGAGAACAAATCGTGAACGTGTGAAGTTTGTTAAAAAGAAATAAATGGTGAATGGTTGAGTTCCTTATTTAGACCTTCAATTCTCCCATAAACCTTCTTCACATCATCAGTTGTTTGATCACCATCTTCTACTTCGTGTGGTGATTCATCACTCTTCAATCCCTCAAAAACGAGACTTGAAGATTTCATTTTGACACCTTGAACTAAATAAGCAATTGTTCAAACTCCTCATGCTTAACATCCCAACATCACCTTACCTCATTATCTGACATCTCTGCAAAATTACTCTCTCATCTAACTCTAGCAATCAGACGTTATGACAAATTTAGGAAAGAAGGTCAAATTAAATAATCCGTATTGCAAGCGCCGTCTTAATAGAGACTAATGTTCTCGACAATACAATACATGCTACTAATTTTGCTTTGATTTCATACCATATATATATAGTATATAACCTGGAAATGACTCATTCTTTACACTCGACTCTGATATGAGACAAACCGGTGGCCTGTGACTTATAAGTGAGTTAACGGAGCCACTTATCAGTTTGTAATCTACGAGTGTTCCTTCCTTTTGTAGCTTTCTTTGCAATTTATCTCCCAAGATACGTTACTCATGTCTCGTTCTAGCAGTAGCAAGCCCGTGAGTAGCTCAGGGTCCTCTTGACCAGGTCTAGAACTTCTTCCAATAATGTAGGCAGGCCTGAGAGGGAAGGGAACGTGGTAAAATGGCCTTAAATATCTAGCTGCTGACAAATACCAGGAAAGAAGTACATCCATTAAATATAACATCCTACTATAATATAACCGTGTGAGTTGAAAAGGACGTTCTTTCTCAGGTTTGGGGAAATCAGTGCCTATTACGACATTTTTCAAATTGTACGAGGCTCTCCTTTCATGATATGGTTAAGAGTATCGTCAAGGACACAAGTTCGTTCCCTAGCCAATTGCATCCCAATTCCTAGGACATTATAGCCAACTTCAATTGGATTTCGAGACATATGAGTCATTCATAACGTTGTTTCGCTGTATACACCAAAATCACATATTTCATAAATATTATTTCAACCCTGTTCCGATCCATCTCATCCACATATTTATGTTCAAATTCAGCCTTTCAATAAATATTTAATCTCTCCCCTAGGAACTCATAAATAATTGGAGTTTTAGGTCTACAAGAGGGGACATAAAACCTTATTTTAACGAAAACCACGCAATATTGGAACATTAGTCCAAGATTGTTTTGGAAAGCAATTTAACCCCGCCCCTTAGAATGCAATGTTAAAGAGAGAGGTTTCGTTAGAAGTTGATGTTATTTTAGGTTTCTAACCACTTTACAGGTTTTTTGTGGATGCAAACGTGAATATGATCATCTTAATAAACAAGGTCAACGTTGCCTAACTAAAGACAGTAAGAGAAATGCATTGGTGGACTAGGAAGTTATCCTTATTGAGTCGACAGAGAATATTATTGTTGTCGAGGCATTCACATTCATTGAAGGCAGTGTTGACGATTCCCAAAACTAATCACACCACTTACAATGATAAATCAAGGATAGAAGACGAGGTGTTCTTTCCTCAAAGGAATATCACGGTGACCGACTCCATATTTGAAACTAATGGAGTCAATCCACCAATCTATATAGTTATAATTTTCCTTAAGGATCATATATAACTCAACGAGGGAACATGTGAAAGCTTCATGTTCTCTTTAAATTAATATTATATGGCCAGATGTCTTCCCTTGTGTGTTTCAGCGCTATATAGTTAGATTTCTCTAATGCTTGATTTAGAGGCTTTAAGTTCATTAACCATCTGTTCAGAGAGGACATGGATGGAACTAGTATATTTTGTAAAAATATAATTTTTATAACTTCAATTAAAAATAACATTCATAACATTAAGATCTTGAATAAACAATTTATTCAAATTATAAGAGAATAATATTGTGTACCTAATGCGAAAGATGTCATTATCGTAAAAAGATTAAGAAAATTCACGGTGTTCTTAGTAAAATTAGTTTCTATTTCTCAACTCGTTAGCGGCTATAAAAACTTAATGAAAAACTATCTATAACCTTAATTAGTAGAGAGATGATCAATAATTTTTAATTTGATATGTTTACCAAGTGAGCAAAATAAACAGTTGAGATTCATTCCACTATTAATTAGGAAATATGGACCAATTAGGACTCTTTAACTATATTAATATCATTAGTAATATATTTAGAACATGGCCACTAATCGGGCCACATTCTTATAGTCTCCCACTTGGCTTGATACTTTAGACTTTTTTTAATAGTGTAAACATTAAATGTCCACAAATAAATCTCTTAATATCTTCATAATTTACCTCAACACATTAAACCATAAAATGCGGGTCATAACGATCATACACTTCAATGTTGCATACTTCATTCCATATACCATAACACTTGTAATTTATCAAGTTAGGTAACATAATTGATATATAAATATCATAAAGGTCCATATTAATGTCTTATAGACAATTTTATTTCTTATTTAATAATAGTTACATGTGCACATTCATAATAAATAAGAAATTGTCAATTAGAAACTTTATTGAGCTTAAAAGTGTCCAAAAGTCATCAAAAAACAATCATCAATATAACCAAGGCTCATTCCTTGAACATGCTACTTAAATATCTTTTGTGGAACGCCTTTAGTTATGGGATCTGCAATCATAAGATTTGTCTTAATATGTTCAATACATAATCTTTGTTTATAAACTTCCTCTCCATATGTTTAGCACCTTTAGGGTACTTGTTATTCTTGGAGAAGAAAATTGATTTAGAATTGTCACAATAAATTTTCAATGGATTAGTAACGGTGTCAACAATCCTAAGCCCTAAAATAAAGTTTTGCAACTATAAGGCATAAATTATGGCCTCAAATAAGCTACAAATTCTGCTTCCATAGTGGATGAAGCAATGACAAATTGTTTAACACTTTTTCATGAAACTGCTCCTTCTGTTAGTAGAAAAAAATAGCCAAACGTTGATTTTTTTTACTGTCAATGCATCTAACAAAATCCGAATATGAATATCCAATTACTTTTAATGGATTTGATCTTCTATATATGAGCATATAGTCCTTTGTTCTTTGAAGATACCTTAAGATTTTCTTTGTAGCTTTTTAGTGGTCTATACTAGGATTACTTTGATATTTGCCTAGCATTCCAATCGTAAAGTTGACATCAGGTCTTATGGATATTTGCAAATACATCAGACTGTTAATAATAGAAGCATATGGAATAAATTCCATTTGTATATATTCCGCATCATTCTTTGGATATTACATAAGACTAAATTTATCCCATTTTTACATTGAGACAATCCTTGCTAAACATTTGTTCATTCATATTAAATCTCACAATAATTCTTTCAGTATAGTCTTTCTGAGACAACCTTACTATTCTTTGTGATCTATTTTGAAATATTGAAGTTCATATTACATAAGATGTCTCTTCAATATCTTTTATTTCAAAATTATTAAAGAGAAAATCTTTAATCTTATACAATATGTCCAAATCATTAGCAACAACCATAATATTATCAACATATAGAACTAGAAATATAAACTTACTCTCATTGATCTTTGGGTAGATACAACAATTGACAATATTTTCTTGAAAAATAAAATATATTATAGTATCATTAAACTTAATATACCATTGTTAGAAAGCTTATTTAAGTCCATATATTGATTTCTTAAGTTTACACACCATATGACCCTTTTCTTCTACGAAAAAACCTTCAATTTGATCCATATAAACATCCTCCTCAAGATTGCCATTCAGAAAGATTGTTTTCACATCCATTTGATGTAGCTCTAAATCAAATTGATCCATTAATGCCATGTTTATTTTTAATGAGTCTTTCTTTGAGGTAGGTGAAAAAGTCTATTCATAATCAAAGCTATCCTTTTGAGTATAACCTTTAGCAACAAGTCAGGCTTAGTACTGTTAAATATTTCCATTTGAGTCACGTTTGGTTTGAAAGACTCATTTGCATATGACTCACTTAGATCCTTCTGGCAAATCAAAGAAGTCCTAGCATTATTTTATGCCATTAAATTTAACTCATCTTTTATAGGATCAATCCATTGATTAGACTTATTACTTTCCATGGATTGTGAAAATAAAATAGGTTCATTATTAATGCCATAATCAAATTATAACTCTTGCAAATAAATCACATAGTCATTAGGAATAATTGATCTCCTTAGTCTTACAGTTTTTTTTAAAAATTAGTTGGTTGTAAGTTAGTTTCTTCATGAGATGCTATTTCATCCAAATCTTATCCAGAATTATTTTGTTCTTATCATATTAGATCAACATTTGGTGTAGATGTGGAAATTGAAACATTTATGAATAAGGGAACATCAATCCTTATTTCACTAATATCCACAACATATTTTTCAACATTCCCACTAATTTCACCATTTTCAATGAACTTGACATTAACTGTTTCAACAATTCTTAGACTATGGTTAGGACAGTAAAACTTATCGCTTCTAATTTCTCTAGATAACTAATAAAGTAACTACTGGCTGTTCAAGAATTTAATTTCTTTTCTTGTGGATTATAAGCTCGTGCTTCTGTTGGACAATCCCAAACATACAAATGCCTTAAACTAGGTTTCATTCAGTCCATAACTCAAAAGCAATTTTAGGTACTGCCTTTCTAGGAATCCTATTTAGCCAATACATTGTAGTTTTAAATACATGCATCCACAAGGTTTTGGGTAATGAAGAATTACTCATCATACTTCTATCCATATCTACCTTTCTGACATTCTATTTTATTGAGGTGTGTCTGACATAGTATATTGTGCACATATGTCATGTTTCTCGAGAAACTTTACAAATGAACCTATATATTGTCCTAATTTATCATATTTTTGATAATATTACCACCTATAATAGATCTTACATTTTTCACTTTTTTTATCTAATTGTCTTTCAACCTCATTTACAAAAACCTCAGGAAATCTATAGCTTGAGATTTTTTCATTAAGCAAATAAACATATTCATAACGTAAAAAATCATCTAGCAAAAGTGATAAAATACTTTTCTCCATTACAAAATGGAGCGTCAAAAGGTCAACATATATCGAAGTGTATAATTTTAAGGAGTTGAGTACTTTTTGTGGCTCCTTTTTTCTATGTTTAGTTTGCTTTCCCTTAACACAATCCATGTATACGTTAAGATCAATAAAATTTAAATTCGAAAGAATTTCATTCTTTATCAATCTTTCTAGTCTTTATTTGGATATATGACTCAAACATTTATGTCATAAGTAAGCTTAATTATTATTCATTATGCTACACGTAGTTTCAATGGTATAATCAATAGAAGAAACTTCAGTTAAGTTTAGTTCAAAACATACAAAAGGTTAGATACCTTTCTTTTCAAACTAAGTGTTACGTTTCAGACAATCTTTATGATAATGTCCCTCCTTCTTATAGAAATGATACTCATCTATCTTTTGTTCCTTTTTATTAATATTAGTAGTAATCTGTGTTGATTTAAAAGTTGCTTTCTTTTTAAATTTATTATCTATTGGCTTGTGAATCTTGCTAGCTCCTTGACCACAAAGATTAATTGGATGAACTCCTTGATTTTTTTAGCCTTGTTTCCTCTTGAATGGACAAATTGGATAATTTATTAACATTCCACTTGTCTTTTATGGTATTGCAGTTAATTTGAAAAGGTCCATATTTAAGAGGTAATGAGTCCATAATGAATTATACTAAGAAGGAGTCATCAACCATCATACCTAAGGTCTTTAATTTTTCCTCAATATTTGTCATATCTAGGACATCTGCATGCTCTGCAACCTATCAAAGTTAACATTCTTAAGTTCAACCATTGTTGTAGCAATGAGAGGCTTATCTACAGAACAAAAATGTTGTTACACAAATTTAAAGTATTCTTTAGCACTTTAATTTGTGAAATAATAGTCTTAATGTTGTTGATAATAGTCACTCGCATGAAATTAAGACATAATTTGTTAGACCTTTTCCACGCTTTATAGTTTGTTTTCTCAACCTCACTGCTCATATCATTAATAACATTAGGTTTTTCTTCTAATAATGCTAAATCAAGATCCGAAACACCTAAATGGAAAATCATTTATTTACACCATTTAGAGAAGTTCAACCTATTAAACACGGTAATAAAAGAAGCATGTTAATAAAGAGAAATAGCTGCAAAATATATAACATGGTAATAGAAGAAGCATGTCAATAAAGAGAAATAATTGTAAATACATAAATGCTCAATAAGTTAGTGGATTTAAATAATTAAACGCTTAGAATATAATATAATTTTCCTTTAGGTAAACTCAATAATATATGGGTTAATTGCAAAAAATCTCAAGCTTTACTCAAATTTGCAATTATAGCTCAAACTTAAACAAGTGATAATTAAATATTCAAAATTTCAAAATTTTTAATTTTAGCCCAACGTTAGTGTTTTCGTTAACGTTGATGACGTAGCTTGCTACATAAGACAAAATTTCTAAACACTTGTACACATCAGACTGAATTAAAGTTAACTAAATTATGTCGTTTTGGGATTGAAATTTCCAATTCAAACTTTGTCATGTCGTTGTGAGATGACAACGACACTCTGTCATGCTAATGCAAAACAACAACACAATTTCTAACAATATGAATGAAATCCCAATTTTTCATCCTAGACACTCTTTCTTTTTGTTCGAGAACGAATTGATTTAGAATTTTTAATTCCAGCGATTTAGGTAGCGAGTTTGATTTAGAGATTTCAATCCCAAAATGATGTAGTTTAGTTAAACTTAATTAAGTCTGACGTGTATAACTGTTTAGGATTTCTGTCTTATGTGGCAAGCCAGGTTAGCAACGTTAATGAAAATATTAACATTGGGCTAGAATTGAATAAAATTAAAAATTTGAGTATTTAATTTGCACTTTTTTAAGTTGGAGCTATAATTGCAAAATTAAGTAAAGTTTGAATTTTTTTTTGTAATTAACCCATAATATATTATCATAAGTTTAAGCCATAAAAACTTTATCAGATAATCAAACAAAAAACTCATTAAATACAATTAATATCTTTATATATTTATCATATTTGACAATCGAATATTGATTTTTCCTCTTTTAAGTTTATTAGTCATAGAGTATTAATTTACCTTTGGATAAATTTAAAAATTCTATCAACTAATAAACATCATTTATCCATAGAATTAATTCAATAATAGGCATTAATATTTTATGAATAAATGATTATTTATACATGACAAAAATTCACTTAATTAATTTGGTCACTCTGGTGACTAACAAATTGTCCTTTTATGATGTCATGTATAAATTTAACACAACACATAATTTTAAATTCCAGTAATAATATGAAAATTCTAGTAATAATATGCATAAAGCTAATATGAAATCATTAATAAAATTAATACAATATATAGCATCAACATAAAATAAAAATGTCATTTAAATTCTAAAAATAGGAAAATAAAAACTGAAATAAGTATATAAATATGAACTTTGAATATTGATAATAATTATAGTGAAATTTACATTGATAATCTGTTGTTGTTTGGGGGTTAGGATACCTAACATTCACCTAGGAGACTTGAGTTCAATTCTTAGCAGGAACTTTTTGAGAACAACTAATGTATAAAATTATGGCAGAAATAATATAAAAATACTCTTTCTTTATTTTTTAAATAGAAATCATTAACAGTGAATAATCACAAAACTCTTCAAACATCATAATATTTTATGATCATTATCAAACAATAATAGTAAGATAGATGAATAAATTGCTTATTGAAAACATATGCTTTGATATCAAATGTAAAAACATAACCTTTACAACATAAACCAAAAATGACATTCATAATTTTAGGATCTTGAATAAACAATTGTTACAAATCATAAGAGTATAATATTGCGTATAATATATGATGATCGAAAGATTGTGTAGATTCTTAATATTTTTTTTAATATATTTTCTCCTTTTAATTTGTTTCTTTATAAAAATTAAGAGAAAAAGAAAATCATATATTCTAATTATTATATATTTACTTTAGTCCAATTTTTATTTTCATTGTATGTTTATTAGGTTTGAATTTCATCTTATTAATTTCAAAATTTAAAATTTTCTAGTATTACTTGAGTAAATTTGCCAAGGTTGATAATTTATTAATATTGTTCAATTAACTTTCATTTGTTTCGATTTTAAGTTATTGCTTTATAATTGCATTTTTGTCATAACTAAATTTGTTGTTTTGATTTAACTTGATAGTTATATAACATATTTAATTTTTAATATGATAATTTGAAAAAAACATATTGAATAGGAAATAATTTGAGAGATTGAAGGAAAAATATGAATTAAAATTTATAAGAAAATGATTTTAAGACCTATTCACAAAAAGAAAAGAAAATTTAAGGGTAACTAAAAAAGTGCAAAGAATCATTTAACAAAAGTGAGAGATAGAAGCATATGCATAAAAGAAAAAAGAAGCAAACAAGAGATTATATATATGGAGAGCAGGAGAGAAGGAGTGAAGGGTTGGCAGCGAATAGGGTAGGACCCATGAAATTTTTATTGGCTAGTTCA
This sequence comes from Erythroxylum squamatum, assembly GCA_025629845.1. Taxonomy (NCBI): domain Eukaryota; kingdom Viridiplantae; phylum Streptophyta; class Magnoliopsida; order Malpighiales; family Erythroxylaceae; genus Erythroxylum; species Erythroxylum squamatum. The sequence goes on from JAOTBA010000203.1 coordinate 18,620,415, forward strand.
AACTGTAATCAATCTAAGAGATAAAATAATATTATTTTTATATATATTTAATAAAACACGACGAAGTGGTTAATTAATTCTTCAATCACCAAATAAAAAGTTATCTATTTGCCTGAATTTGCTTGAATCAAACTAGTCAAATTTGTCATATTTAAGAAGGATGGCTAGCAGGCCAACTAGCTTGTTAATAAACATACAAAATAATGTTTAAATAAAAAAAGAATAGATAGAGAAAGAATATGAGAGAAGAAAGGAAGATTTAAGAGAGAGAGAGAGAGTAGTCTTATCGTGATGACTCCTTCTCTTTTCTTTATAATTTTACATTCTCATCCACAAGATTACTTCCTTTAATGAAATCATATCTCCTCTTCACTAATAAGTTTTCCTGTCACCTAACTCTCTTCGTTGAGAAAGAAGATGCCACCATCGAAACAAATTCATTTTTGCAGTGATTAGGGAGCAGAGCTATTCTTGGGTAGGTTGCGACTTCTAAAGAGAGTAACAAAATTAATAATGAATTTGTATTATGGAAAGTAAATAATTGGAACGGAAATAGGGAAAATACTATATTGATTGAGAATCTTACCTAGGTTTCTTATAGGTTTAAGTATGTTGAGGCTGAGAAAAAATGATGACTCATGACTAGTGCTAGTTTTTGTTTCCTTATTGTTGGTTTATTGCTTTCCTTATCTTCTTTGCAATATTCAATGCCTCATTAAGATGGTTAAATTAAGGAAACCACACCTATGCTTAGTTCTTCAACTGGACCTATAGTGTTTGTAATGATTGCATCTGGATAATTTGATCTTATCAAACACTAATGTTGTGTTCGATTTGGATGAGTAAACTGATGACCAGTTGAATTTAGAGGTAGGGTTATGAATAATATATAAGATATATTTTGACAAGAGTTGACACCTAACGGATCTTGGAGTCACAAGAGATGTGATTGATAAAGTTGTTATCTACCCAATTTAAGTTTTGTTGGTTTATTAAGCAAACTCATGATCAAATAAATTTGAATGGTATCCTAAACCACTAGAGAGATTAATCTTTTCAAATAGTAGTGAGGGCTTGAATAAAATATTAGGAGTAACTGAATACATAATAAGTCCCAATCGTATTTAACTGTTATAACATATAACTAATTACTTCCTTTTCTTACATGTATAATTTGTTTTGAGTAGAATTTGCCTGGTTTAATATAGTTGATATTAATGTAGTGAACAAAATTCCTTAGAAAAAAGTTAAGTTTAAGAAGAGTTCTCAATGTCAAGTAGAAAAATTGCATGCCCATTATGCAATTTTACTATGAATCCTTATTAAGAATTTGGTATTAAAGTCTTATAGATATATTAGTATTATATAAATGGAAAAATATATTAACATTTTAATTTAATTAATGTCTCATAAACTTTAATGACAAGAAGTGAGACATATGTCAACACTAAGATAACATGAAGTAAAAGGTTACATGATGTACAGCTGAAAGTTATAATGCCTTGATGGAAATTTGATTTAGCCTATTAAAAACATAAATATGGACATCAATAGAAAGAATTGGCCTAGATATGAAAATAGTTGTCCTTAAAAGAAAATTGATTGCATGAATTTTTTTGTCTATACTTGTATGATAAAGATCATATGTATTTCTAGTTTATGCTTTTAATTTTTTGATACTAAATTTAGATTCAACATAATAATAATTTTCAATAAAAGATAAGAAATATATTATTGAGCAAAAGTAGTTGGTCTAATTTATACAAATAGTTTATATATGTTAGATCAAAGGAAACTCTTATACCTAATATCAATGGCAAGAATACAAAGTTTAATAACTGAGACTATCCTTTCATGTCATATTAGATAAATCACCATATTAAGAACCATAAAGTTACATATAAAGATATATGTATCCTTTTGGTTATTAATTGTATAAACTTATGAAACTTGATAAGTTGAAGAATAGCCAAATTAATTTTTGATGAAAGTATGATGATGATATTAAATTATTAAATCTTATACATGTGATGTCTTGAATGTAATAATAATTCATTAAAGGATGATACTTGTATTTCATAAGATTACTAATGAAACATTGATTAAATTTTTTTGAGAAGTTCAAATTATTTAAATCTAAGTAGAAGTTAGGCATTGATAATGTTAAAGCACTTCAATAAGAAAAATGTGGTGAAATATAAATTTTTTAGTCATTTATGGGAAATGAGATTCTTTAATAAATACATCCATAATTAAATTTCATAATATATGAATTTATGTAAGGAGGAAAATGTAAAATGAGATATTGTATGATGCAATATTTATTTCTTTTATATTTATGCTTGGTATAACAACTTAGCTTTGAAAGTTTTAGTCAAATCAATTAGCAAGATTTCATATTAAATATGAAATGATATGACTTTGAAATAGTCAAAATTAATAATTTTGAGATATGATGCTTAGTTGAAGCATCTACTATCCAATAATTTTAGAACCAAATTAGATAATAAAAGAATATGAGATATCCAAAAGGTTGGATATAATCTTACAAACATACTGCATAAAATGATTATTTTAATTTATACTTATGAGAGAATGGTTCTCAAGAAGTAATGGGAGTAAGATAAAATTTAAAAGATTCAAATCTCATAACAATGCATTCAATTGGAACTAATGTCTTTGTTATTATGTTTGATGTATAACTGAAAGGTTATAAGATGTTGAAAGATTCATTTTCATAATAATTTCAAAGAGTTTTTTTTAGATAATTGTGAATTTATTATGTTTACATAAAGGTTAATGAGAGTATATAAGTCCTTTTTAGTGAAACTATGTAGACACATATTACCCATAGAGAGAACAATAATTCATATTTTCAATTGTTAAAGATATAATTGTCCAAGAACAATTCATATTAGATATGTAAAGGTACAACTTAATTATGAGAATTAGATCTATAGAGATACATATGAAAGTTTCTTTGACCTATTATAAGTTTAAGTAAATAGATAATATACTAAAGGTGTTTAGTATTTGAAATGTCTGATAATTGTAAAGTATTAAAGATATTTATTATTTTATGTATGAGTTGCTATCTAGGTCCAAAATTATATGGATATTAACTTTAGAAGTAAATTTTAATTAAGGTATGTTTTACTTGGAATAATATGATTTTGAGATTGGAAAGTTCCAATATAGCATTAATTGCTAATTAAGGCAAAATATATTTTTTATTTAATAGAAATGATTAATTTGATTAAGAAGTTATTTAATGAACTTGGTATAGTTCATTGTAATTGTGAAACCTTAGAGCTATTAGGCATATAAAAGGAATTAAGATCTTATCAAAGATCCAAGTATGCATTTAGGTAGTTTCTCTTAATTATGATGATAATCAAAATGAAATTTATAAAATTTAAGCAAATGCTCTCACTATAGAGAATCTGGAAGAATTTTCTCATGAAACTACTGTCCCAACAGTAGCATGATCGCCATATAGTGATATGGTAAAAGATACTTAAATGATTGGCTTGGTGCAAGTGATATATTGTTAGGTTACGCTACCAATTGGTTTATTGTAGTTTAGTGACATAATTATTTAAAAGAACTCTTTGTCTTATACATATTTAGATGTATATGATAAAGTTCATGGAATATATACACATTATAAATAAAATTATGATGAGAACATAATTATGAAATTAATATTACATTTATGTATTATTTCTAAATTATTAATAGTTATTATTCTATTAAGACTGAATATTATTAGAGCGTGAAAAAACTAACAGTCGTGATATCATAAAATTCGAAAGCTAAAGTGACTTAAAATATTTAGATGGAGGCTGGTTCAGTAAAAGTTTCCGCGTAGGAATTTCCATTTCTTGCACGGAATGGAAGACTAAAGTGAGAGCTATTGATATATTACTAATGATGGAATAAAGCCAACAAGCTGCTTGGAGAAGAAAATAGAGTCCTTAATTGGCAAGTTCGTTTGACCAAAATGGAAAGATATAACAAAGAACCACTTGATCTTCCCTCTCCAAATGCAACTGCTACATGTCTGAAAAGGAATGAAACTGTATGAATATTTAATGTAACCTCCAAATGCAAGTGCTGTTTTCTTCCTATCAACTTCTTACATCATCTTCCAAAAGACATCATAATAGAATCTCTCACTGCATGTTAGCACACGCTATCCTGATTTATGATTCAAAACAAAATTGAAGTGCAAGTGTCATATCAGATGTGCAAGATATATCCATGGCTACATCAAAACCACGGGCACAATATATTTCAAAATGGAAGAAGAAGATAACAGAGAAATGAAGCTAATTTCTCATTATCATACCATGTTCCCTTGTCAAAGAGGAGCTTTCTTATCCAAAATTCCAATCACCTTTGCAGGTCCTCCTGCCACCATGCTTTAACGGAACCAAGAAAAAGAAGAAGGAAAAGAGAAGAAAAGACATGAATGTCAACATGAGCAAGTTAGAAGACCATAGACATTCTATTGCCGATAAGTAGGATTAATCATTGTCTCACCTATGTGGGGGAATATCTTTCAATACAAGAGAACCGGCAGCAACTATAGCTCCTCCACCTATTTTTATATTTCCTAGCACAGTTACGCACGCTCCAATTAGGGCACCATCACCTACTTTTGGATGGCGATCACCAGTCTCTTTTCCAGTCCCTCCTAAAGTTACACCCTGCCAAACATACTTGATTATGAGCATAAAGTAACCCTTTTTAACAGGTTAAGTTTTGCGATATTAGCCATTACAGCATCGATTCATTACTTGTTTCCATAAAAGTTTTACTTGATGTATTGCATGTCATTTTCCACGTACATTTAAATTCCATCCAGTCATTGATCAATTAAAGTTTCAGTGCACATGGAATGCTTGTCCAAGGAAGATTCTAAAGAAAAGAGGAGGGAATGGATACTATAAGAAAATATAGCATTTCTATTGTAGCAACTATAAATGGAAAGATATGAATTGAAAGCTGTCAGGCATGGATAAGAATATTTACCCTAGATCATTTAGAACTTTAGCTAAAAACAGCTACCAACAATTGAAGGTAACGGCATAATTTGTATGAAGGCAATCAGATTAATTGCAATGTTACAGTAGGATGGTGAAAGGAAATAATAAGGCCGGCTCACATGCATCAATGAGACTCTGTTTCCAACCACCGCAGTTTCTCCAATCACCAAACCGGTTGCATGATCTAGTAATATGCCCTCACCAATTCTGGCAGCTGCATAACAAAGGAAAACGGTAAGAGAAGACATTGCATGCTACCTAGAGAGAATACTTTCATCTTCTGATACACCACAGAAAAGGCAACAGCAATCACCAAGAATAAATAGCTCGTCCATTCACTTCATGTTTGAAACGTATCAAGAAATCTATATGCTAATATGTTTCTTAATTAAGACATGCTTTCAACATTTGGTTCACATAAATATGTAATATCTCACTTTTTCAGACTATAACACAAGATACTACTGTATTATACCTGGATGTATATCAACTCCAAAAACCTGAGAAACATAATAGTAGAAGTATTAGTACGTAGGTGATAAAACTGAATAATGGTGTATTTTAACCACTATAATAGTTTAATGTACGACGTCAAGAAGATCAGCTGCATGTAGTAAGGACCTCACTGACACAGCTTTGCAATGCCAAGGCCAATATCTTACGTCCCTGACTCCAGAGAGCATGAGCTACTCGATAAGATTGCAGTGATTGATAACCCTAAGAACAAAGAGACTAGTCACATCACGAGCGAATTCACTACATATATCAGTACCAACATGTCATGCAATGCAAACGAAATTTACCAATGCTAATTCCCTGACCCTCAAAATACCAAATCAAGAATGATCTCAAATCCTTCAGTACATTCAGCCAGAATTACCTTAAGGTACAATAGAGCTGAGCAATATGACAGGCATGCAGGATCTCTGTCTTTAAGTGCCTACAGAAGGAAAAAAAAATTTTGACACATGGGAAGCAGGTTCGGTTTCCCTATCAATCGAAGAACTTATGCGGACATGTGTATTTATGCACTACGAAGTTACCTGCAAATCAAAGCGCATTGAATGCTGGATAGCTCTATCGTGCATAATGACATCAGAAATTATATCCAACAATCGTGTGGCTAACATGGTAGGATTTTGGAGTCGATTAGCGAGGACAAAAGCTAATGCTTTCTCCAAGCAGTCATGCGACAAGATGCTAGCATACAGAATGCTACTAAGGATTGGTTCCTTTTCTGCCTGCAGCGCTTGATGGATGGTATACATGTTAACTATAACTAAACTTAGTAAACTTCTACCACCCAAAAATCTGAAAACAAAACCAGTTACATGTTTCATGTAATAACATCTCTCTAGACGAATCTCTCCATGCCAGACAAGTATACCAGATTCCTAATTCTTCAAATGCAATAAGAATTTGCACAGGAAGAAAGCAATTTTCTAATACTTGCTCAAGAATGGTTTCTTTATACGTTCTGTCATCAATTCGTTCCCCAAAATTGAACTGATTTCACAGATTTTGTCAGCAAACCTGATTATAGGTCCTAAGTAACATCGAAAGATTATCTTTCCATTGGGTGGTTATGTTCTTGGGACTACGAAGTGCATACAATTCATAGAAAAGTTTAGACATCCAGACTAAAAGACAAACAAATAAATCTGGAAAAACTACGTACCGTCTACAAACTACAAAGTATTATCTATCTATCATTTGATTTCAAAAGATGACATAAAAATGATAGCTTTAGAAAATCCGAATTCCCAGAAAAGGCAACTTCACAAATTTGCTTCCATTTAAGCAACTCTGAAACACCTGCTTAGTCCGAAAGAATATATTATTATCGATAACGTCAATTTATAAACCGAGAAAGGTAGCCTACCTCCAACTTAGCCTCTTCTTTCACGGCGTCCCAAATAGGGTCACCGGCATTGGAACCTGATGCAACAAAGTCGGGCTTCGCCAATCCTCCCATTGCACAAATCGGAAACACCTTCTCGAAAGGAAAAGCTGTGGAGTCAGAAACAATAGAACCGGTCGCCGTTTCTCCAGTATCTTGTTCTTCTTTCGCAGACAAGCATCTCCAATGCATTCCCAGAACAGAAGTCCAGCTCTTGTATCTTAAACAAGCCATGAAATAGTAAAAAGCTATAGGGCAAAGAAAGAGTAATAAACCAGAAGAAGAAAGAGAGGTGACAGAAAACAGTAATAAAAGAAAGAAAACAGTGGCTATGGGTTGCAGCCGTCAAACACCGCCGTTACGTTTACAATAGAACATGAAGATTGGAGAGATGTGTCAACGGTGGCTTAGTTTATAAATGGTTCAAACATAGCTATACCCCAGATATCTGTTTCGACTGCGAGTCATATTCCCATCAAAACAAATACAAAGTTATTTTGTAATATAATTTTAATTAGGGGATGATCAGGTGGCCGCAGCCATGGCCATCCATAAATGAATAATATCTGTAATTCTGTTGTGGGAAGGAGACTGTTTAAGGATTTGATTTGGGTTTGTTCAGTCTCAAAACTTTGGATTGTGTGATAAATCGTTGTCCTATTGGTGCTTGTTCAAAGCCATCTCTAAATTCGCAGCGTTGCTATGATTTTATTTGATATGATTTTATTCTATATCAAATAAAATCATTGTGTCAGCATTGCTGGTTCAATTCTATTCTAATTTATCTCATCCATATATTTAAAATATTGAAACAGCAAAAAAATAGAACTACGTAAATATGTGTACGAGAGATAAATTAGGACAAAGTTGAAACAGCAAAAATGCAAAAGTGGTGGAACAGCAAAACTGGTGGTCACGTCCCTACGCACACTAGCTAAAGAAGATGGAAAGATGTACTGTAATGATTAGATAGCTGAAACTGGACTCCAATCAATAGGCAGAAAAGTTTAGGATGCGGCAGTGGATGTTGGTCCAATTATTGGCGAGCAGGACGAACTGTATGTATCTGGCCATGTACACGGCTAGAGACATTCTCTATTTACTTATTCAGAACTGCAAGCCTGTGAAGTTGTAATATATGCGCACTCATGCGATAAGGTGGATGACTCACCGTAAACATTTTGTTCCATGTGCTTCTTGTCAGCTTGTCTCTCTACGTAATCAGACGCAAGAGATAGCACATTCTTTATCTTCCAGATCCACTTCTCACGTCTGACCACCGTTGCTTTGTTTTGGCTTTTTATTCCCTAAGTTTAGTTTACGAAATGAATTATCAAGAAATCAATAGAAACAACAATTACAATTTACCTGCACCATAAACAATTAGAAAAACAAGCTTAGGATCACACAGAGAGCAATGGAGATATCACGTAGCAGAGAAATGTCGGAAAAAATTTATTTTCTAAAAGGTGAACTCATATAAACATTTAAAAAATTGAAGTATAAGTTTTTGTTTTTTTTGAAGTAATCGTTTAAAACGAAAAACCCATAGACAAGAAAGGCAAAACGAAACTAACCCAAGCTAACAGGCTTACCCCATACATCCGGGTCCTACAAGCCTTTACTCGTCAATGGCATAACAAGTAGAACTATCTGAAAATAAAATAGAATCTAAACAAGATGGACTAACATTCCAGTAATGAAGGTTTGCATGTAATAAGGCTACCCTAGTTAATGAGTGAGCCGCCTTATTGGCAATCCTACGCGTCCAGTGGAAGGACAAGTGAAGGAAATGTCGCTTGAGTGAGAGACAATTAAGGGCCAAAATTCCAGCCTCAGATCAATTCGAAGACGGAGCTAAGATAGCTTGAACAGCCATCAAACAGTCAGACTCTACAACGACGTGATCGATTTGTTTTTCTTTTAACCAAGACAGAGCTTCTCTTATCGACATAAGTTCAGTAAGAACTGGATCAAAAAGGGAAGAATAATGACCTGAGATAGCAGCAACAAAGCGACCTCTTTCATCCCTAAGCACAGCAGCAAACCTCGTCACATTCTTATCTTTAAAAACAGATGCGTCGACGTTACATTTTAGAAAACCTTCCGGCGGTTTAATCCAAACAGAATTGGTAGAACGTAAGTCACCAGACGTGGCAATAACCCTCTCAAAAATCCCCTGGGAATCTTGCCAATCTTTAAGAAAATTATCAGCGAAATTAACTACCATAAGGGAGGGGACATTCTTACATTACCAAACTCTGATATTTATGTGATACCAAATACTCCATAGCATAGCTAAAATACATTCGATACTAGGTGCAGGCGAGTTGATTAATGTCTGCACAAGAAAATCCTCAACCCCATTACTTGGGAGATGCAAGTCAACCAAGGACCAAATTTCTTTGGCTTTAGGACATTCCAACAGCACATGATTTATATCTTCTATATAGCCACAAAAATCGCATGCAGTGTTGAGCGTTACACCCTTCCGAAGAAGTCGATCTTTACGAGGAATAAAATCCCAAAGACATCACTATGTGAAGTCCTTGATCTTTGGGGGGGGGGGGGGATAGACAATTTACACAGCCCATTCCAAGGCCCATCCACGAAGAAATTAACAATATCAGAAAACATAGTAAGAGACAGTTTGTAAACTGTTTTGAATGAATAGAAACCATCCCGACTGTGATGCCATATCAGTTGATTAGGGGGTTTTGACAGAGCTATTGGGATCCTAGATACACGCCCAACATCATAAGGAGTTAGCAACCCGTCTAGCAGTTGTACGTCCCAACCTGATCCAACCTCATTGAACAGATCTCACACCTTAATATTACCGAAATCCTGGATGGGAGGGGAGGTAATGAAAAAATTATTAGCTTCATTAATCCAGGGGTCTGTAACAACATTAATCGAGGATCCACCACCCAGTCTCCATCTAACGCCATGAAGGAGTATATCCTTAGCTGCATAAATACTCTTCCAGATGAAACTTGAATTGGTCCGTTCCTTTGCTTCCAGAAAACTACAAGAAGGGAAATATCTAGCTTTGAAAATTTTACTCGGAAGTGAGTCGTGATAGGCAATAAACCGCCAAGCTTGTTTACAAAGCATGGCTAAGTTGAAACAATGAAGGTCCCGAAAGCCTATGCCCCCATATTTTTTTGGAGCACAGAGTCGGTCCCAGCTCGCCCAGTGGATTTTCTTCTTGTTATTGTTACTCGATCCCTACCAAAAGGAGTTCATCATTTTTTGGATTTCATAGCAGGTGCCTTGGTGGATAAGGAAGACACTCATGCAATAAGCAGGCAAAGCTTGTGCGGTTGTCTTAATGACGATTTCTTTTCCTGGTTTTGAAAGCAATTTATTTTTCCAGCTCACAATACGCTTACTAAGACGATCCTTTATAAAAAGCAAAGACTTGCTTTTTCTGTCTTCCAATTAGGGAGGTAGACCTAAATATCTCCCGTGATCGATAGGAGTGCTTACCCCTAAGATGGCTTCCACAACATTTCTATCAATAGGTTTTGTATTTGAGCTGAACATAATACCAGACTTCTGATAGCTGATCGCCTGACCCGAAGCTGCTTCATAGATGGCGAGTGTCCTCTTAATGGTTTGTCCTTCAATGGCATTTGCTCGAAAAAAAAGAAAGTTGTCGTCTGTGAAAAAAAGATGAGAGACACTAAGGCTACCTGGATAAATGGTAACGCCATATATGTCCCCTTGAGCCTCATTCTTCCTTAACAAAACAGATAAGCCTTTAGTACAAAGGATGAATAAATACAGAGACAAAGGATCTCCTTGCCGCAATCCACACTTTGGGATAATAGGGCCAACTTCAGATCCATTAAATGCCACTGAATAACTCACAATAGTGACACACACCATAATAAGCTCCACCCATTTGCTGTCAAAACCTAGCTTTAACAAGAAAAAATGCAGGTAATCCTAGTCGACTCTGTCATAAGCTTTTCTTTTGTCGATTTTAAGAGCTGCTTCCCCAACTTTTCCCTTCCCTTTGTTCTTCATATAGTGTATGATCTTGAAAGCCACCATGATATTGCCAATGATGAGACAACCTAGAAAAAAAGCCGATTGCATGGGAGATATGATCCTAGGGAGAAGGGTTTTGAGTTAGTTCGCGATAACTTTAGCTATGAGTTTGTATATGACGTTACACAAAGTTATTGGCCGTAGATCTTTCATATAATTAGGATTGTCTTTTTTGGGAATCAAATCAATCATCGTGTCATTTGGTGTATCCAGAAACTCACGTTGCTCCATCCAGTTATGGCAATTGTTAAAGATATCAGTCCCCATTATATGCCAACATTTTTGGAAAAACACCGGGTTCATACCATCGGGTCCAGGAGCCTTATCCGGATGCATTTCTAACATTGTTGTCCTGAACTCCTCGAGCCGCAAATGTGCTAATAGAGAGTCGTTATCCTCCTGACTTACCACCGAATTATCATAAGCAAAATGACTGAAATCAGTACCTCCTAAAGCTGAAAATAGCTGATTGAAATAGTCAAAAATGATATTGCCTACACCCTCATCTTCTAAGACCTGCTGACCGTTGTCATCCAGGAGTGAAGTAATATGATTTAGTATTTTCCTTTTTGAGACTTGTGCATGAAAATATTTCAAGTTGGTCTCCCCATATTGCATCCAAAAAATCTTTGAACGTTGCTTCTAATAAATGTCTTCCTGAGCGAGAAGATGATTAAGCTCAGCTTTCTGTATCCGGAATGAAGCATAATGATGGTTATGTCGAGATAACTCCATGTTCCTCTTAATGATTTTAATGCGTTCAGAGAAATTATTACCAAAATGCTTTTGCCAATTTAGCAAGCTGGTGTCGCATTTCTTAAGCCGAGATAGGATGTTCAAGTCGACATTGGCAGCCCAAAACCCAGAAACAAAATCAGAAAAACCCTCCTCCGTTAACCATTTATTTTCAAATTTAAATTGACTAATCCTCTTAGCAGGAAGCCTACGCGCAGCCACCAGTTTGATAGGGTTGTGATCAGAAGTAGCACACACCAAATTGTACAGCTTATGAAAAGGGAATATATCCATCCATTCTTTGTTGACAAAAGCACGATCTAGTCTCTCTAAAGTAAGAGAGTTTGAGTCTCTTCCTCTCTCCCAAGTATACCCGAATTCGATAAGAGGAACATCAACTAGGTTATAATCCGTGATACATTGACAAAACCCTTCCAGTAATGAGCTAGGGTAATCCACTCCTCCTAGTTTATCATTAAGGGACAGAAGATTGTTAAAATCTCCAAAACAAACCCAGGGCATGTTATGAAGACATGAAGGATAGCGGAGAAGCTCCTAACTAGCGCGTTTTCTAGTAGAGTCTGGGAAGTCATAGAAACCAGTGAGTCGCCATTTGGGAGTAATCAAATCGTCAATAACCAGATCAATGTGGTTGTTAGTGTAGGAAAATCCCGGGACGTACATCACATGTACAGCAGCGGAAACAAAAAAAATTTTGTCGCCGGGACTTTCCCGA
>JAOTBA010000203.1:18661002-18673109 GCA_025629845.1 Erythroxylum squamatum
TACTAATCAATCCCTATCAATCTCATCCTATGCCTAATTGACTATTTTACCCTTCCTGTCGGGGGTGGGATGTTACAGACCATGCTACTTTTGGGACAGTAACTTAATCAGAGAATTCTACAAGATTCTCTATAATGAATACTTATTTATATCTTACAACTTTTATCTTAATTATCATCATAATAATTGCCTAAATACATACTTGGATCTTAGACGAGACCTTAGCTTCTTTTGTATGCCTAAAGGCTTTAATATTCTATAGTACATTATTGTCTTGAACAATGGAAGCAACTACATTAAGTTCATTAAAGAACTTATTGATCCAATTAATCACTTCCACTAAATAAAAAGTGTATTATGGCTTAATTAACAACTATTGCCACATTGGAACCTTTCCAATCTCAAAATGATATTGTTCTAAGTAAAATAGACCTTAATTACGATTTACTTCTAAAGTTAATATCTTTATAACCTTAAACTCAAATATCAACTCATACATAGAATATTTTTAATACTTCATAAGTATCAAATATCTCAAATACTAAACACTTTTAGTACATTATCTGTGTATTTGGACTATAATAGGTAAACATATTCCATACTTATCTTTAAAGATCTAATTCAAAAACTAAGTTGTTACATTTTCATATCTAAAAGAGTAGTTGTTCTTAGACAATTATATTTTCAACAGTTGAAAATATCAATTATTATTCCATGTGAGTAATATGTCTCTATATACTCCCTTTGAAGAGGATAATTATACTCCCACTAACTTTCTTGCAGACATGATAAATTCATAATCATCTTTAAAATAAACTCTTTGAATTCAACATAAAAGTAAATCTTTCAACGTCTTGTAGCCTTTCAACTTTACATTAAATGTATTAACAAAGGCATTAGTTCCAATCAGATGTATTGTCATGAGATTTGAACTTTTCAAATTTCATCTTACTCATATTACTTATCTTGAGAACTATTCTCCTATAAATGTTCATTGAAACAAACAATTTGTTCAAAATATCTAGAAGACTATATCTAACCTTTTGGATATCTCATAACCTTTTATTATCCAGTTTAGTTCTAAAATTAGTGGATAATATATGCTTCGACTAAGCATCACATCCCTAATCATTAACTTTGACTCTTTCAAAGTCTTAATATTTTATATTTAATATGAAATCTTGCTAATTGATGTAGTTGGAACTACTGAAGGTAAGTTACTATACTAGGCATAGTTATGGAAGATTTAAATATTGTATTATACAATATCTTATATTATATATTCTACCTTACATAAATCCATACTTTTATGAAATTTAGTTATGGAGATATTAACTAGAGAATCTCATTCTCTATAGAAAACAACAATAGCCATAATAACAACATCCAGTATGAATCCTGCTGATACGCAGGGTCTGGGGATTCTCTATAAAAAAACTAAAAAGAATAAATATGATCACATCAATCTTATTGAAGTACTTCAATATTCTCAATGCTTAATTTCTACTTACATTAAAACAATATGAATTTTTCAAAATTTTTAAATCTATATATCATTTAATACATATGACTATATCACATAAAGTTATTAGTAATATAATGAAATATAAGTATCATCCTTTTATGAATTGTTATCACATCTACACATCATATGTATAAGATTGAACAATTTAATACCATCATCATTATTTTATCAAAGATTGATTTGGTTATTCTTCATCTTAACAAGTTTCACAAGTTTCATAAAATTAATAATCAGAAGGATATATATATCCTTGTATGTAACTTATGATTCTTCTTATGTTGATTTCACTAATATGGCATGAAAAGCTTCTCTCGATTATCTTACTTTGTATTCTTGTCACTTATGTAAAGCATAAGTCTCCCTTGAATCAATTGATGCAAACTATTTGTATAATATTGAATCAGCTACTTTTACTTAACAATCTATATTTTATCATACACTGAATATTACAATAATGTTAAATCTAAATTTAGTATAAAATACTCATCAGGATGAACTAAAAATATATATGATCCCTATCATATGACGTATAAGCAAGAAAAGTCATACAATCATTTTCTTCTAATGATAACTATTATCATTTTATAGAAAAGCCTTTGATTGATGTCTATGTTTATACTTTTAATAGGCTAAATTGAATGGAATAATTCCATCAAAGTACTATACCTTTTAGCTTTACTTCATGCAACCTCTTACATCTCACTATAATGGTATTAACATACATCTTCCATGTTGTCATTAAAGTTTATGAGATAATAATCAACTCAGAATGTCAATATATTTTGTCATCTATATGATTTTGATATATATCTCTAAAACTTTGTCACCAAATCCTGAATATGGATTATATTAAAATTGCATAATGGACATATAACTTTTCTGTCTAACTTTGAGAACTCTTCTCAAACATAACCTATGTCTAAGAAATTTAGTTCATTAACTATCAACTATACTAAAAAGGGTAAATTATACTAAGAACAAAATATAAATGTAAGAAAAGTAAGTAGTTGATTATATGTTGTAACTACCAAATAAGATTAAGGCTTTAATCATGTATGTGGTTACTTTCAATATTTTATTCAAAAGAATAACTCCCACTACTATTTTGAAAGATTACTTCAATCTTTCTAATGGGTTAAGATCCTATTCAAATTTAGTTGATCTTGAGTTTACTCAAGAAATTAACTCAACTTAAATTAGGTAAATAAGAATTTTATCAATCACATCTCATTAGACTCATAGATTTGTTAGGTGACAATTCTTGCCAAAACATATCTTTTATTTTATTCCTAACCCTGATATTAAATTCATGTAATCATGAGTTTGCTCATTCAAATCACACAAATTTAGTTAAGTAGGACTCATTGTTATAAGACTAAACATATTCTAGTTAAAGCAACTTTGAGTTTGCTAAACAAGCGTAATAATAGACAAAACTTTGGTTTATTCTTATAACAGTAGAAGGCAACAATCATGCTCAAAACGTACTTAATATTTTTAATGAAGGATTTAATTTTGTCCATCTCATTAAACACAAAATTACATGTAATGATATCATATATATATATATATATATAAAATATGCAATTTAACAAGCATTCAATATATATATGTATATATATCAAACATATAAATAAAGTATATAATTTATGCACTTATAATCAAATTATAAGCGTAAAATATCAAGCTTCGTTTGATTCTTGTTATTGATCTTCATACTATAAAATAACATTTTCAACTCTTTGGAAAAATTAAATTAGATTAGACCTATTAATTCCTAAACGAACAAAATTCCCATTCCAAATATAAATTTAATTTGATTTGAAAACACAATTTTCAAATCCAATTAGAAATTATTTCCAATTATCTTGACTTCTTTAGTAAATTTAATTGAAAAAAATTAGGAAAAAGCTATTTTTTTTTCAAAATTATATAAGTAACACATTCTAATTTAATTGAAAAACCATTTCTAATGTCATTAGCAAAAACTTTTCCTTAATTAAAAAATATTTTCTAATATTAATTGGGAAACTACTTTCAAAATTAAATATAACACCTTTTATTAAATTAAGAAAGTCATTTATATTATTTATGTAGAGATTGATTTCTTAGTTTATTATAAATTTTTATTTAATAAATTAGAAAACTATTTTAAAAAATATTAAGAAAACTCATTTTTAATTAATAAATGAAAACACTTTTCAAAATTTAACTAAGAAAAATACATTTTTCTAATAAATTAAGAAACTTATTATTTATAAATAAAGAAATAATTATTAAATAAATTGAATAATAATTCTCTAAACAAATAAAACCATAAATTTAATTTATCTCAATCAAATTAAAATAATTAAACTTTAATTAAGAAACACTTTTTTTTTTGGAAAAATGAAATGAAATTATATTAAACTAGCAAGAGTTACTTAACAACATTTCAATGAGACGTATTATCTATCCACAACACAACATGGGTAACATTTACAAAAAAAAACATAACATATCGCATTACACATCCAGTAACTTGTTAGTGCTTGGCTAATTGAGCTTTATTTGTAATTGGCAATGATGGCTGCTCAAGTCCAATTCACAATATGGTCAACTAACTGATGTTTGTCCTCTTCAACTCCATTATATTTTCTCATGTTCATTTCCATCGAAATGGAATAGATGACAGTAGTAAAGGCGGTCTATACAAGCAAGCCATTCAAATGACCATGCTGAGTACATTCTGTGATCAGATTCAATGTCTCCCTCCACTCAAATGTATAACGAAATAGTTGTAACATAACTATTTCGTTATGTTACAACTATTTAGACACATATAGGGTTTACAAAGGACACATATAGGGTCAAATACCCTAAACCATCTATCTTTGATTCTAAATATGTTTTTAATTACTAGCTAAGTGAAAACTGCAGCTTTTGGATTTAGAGATTGCTTTTGAGGAGTTTCAAACCAAGGAGCAACTTCAGCATTACTAACAAACATCTTATGGCAGGATTTATTGTTAAACGTACTTCTGGAATATAGAGTCCAGATGATACTATCCTTCCTCAACCCTTCAGGGATAATTGGAAAATAATCTGCAAAGCTAGGAAAAGTCTCTGAAGTTTTCAAACCAAGCTCCATTTTGGATAAGCGAGGAGACTAGGAATTCAGTTTCTAAGTTAAGTAAGGTCTGCTATAAAGATGAGTGGACTAAAGTTGTTCCAATTATCAAACTAAAACCATATATCGTCTCCATCTCCCAACCATGCTTGATATGAGGATAACTCATGTCTCTCAAATTAAGCATGTGGTTGAACATCCATGAACATGAAACACTGTTCTTAATTACTTAAAACTAGTTAATTCTATTTTATAAACATATTTTCAAAAATTTAAATTAGGAATCAATATAATTATTGATCTTAATCAAGTTAAGAAAAATAATTACTTTAATTTTGGAATTGAATTTCAATTTTACAACAATTTAAAATTTTTTTTGGTATAAGTTACCCAAAAAAAAGAATTTTTTTGGTATAGAACTTAAATTATTCAAGTTTAGAATACATTATTCTGTGCTTAAATTTTTTTTATTAGGATTAGATTAATCCTATTCTCAAACAAGTTTTGTTCTAAATTAGGAATACCATATTCCTAACCTAGAATAAGCTAACTCTATGTCCACATATGCTTTAATCTAGGTTATGGAATGTCCCATTCAAATAATAGAATATCCTATTCCAATTGCCAAACAACCATTGTTCTAGCTTTTGAATAGTCCAATTATTGTAATAAAATAAAGCCTCAGCTTCTTTACAAAAATCCTAGACACAAACATGAGAAAAACCCTAGCCTCCATTCTTGTGTTGTCGCTGGCCTTGCTCCGTCAGTGTCAATTGTGTCATCGTCGCCCAAATGAGTCCAGATCCTCTGTCTAATATTATGGTGACTTATTGTGTCCAATAAATCTCAGCTATTTATTTATGTGGGGTCCGCATGGGACCCACGTGGGTCCTACAAAATAAATGGCTGAGATTTCATAAGACAGAATAAGACAGAGTAAAACTGGACAAAGGATCTGGTTTCCGCCCAAATAAGCTGCCTCTTCCGTGGAAGCACCTGTGGTCACGAGTCTCTTCTCTGTCATCGCTCAACTAAAAGCTAGCATCTGCTACAACTACTAGCGAGAAGAGCAGCAGTCATAGAAACCCAGTCTACGACTCGTTACAACCGCCATGAAGGCATGTTTACGCTGCCGCCTAGCTGCAACTTAATCCCAACGACAACACATCCTTCAAATCCTCGCCGCCAGCGTCATTGCTCTAACCCAACAGAAACAGCACAACAGCGACATGCCTCCTATATGAGTTATCTTATTCAAGAAGTCAAAATATTAAACCAACATTGGTAGTATCTAGACGGCTTTCTTCAACATACTTCACAAGCATGTACCCAGATTCTAAAACCCAGCCTCAGCAACAGTAATGAGTCCAGAATAACTTGGGTTTACCATGCTTTCAGGTTTCGTGGCTTTGATCTTCAAGGCTGTTTTCTTTTATGTTTCTAAATTATGAGTTTAAACTCACATCAATAGCATTGGTAATTCAATTCTAAATTCAATGCAGATTTTTAAAATTTTGAATTTGACATTTTCAGAATAAAGGTAATTAAATTTAAATATGATTTTAGAGCAATTTCAAAATTTAAGATAAATAATAATTAAATAATTTTTAATCAAATTATAGAATTAAAATATTGTGCTAATAGCCTAATACAACTATTGGAAAATCATATTGAGATCTAATTCCGTGTATAGTAGACTAATTACAAAAAAAAATTATTTTGATTTTAAAAATCAAGATCACTTTAAATTTTATAAAATAATTAACACATAAATCATAATAAAATATGAATCTTAAGTCTGACCTTATTTTGAAGCATGATCATTTTCTTATTGTATCCCTTAAACTATTTTTGAATGGATTTATCTCAATCATTATAGTCGTACAAGTGATCTACCTTTAATAGTATCCACAAAATAAGTTGAGAGACTCTGCATCTGTTGCAGAGAGGGCTAGGCAAGGAATGCTAGCTCTCTTAAAGCTTAAACCTATTTAATAGGATTTGGATATTTTAGTAATTTAATTAAAATTAAATCTTAATTAAAATTACAAATAATTCTAATTAAATAACTAAATAAGACCTTATATATAATATTCATTCTTATTTATTAAATATCATATATTTAATCATATAGTTTCTCAAACTTTACATTCAAGTATAACTTGATTAAAATATATTTTCTCACTTTAACACGTTCTTTATATGTGACTCATTAGGTTATTAAATACGTTGACAATGAATATAAGTTATAATTGTAAACCATATTTATGATTAATTCTCTAATTATAAAATTTATATTCATAGATCAAGATTAACCTTTAACAATATATCATAACCACGTAAATATTTAGGAATATCAAAGTAGTTTTAACTAACCTTTCTATGCATGATTTTTTCATATAATTTAATCCTTTCATCATTGAAAGTTCAAATTAGATATAGAGCATGGAATTAGTTTCTACTTTATTTGAGTCCAATTATGTTAGTTTTCTACCATTAGTGGTTGATTCTATTAATGACATTTGTAAACTATTTACAAAGTGTCATTCCACCCTTGCAAAGGATTTCTCGATTCAATTCTAATCCAGAACAATAAAACATTCTCTCTAATTACTTTAGGTTTATGAGTCCTATATTAATCACTTAATTAACTCCATATAGTTCATGTTATATCCAATAACTACCTATTGAGCTACCATTAACTAGAATAAGTCATAAGTAATATCAAAACATAACAATCCCTATACAAGATAACTTTGGAGACCTTAAGTCAAAAGATCACGTATATAATCATTACAATGAGAATTTTCATAGACATACAAGTAATGTTATAAATGGATTTCTCATATGAGGTCACTTTAGTGAACTTGTTCTCTAACAAGCACTTACATATTTATTTAAATATCTTTATACTTTAGCCTATGATATCGACTACTTCCTTTATAAGGAAAAACATAACGTATGCTAACCATTTTATATTCTACTAATTTTCAATCTCAATAGAACAATGACTAAAAATAATTTAGGGATAATACATTACTATGAATCTTATAATTATATTCTCATCATAGTTTCATTTGTATTGTACATTTATCTCATGGGTTTTATCATATACATCAAAGTAGGTATAAGATAAATAATTTCTTTAATTAGTTATCACTAAATTACAGCCAATCGATTGGTTGTA
Organism: Erythroxylum squamatum; assembly: GCA_025629845.1. Taxonomy (NCBI): domain Eukaryota; kingdom Viridiplantae; phylum Streptophyta; class Magnoliopsida; order Malpighiales; family Erythroxylaceae; genus Erythroxylum; species Erythroxylum squamatum. Next base: position 18,668,824 of record JAOTBA010000203.1, read on the forward strand.
GAGCATAAACTAACATATACTGCATTGTTAGCAAAACCTTTAGCACATGTCCTTATCCAAAACTACAAGGGCTTTTGAATGTCATTTGCAAACCTTAAGGCAGTTATGGTATGTTTTGAAGTTGCTCAGGTCCGCCCTATACTCATCAGCTTGACAACAAAAGTTCTTAGTACATCTCCTCCCTAACTCCAACTTGTCCTTTCTCTCTATAGAATTAATCACTCTTACGCTACGTTTGGTTACTATCTCCAGTGTACAGAGACGGAACGAGACAAAAAATTGGAGACAGAATAGAAAAAAAATTAGAGACAGTGAGGTATTTAGTTGTGATGGACAAAACAGATAAAACTGTCTTCGTTTTGAGGACAGAAATGTGTTTGATTGTAGTTGACAGAACATAAAAACAATATCAATGACTAAAATGCCCCTGCAGTATAATATGATTAGAAATATATAATTAATTGATTATTTTAAAACGAATGATTTGTATTAATAAAAAATTAACAAATAATAATAATAACAATAACAATAAGAAGTTAATTTCGTATAATAATAATAATAATAATAATAATAATAATGATAGAAGAAGAAGAGGAAGAAAATTAATAATAATAAGGAATTTAATAATCACAATAATAATGAGAAAATTAATTATGAATAATAATGATAATAAAAATAATAATAAGAAAATTAATTTTTTATAATAATAATAATAACAAGTACAAAATCTATAATAATTAATAATAATAACAATAGCAATAATTAATAATAATAATAATAATTATTATTATTATTACAAAATTTATAATAATAATAACATCATAATTAATTTCGTATAATAAAATTAATAATAATAATAATAACATAATTAATTTCGTATGATGATGATGATGATGATGATGATGATGATGATGATGATGATGATGATGATGATGATGATGAGAAGAAGAAGAAGAAGAAGAAGTTTAAAATTTATAATAATAATAATAACAATAATAATAATAATAAGTTTAAAATTTATAATAATAAATAATAATAATAACAATAACAATAATAATAATAATAATAATAAAGATGATGTTGAGTTTAATAATATAATTAAAAATAAAAGTTGCTTATGTGGAGGAAGGGTATTTCTGACATTTTCTTATGTGTTTAGTTTTTGTCCGTAGGACAAGAATTCTCGTACCTTAATTTTGGAAGGAACAAAAATTTCTGTCCTTATCTTCTGAAGATAGAACAAAAATAAGTGAGGACAGCAAGCAAACAGGATGGAGTACAAAACTTTTATGTCCTTGTACTCCGTCTCACCCTTGATGTCACTACCAAACGCAGGAAGACTCCTCCACTTCCTACCTCTAGTTGACCGTTTCAAATGGCCGTCGTATTTCTCTAAACCCAATCATAATTTACGCTCCTAATGATACTATTTCACTCAATATGGCCGAGTCCAGCATAGACTTTGATTTTCTCTCCAACGGAATCTGAGATGCTACCGAGTTACATCCGTTTATACCCGAGATGCCAAGTTCTAACGTTGTGGCTTCACATATTGCTTGCAAGTAACATTATTTCCTAACAAAGATTTTTGTATTGGTGTTATTAGTCATCATGCATTTCTTAATGGGAAATCTACAACCATATTTGCATACACATGGAAGATGAAGGAAACCCACCTACCTCTCTTGCCTCCATAACTTATTCCTGTTTAGTGGGTGGTAGAAAAGCCAGAAGAGAGAGTGACAGAAAACAAGAGGAGGGAAGACGCAGAAAACCGGTTCAGTTCACGGTTAAGAGGTTATTGAACTGACTGGTTTATTATTAAACCAGTCAGATTTACTCTCAATGGTTATAAGTAGAAATCGAATCGAAAACCAGTTTAGTTCGTGCTTAATTGGGTCAAATCGATTAGTCTGGTCTGATTTTTATATCATTGCTCACAACAACCATCTGGAGGATAACTTAGGCGATAGAATAAGATTAGTTCCTCTTGTCCTAGTTGTTTCTCTAATCATATTAAGGTTTCTTAGCTAAAGCTCCTGACATTCACAACTCGTATCCCTGAAGAATCTTTGATTTCTCTCTCTCCATAGGTTATAAACTATGCAATCTACTACCATTTGTAGGAATATGGAGTCATCCTTACAAAAGTTCCATGGCTTTATGATCCGTAATACAATCTCTTTCTATCCATTAAAAGGGCATATGACCCCACACCTATCAAGAATGCCTTGCCACAAAGTTTTCTACGAGCAACTATAATATTTGTGGTTGATGTATTTAGGATAATCCTTATATAACCTTCAACAAAGGTTAGAAAAGGCCAAGTTTTATCATAAGTTGGTAGCCTTTCCCTTACAGCTAGCCACAATACAAATGAGACCTTGAGGGCCATTATTTTTTTCCAAATTATACTGTGATCCTGAGTGTTTCCTTGTAAGATTCGGTTGAGTTTCTTTGAAGAGTGTCAACCAAATGGCTTTGTTCTCCCTGGAAGGATCAAGAGATTAAGTAGGGAAAAAGTCTTGCAATATACTTATAAATCTACTTGAGTGATTTCATTCTTCACTCCTAATTAGGGAATTCATTATAGAATCAAGATAAAAGAGCTTGGTAGGAGATAGAGGAATCCAAGGAGGCTTCAATTCTAATTCCAAAGAGAAGTGGTGAGGCCATTCCCTATTTGCATCTGAATATATTGGTAAACGGAGTCTCTCAGCTTAATAATTTGAATCTTACTCCAAGATAAATCTATTCTACCTTTAGTTATTCAGATTTTTTGCCTTCTTAGATAGTACCCATGGATCCATTTTACCCATAAAGAGTTCTTCTCACTGATAATTCTCTATAATCTTTTAGCTAGCAGAGACTTGTTCATCACCTGTAATGAAATAACCCCTAAGCCTCTCTCATCCCTTGGAAAGAGAAGACTCTCTGCTATCTTTAGTATATGGCTTAGTGTTTATGTCACCAGTCCATAAGAAATTTCTCATAAGCTTTTGATCATCCCTACTTAGCTTTTTTTTTTGGAAGCAGTAAGTGTCAGGACTGGTAAGTTGACAGGTTGTTTCACACATATGTAATAGTTGGATCTTTCTAGTGAGAAAGAATTATGTTTGTCCAACTTCCCACCTTTGTTCTAATAAAATCAAATAAAATTTGGTAGTCTCAGTATGTAATCTTTCTAGAGAAGATTTGGAACTTTAAGGAGGGGATATAATAGCTACTCTAGTGATAATTTATGTTTTCCTATTGATTGTTTAGTAGCTCTTTTTCCTTATTAATGCATAACCCTAAGAGTTAACTGATTTTTTCTAGGGATCTCATTAGACATTGAAGGGAAGACTTGCTTACGTCATATAATAGAAGAAGATCATCTGCAAGTACAAGGTGAATAATTTGCTACGTAACACATTTCTTATGCAATTTAAAGTAATAATCCATACTAATGTTTATCTAATGGTTTTAAAGAGTATTTCCATACAAATTGTGAATAGATAAAGGGACAAAGGGTCCCCTTGCCATGTACATCTTATCCATTGAAGGACAGTGGAAGCTTCATCATTTACAAGCATACTAAATGATGTTATACATATGATTGATCCCATTGATAAAGGATTATAGAATTCCCATAGCTCATAAAGAAAGTAAGATGAAATTCATTTCCACTGTGTCAAAAGCTTTATGGATTTCGACGTTAAGAGCACAATTCTTGCTAGATGTCCACCTTAAGAGAACTATTCTTGCTTGAGCCTTTGACGTGATAATTCCTAAACAAGTCTTGAGCTATCAAAAGCTTCGTCAATCCGCTTTTGATTAATCTCAGTGATAAAGGCTTATAGAATTCCCATAGCTCTTAGACAAAGTAAGAGGAGTTTTCATTTCACTGTGTCAAAAGATTTATGGATGTCCACCTTAAGAGCACTATTCTTGCTTGAACCTTTGACATGATAATTCCTAAACAAGTCTTAAGCTATCAATATGTTGTCTCTTATGCATTTGTCCTCAATGAAGGTATCTTGAGCATGATTAACCAGACTAGGAAGGACTTGTTTAAGTCTATCTTTGAGATGATCTTATGAAAGTATTGTTGAATCGCGTACGGTTCAAGTATTCACAATACACTACGGAAAAGACCATACAACAACATGAAGTATAATCGAAAATACTAAGGATGTACGAAAATACCTTTTGCCGTGGATAGGTTGTTTCTTTTTCGGATTCCAAGACACTGCAAACGCGAATGCCCTCTACCGGTATCCACACGAGTATGCACGATCCGGGCT
>JAOTBA010000203.1:18711398-18726296 GCA_025629845.1 Erythroxylum squamatum
AATAAGGAAAGCTTGTCAGATTCAGGGTTTCAGCAAGCCAGCGGTCTCGGGAGTGGGCTTCAGTCAGGCTCACCACCTGGGCCCGTCGGGCCCCGGTAACGGGGTCTGACAAGATATATGAGGTTCTCGTGTCTCGAGTGGTTGGTTCAATGTTCGGTGACGCACGAAAGTTGCTCTAATGAGATTTTTTTGCTACAAAAGTCTCAAATAAAGTTTTCAAAGTATGTCTTCAGCACTAGTGTGTGACAATGAGATTGTACATTTGGGTTTAGAATTTATTGATGTTACATTGTAGCATACCATATGGCCATAAAGAATGTGAGGACAACATAAAGATGTATCCCTTATGTTTGTGGACTTTTTGAGTGTTGATGAGGATATAGTCACCATAATGGCCTTTCGAGTCAGTATTTTGAATTTTTCTGCTTACATGTTGAGGGATGTCTTTGGTCTCATGTTTGGTTATTATGTCTATAGGTGTTGGCTTTACATGAGATTTTGAGATGCACATAAAGGCATTGGATGGTGGAAAATTGTTGCTTAAATGATCTATTCACCCACAGATGGTAATGTCATAAGAGTTGATGATTTGTACTCTGATCCCTTTTATGTGGAGGTCTAGTTGCATATATTATGTATTCAGCCCACAAGTGTTTCATAATATGTGAGACTAGATTCTCAGTACATATACTATTTAATGACTTTGAGTATCGCTGTTATCCTACATTTATGTTGATCTAAACATTGTCATTTTCTAGTCACCTTTGCGGTCAACAATATCAGTGTCACTAACCGGTTTCAATACATAGAAGTGGACAGAGGATGTATTGAATGCTATGGAGATAACTGAAATTAATATGGCCATACGGACGGATAAGCCATCTCCACCTACATCTATGAGCTCGAGAGTTTATAAAGCAGCTTATGTAGCTTAGGATCGATCTAACAGATTATGTCTTATAACTATTAAGAGATCCAGACCTAATCATCTATTTTGTGGACTCCTGGATACAAACATAGCGAAGGAGTTTCTCGGTAATGTCTCCTAGAGGTACACAGTCTCACCTAATGTTGAGATAAGTGCCTTGATGAAAGAATTGTTCTCCATGAGGTATAAGGGAGAAGGGGGAGTGATGAAGTACATATAAAAAATGATCCATCTTCACAGTAGATTGAAGATGTTAAACATTCCTCTTCCTGATGTCTTTATAGTTCACCAGACTCTGAACACACTCCCTCTAGAGTTTAGTAATCTAGTGATGACATATTATTCGCTGAATGAGGAATGGGACTACAATGTTTTGATTGGCCATTGCATTGCTGAGGAGGAGAAACTCACGATAGCTACTCCTACAACGCTCGAAGCAACTAAAGGGAAGGAAAAGATGAAGCCCACCAAGTTCAACGGTAGAAAGATTAAATCTTCTCCATATGCTGATGCTGGTCAATCCAGTGTTGTTAAAGGTCCTACAGACATAAAGAAGCCAATATTATAAGGCCTAGAAGGAAAGACCAAGACCATTAGGTAACTCCTTGGCTTATCAATTTTTGTATCTAATTTGCGATATTCGCATAAAGTTCATGATGGCTATAAAGTGGACCATCTGATCATGATGTGCAACATCCCACTACCACAAGGTATATACCCAAACTTTCAAGAATATTCAAGTACATATCCTATGATAATGACATGTTAGAGCAAAAACAAATCCAACTTACACATGACATCATCTAACATAATCAGAAGTCATCAAATATTAAAACCATTCATTGCATTCATTCATAAAGTCTACATTGTTTCCATTAGACGAATATTTACAAAACCTCATACAGGTTCTAGCAAAAACTACAAATAAAAGCTATAACTCTCTGACGTCAGCTGACAGACCTCTGAGCCTTAACTTAGTCCAAAATGTTCTTCTAATGTAAAATAAACACTAAGTTTCCTGTCTTGTATCTAAAAACCACGTTGTAATTTTTTTTAGTTTTGCGAACTCAATGAGTGAACCATCATTGATGATTTCACCAGATTCACATACACAAATCACATATTACACAATTATTCATACAGAACATGAATATTTCAAACATTTACACTATCATGGCACATCATTTAATCAACGCGAATCAGGTCATATATTAACACATACAGATGCATATGAGACCCCACATTCGTTATTAATGTTGTGACCGAGTGCCTATCACATATACAAATACTGGTCCATTGGGCTCAGTCAGAAACATATATCACGGAGCATAGCTCTACGTGCCAAATCATATATCACGAAGCAAAGCTATACGTGCAAGCACTTGATACTGGCCACTCCGGTCACAACGTCTTTATCTGAACATGCATTTTATAAAATGCATCAATTCAGAATTTACCATATATCACAATCATGTATAAAGCACAGTCATAATTTCATAATCATCGGACATAAGTCCGGCATTCAAATTTTGTTGAGAATTCACATTTCATACAGAATGATCAAACAAATCAAACAAATCAGAGCACTTCCAATACAGTCCCAAATATTTACTCCTCGGACTTTAAGTATGGAATTCAGAAACAAATCGCAAGCATTCAATAATTGGCAAATAAAATCAAATCAATCCTAGGAAATTCATCTAGGTTGACTCACAGTACGCTCCAAGAAGCTATTTCCTGGATGGTCCGACAATGTCCAACTAGTGTCTGATGTGCTCCTCTATAACATACACAACACATTTATAATATATCACATTATTGCACAAATGAATAAGTATTCCTTTATGCAAATGTACTTATATAAAATATGCACAATGCATGTTTAATGACAATTCCGGGTTTCTTATCAAATCATTCAGATATCAAAGTCCTCATTAATCTCATTTGAACTTATAATTTGAACCAAAATAAAGCAATGTGAAATCAATTTCATAACCTAATTGACCACTTTAGATTTTCTACTCACATGATTTCGGGTCAACTTTGCATAATTAATCTGATAGGTTACATGACAAAATTAGGCAACACTTTCTTCTGGAAAAATGTTCAACCATTTCTTAAGTTTCTAATGACTCCAAGATCATCTAATTTGATTCAGTGTTCTATGAGTTATGCTCACAATACCACAGACTGTGTATATTTGAACATTTGGCTAGTACATGATCATACCCGTGAATTGTACAACTCATATCTTTCAGCTCAGATATCCAAAAATTACAAAATGTATACCAACTTAAAGCTAAGAGAATAAGATACAACTTTGATGAAGACACCTCAGTCTAATTCGGCCTACATCAATACGGTTTATTCAATAATCACAGGATATGATTTATGTCCCTGGTAATGCTATAGCCTAAGCTAAGATGCAGTTTCATAACAAATTTGAAAGTCTTAGAGATAGAATTAAAATTTGACTTCTTCAAGAAAGTTGAAGACTTATCTCTCTAATTTATTCTAAACAAATAATCAACTTATTTGGAAATCTACAGATCATGTTATAATCAGAATACAGAAGCATGTTCATGAAAATTTTCCAGTTCATAACATTCTAGCAGACTTCCACACTTTCATCCTATCAGTCACTTTCAATTTAATTCAGATAGCTCTAAATTTTTATGAAGAGAAAGAAAACTGTCTTAGGAATCCATTGATCTAAGTTTCAAGTCATTTGGAGTTCGGATGAAAAAGTTATAGCCAAAAGACTTAGGGTTGTTCGATGAAATACTCTAGTTCATAACCTATACATGCAACTACCACCTTTTTCTCTCTCTAGCACGCAAATCTTCATCTTCTTCACCAAACCTAGTTTTTTCTTCTCATTCATTTTCCAACTTAAACACTTCTAAATCGTCTATTATGCTTGTCTACACTCACTGTAACTTCCAAAAAATTCAGAAACAATCCTAAACTTCAAACATCACAAATTTGAAATTCCACTTCTCCCTCTCTCTCTATTGTAAACTTTCAAATTCTCAAATTTTCATCCAATGCATATTCTTTCATTTTTATCTACTCTTGCAGTTCATTTAATTCCTAATCCAGTTTAGAAATAATCCACCACAGATCAAAATTTGAAAATTACTCCCTAACACCAAACCAGAGCATATTCGGATAAAGTCAAATTCTTGCATTTTTCATTTTTCTAACTTACACAGTAGCAGTAAGAACTTCATTTCAATTCAACCTTTGCATTTATAGTACATATCAAGCATATACATGAGCTTCCAAATAATGACATAACACATTTTTCTTCAATAACTTACGTAACTTTCCATTTTTTTCTCCAATCCAACATCCATTCAAGACAGTGTTAAACAATTCCTAATTCTCAAATCAATCATCCAATTTATTCATTACCGAAACCATAATTCACAAATCCATACGTGCATGTTTATTTCTACACTGTAAAACAAACATCATCAGAACTACTTTCATGATTCAGCTATAATTCCAGCAATGAGAGTGAATCTAAAAACACAGAGAACACATCAATTTGTTATTCGGTGAGAGTTTCTTCCCAGTGAAGAACACTACAGTGAACATTCCTAACTCAAAACATCAGATTCATGTATGCTTTGCATGTCATTCACGTGTTACTGTTCACGTGTGCCATATGTCTCCACAGATTCACCATTTGTCATAATATCAATTTGCCATTTGTCACATATGTATTATTGCCACGTGTCACACTAGGATTGGTCCACAAAAATCAATATTTTTCCAAAATTCACCAAAAATTCTAAAATATCCTAAATATACCAAAATTGCCAAAATCACATTTAATACACTCCAATTTAATCCATAATTTTCATTTATAAACCAATTTACTTGGAAATGCCAATGAATGCATGTACAATCATATGAATATGCAAGAAAAATGTGTATGTCACAATTAATTTATGCATGACTTGCATTTTCCTAATTTTCTCAGAAATTTCTCAAAGTTACTATTCTAGTCTTAACATAGGTAACGGGATGTTACATGATGCTTTCACGATGCAGGGGTTCATATCCAGGATAGAGCCAAACAAAGAGAAGGAGAAGCTGATGGTTGATAGCAATAAAGAAGCGGATGTAATATCTATAGGGGATGTATGTATTGAACCTTATTGCAAGGTTTATTTTGGTTTTACACGACACATTTCATATATGATCGTATCAATTTTGGACAAAGAAGGTTAAGGTTTTGTATTAAATGCTTCTGTTGTATAGTTGTTTAATGCAAAACATAATAGTACAACTTTCTTGTCATATAGTTTGTATAGAATGTGTCTTACCCCGAATTAGATATATGCTTCTTCATATTTTACTGAACAAGTCATGAAAAGAAGAATCCTGATGAATGATAAGTCATACATAGTGTGGCATGAAAGTTTAAGCCACATTTCTAAAGCTAAGGTTGAGAGATTGATTAAGGAAAACATTTGATTAATGAAAACATTCTCTTAATTATAGATTATGATGATCTGGAAACATGCGTTGCCTATTATAGGGCTAAGTTGACTGAAATAAGGATAAAAAGGTCAACTCGTGCTTCTAGCTTATTAGTTCTAATACATACGGATATCAGAAAACCTTATACAGTTGCATTGTGCAATTCTAAATGTATTATGACATTTCTTGATGATTATTTCCATTACAGTTTATGTGTTTTTGTTTAAAGACTAAAGGTTGAGAACCGATTGGGAAAATTCATCAAGATAGTCAATTATGACCGTAGAGGAGAGTATCGTGGCAAACATGGTGTTTTAGGACATGAATAAGTCCTTTTACCGATATATGGAATTAGTTGAAGTAGTGAGCTACGCCAGGTAGTCCTGAGCAAAATGGTGTATTGCCGAAAGGCAAAACACCACCCTAAAGGACTTGAAGAAGTCCATACAGAACAGGACTAATCTACTTGATTATCTAGAAGTGTAGAAATCTAGCCTTGCACACATTTGTGTATAAGGCTATCCTACTGAGGTAGTATAATCTTTATAAAGAAAAATTGCATGCTCATTACGATCATTGTTATTTAGTAAGATATCTCAACCACTCTAAAAGCTACAGATTTTACTGTAAAAAGTGGAGGGACCGAAATAGTGGAATCATAAACAACAAAGGTTTAGGAATACGATATCTATGATGATGCTGGGCCCTTTGACCCTTTGGACGCTAGCAGGGCAGATACTATAATTATTATGTACCTACTACTCATACAGTTAGATCATGGATCTAGGTCTTTATACCGTGCTTTTATATGATCAAGAGCTTATACTTGTACACATAGAGGTTCCAGGGCACACGATCTAAAGTAGTTACGTAGATCCGCTAGAATGAGATGACCTGCTATCCCATTTCGAAACATAGTCTATTTGGTGAACAAAACTATGATGTTAGACATGTTACGAATCCCGTTACTTTTACATAAGTTGTTTTTGGACCCAATGCAAATTTGTGGTGGGATGCAATGAATGATGAGATGCAATCCATAAAGCATAGTAAGGTCAGGGAGCTAGTTGATTTCAACAGAATTACAAACCTGTCAGTTGTAAATGAGTTTCAAGACCTAAAGGATTTCAGGATAAAGTTAAATGGTTTATAGGCTCACTCAGTTGCCTGATGGTTCACTCAGGGAGAAAGGTTGACTTTAATGTTACCTTTTCTCCTGTATTCTCGAAGGATACATTTTGAGTGATTAAGGCAATTATAGCTCGTGATGATATAGAGTTACATCAGATGGCTATCAAAATTGCTTTCTTGAATAAAGACCTTTATGAAGTAGTTTATATGGTACAACCTGAAGTATTTCAGGATACAGATGGAACTGACATGGTTTGTCCATTAAGCATATCAATATATGGTTTACATCAAACCTTCCGAAAGTGGTACCTTATATATGATGAGGTTTGAACTCTTTTGGCTTTATGAAAAATAAATTTAAAAAGATGCTTGTACTATGAGGTGAGGGGAGCAAAGCTATCTTCCTATTACTACATGTGGATGATATATTGCTCAGGTTGAATGACTTGATTATGTTGCATGAAGTTAAGCAACTTTTGGCTAAGCATTTTGACATGAAGGATCTTGGTAAAGCATCTTTTGTCATAGGTATGCAGATTTACTAGGACTGATCTCAACACTCTTTAGACTCTCAGGATGCATACATTGAGTATGTGTTGCAAAGTTTTAATATGATTGACTGTGAACCTGTTGTAACACCAACCTCTCATAGTGAGAGATTATCTTTGGCATAATGTCCAATAGATAAAGTAAAGATAGAGGTTATGAGGAATGTTCCGTAGTCTAGTACGATTGATAGCCTGATGTATGCTCGGGTAAGTAAGTGGGACATTGTATTTATTGTTAGATTGTTTGGTCAATATCTGGTTAACCTAGGTATAGACTATTGGAATGCAGTCAAGCTAGTGTTGAGATACTTAAAGGGAACTAAGGATTATATGTTGACATATAGAAAAGTCAACAGTCTAAACCTCGTAGGAAATTCAGATTTAAATTTTAGATGTGTCCGGATGAACGAAAGTCCACTTAAGGTTACATTTTTCATGTTTGTAGATAATGCAATGTCGTGGAAGAGTGTCACGTAGACACGGGTAACTTCCTCAACCATGTATGCAAAGTGCATGCTATGGGGCTGCTTCATAGACGGTTTAGCTCAGAAACTTGATTTCTGAGTTGTTTGTGGTTGATTCAGTGGTTAGACCTATTCGGTTGTATTGTGATAATCTTGCTACTATATTGTTTAGTAACAACAAAGAATATCATAAGATCTTAGCATTTAGAGGTCAAATGTTTGACCATAAAGGAGTTGATATGAAAAGGTGACATTAAGGTTTGAAACATTTAAGGACTGAGGAAATATAAGTCGATTCTTTAACGTACTAAAGGACTTCGTCCACTTGTGTTTGAAAGACAAGTATACAGTATGGGTGCTTTGAAGTCTTTAGATACTGTTAGTTAGGGGATCATTATGTTTGCTCCATATACATTTTTACATTTGTACATATGATGTACTATGACAGTATGGTGGTTCATCAATAAGATGATCATCGTTTATCCTCAGTAATACATGTTATCGTACATTGTCATAATACATGTAAAAGCCTTAAGATTTGGGACAATCTTACGCATTTAAAGGTCATTGGGCATATATAGAGATTGAACTTGAGCCTATGTCATTTAGACGTATACAGGTTTATATGGATATCCATAAAGTTTGACATGACATAGGGGGATATAAATCTTAATCCCATAAAGGTTCTCTAATGCAATTTAGGATATAGTTGAAGAACATAAAGGTTTTCTTTGAAGCAGTTTAGCATTTGGTGATAGGAAACAAGTTTTCTCTAATGCTGTTTAGCATTCCGTGAGAGAAAACAAGATTTCTCTGGTGCAGTTTAGCATAAAGTTGGAGAAATCGAGACCTACAAATGAAAATGATATAATTTAGATCATATAGGTATCATCTTAGTTTGTCACACTCTATTTTCCTATTCATGTTAGTGAGGTATTAGATATGTGTGATAGTATTGGATCTGTGTCACACATGACACATGTATCAAAAGCCTTGTAGAATAGAATGATAGACTTTCGTTACTTTGGATCAAATGTTTCCTTTTAAAACTTAGTCGACTAATACAGTTATGTAGCTCAACTGAGTTTTAAACTATTTTACACTTGATTCAATACCACAATTAAGTATTGTCCAAGGAGGAGAATGTTGGGTATTTTTTGACATTTTCCATAAAGTTGGACAACATTTAATTGCATTTTTTTCTTAACTTTAATAACTTATCAGTTAAGTTAAGTAATTTGATTTGGATAAAGATAATAAAGTGACCCAATAAATGATCTAAGTCAATAGGTCAATGTTTGGGTGAAAAATAGATCCCGATTAGTGTGGATCGGACCTATATCGAGCCTGTGATGGGGAAGCTCGATATGGATGCTTTTTATAAAGGTTAAGATCTCCTGCAATTGCTCATATCATTTGTGAGTATAAGAATTCTCTAACCCGTTAAGAGAGTTTACGTTTTGAGAAAACTGTAGAAATACTTGATCGCATCCTGGTGAACAGTCACGTAAAGACGGCGGTAAATTCGCGCTCATTTTGACTTCAAAAAGCTCGTTTGAAGTTATGTAACCGAAATCAGGTATTTTCCGTAGTTCTTTGTTTATTAGCCTTTTACGTAATCAGCTTTAAAAAAAATAGCATGTAAACCTTCCCTGTTAATATCATCCTCTACTGGCGCCTTCAGTTATCGGTAGGACTATTCATGGCATTGATCCTCTCCCTTAGAATGAATTTCTGTACCTTTCCGTTGAAATTGACCGGTATATCCCCGAAAACTACCGACTGTGGGACCATATGTTCAGGCAATTTATCACCGCAGAACTTAATTATCTCTTCAGCACTCGAACTGTATTCCTCTTTCAGTTCCACGAACGCACAAGGCACCTGTTTTAGTACAGTATCCGGTTTTCCAACAACAGCTGCCTGTAAAATCTTGGGATGTCTTAATAAAACTGATTCTATCTCCAATGTGCTTACAGTCTCTTGCCCAACTGTGACACTGTCTTTTGCTCGGTCCTTTATTTGTAGGGAACCATTTCGTTGCCTAACTCCAATGTCTCCTGTGTGATACCACCCTCCCCTGAAGGCTTCTCGAGTAGCATTTGAATTTTTGAAGTAACCTAACATGAAGATGTTGCTCCTGAACATTAATTCACCAATAGTATTTCCATCAGATGGTAAGCTAATCATAGTATTAGGATCTTTGAGATCAACAGCTTCAACAAAAGTGTTGTGTACCCCTTGAGGAGATTTAAGTTTTCTTTGATCGTCTACAGCTTTCTCATGCGAAGCAGTTCTCCAAGGACCAACAATTGCTGGTCCTAAAGCCTCTGTCATGCCATAACCATGACTAACAATGAAACCCAAAGCTTCAACGTTCTTGACAATTTGAGGGCTTGGCAATACCCCGGCTACTACAATAAACACCTTGGAGCATACTGGTTTTTGATAACTATCTGGAGCCTCTGCAATTATGTTCAAGAGAATCGGTGGACCACATAAGTGAGTGACGTTGTGAACATATATTGCATCAAAGATAATCTGGGAAGTGACTTTTCTAATACAGATATTGGTGCCTCCAATGGCAGCCATTGCCCAAGTGAGGCACCATCCATTGCAACGAAACATGTCCAGTGTCCATAGGAAAACAGGGTTTTTTCCCAACTCGCATTGGATCATTTGTGCCAAGGAATTGAGATATGTAGCTCTGTGACTGTACACCACTCCTTTTGGAACTCCTGTCGAGCCTGATGTAAAACTTATCGTGATTGGATCACATTCATTTTCTGGCCATACGGGCTTGAAACCAACTTTTCCCACAGCCAAGAAGCTGTTGTAATCCAACCCAAGGGATTGATATGGAGTTGTCATTGTAGAAATAGATTGGTTGCATTCAAGGATGATCACAAGATGGGGACGCTTGGAGTTATCTGGCAAGAATGAATCCAGTGCCTTGAGGACAACTTCTACGAACTGATAGTCCACAAATATGAGCTTGGGGCCCAATTGCTGTAACAGAACTGCTAAAGTGGCTGCATCCAGACTAGTACTGAGTGCAGAGAGTATTGCGCCAGCCATTGGAACACTAAAATGCAGCTCGTAAAGTTCAGGAACATTCGGCGCCAGTGCCGCAATCTGGTCACAGATACAAGCTAGAGATGTGATTAGCATTTACAGTTCCACTGATGTATACCACAAAGATAATATGGAGATGCAACTGGAAACTCATAAGCTTAAGAAAAGTAAAGATTTATTTGAATTTGGGTACTGTAAATCGAAGGCCTGTTGAGTTAAGGTTTTCTGTGAGATGATAAGAGAATAGGACTATGTTGAATGGATTGAATTTCGATATATTTATTTATATTTTAAAATAAGTAAATTATAAGAAATGTTTGTATTTCTACCCTTAATCATAACACGCCTTCAACTGAGTAGCTTGTGTCAAGGTCCAACCTTTTTGTGGTTGTCTAAAACAAGTCACTTTCAACGGAGTGGCTTGTGCCAAGGTCCAACCTTTTTGTGGTTCTCTAAAACAAATCACTTTTTTCTCGCCAATTTGACAATTCCTCTCCAATTAGGTTTCTACTTGGATTCTATGCACATAATATAAAGAGAACGTCAGAATTCCCTTGAGGGTTTGTTAAATCCAACTCGGCTTTCTGATACATGTACAATCAAGAGCATACGAATTTATACAGGAAATAAAGTTACACATAATTATTATTTTTATATTACAATCTTCAACTTTGTCCTTCAAACTTGGGTTTGTTATTGATCTTTAGTAATCATATATCGAAAAATGCGTTATTGAGAAATGTGAACAATTACCCTAAGTTCTTGTCTGGTAATATATACCTATCTCTTCTGTTTTAAGGTTAAGAACTATTATTAAAATTTTAACCAAAAGACTCCATATAATATATTTTCCAAAATTGTAATTAGACGATCATGCATGTAATTGAAACAATGAAACGTACGGGTACAATAGTGAAGCAACGAAATTGTGAAGTAACTAAATTGGAAAAAGGGGGGAAAATATTAATCGAGGAAGCAAAAAACGTACGATGTCACCAGGGACGACGTGCAACCGGACCAAAGCAGAAGCAAGTCTAAGACATCTTTCTTGCGTTTCTCTCCATGAGAATCTAACTGTGCCGTAGACAATCGAGGTTTTGTCCCCGTATACGGTTGCTGTTTTCTCCAGGAAGGTTATTGGCGATAAAGGCATGTAATTTGCAGAACACGAGACCAAACCTTGATCCATTGTTTCTCCGTTGACTAGGTTGGGAGGTCTCCCTTGTACATAATCCCAAGCAACTTCGTACTATTATTATATATGTCTTAGAGACATGACGTTCGTTTGGGGGTGGGGATTGGGGGTTGAGGTGTGGTGATTGATTAGAGACATAACTTTCCTATACTAAGACCATAAACCTGAAATATATCAAAAGCCGACATTGATGATTCATGAGGTAATGATAATGACAAAAGCGATCATCACTATTTACATTGTTAATGTTGTAATTTTCAATTGGTGGGAAGTGGTTAATTAGAAAATAATTTTTTTGAATGCATTACAGGTTTGGAGTGTTGATCCCCTGCTTGAATTGATCGGTTAGGAAATTAGTCTCAAGTCACATAAAACGAAATCGCATATGTAATTAGTATATTGTTTAAGCAGCATCATATTAAATTGTCTTGATACAAACAGCTGGAACTACTTCAAACATAATAATAAGCCTATATTCCAGCGTCTTTAATTAGGAAAATACAATCATATTCCAGGTAAAAAGCTGGCTATATAAATTAATATTCTTAACTTTGATTTTGTATGACGAACTATGTTTCTCTTGAAAGAATTAGGGTTCCGATTCTATTACATCTTGATTTAAATGTTAACAAAGCTGTATGAGAGGATAGATTCTCTTTTTCAAATTTCTAAATCTAAAATCGAAGTCTGATTGCAATTACAATCAGAACGATTAAGATTGTGGAATATTTTTTTACGATAATTAATACAATAATTTGTAATTACTGATTAAATTTCAATATATTAAAATATAATTTGAGTAAAATAGTTCAACAGAACTATGTACCTGTGTAAAAAATTGTATCACTTCAAGTCCTCCTCAACTCAAAGAGTCACTTGCTATAAAAGTCTGTTAAAATCTAGGTGTTATCACGTTATGAATCCTGAATGAAAGGCACCGATTCTGCAAGGCACGTTCTACTGGGTACTAAATTCAACCATTAACAACTAAAATTAGTGCCTAAAATCGTGCATATAAATTATCAATCTTTAGCTTGTAGACTTGCAATTTTCCAAAGGTACGCGGTTTTACCCACATTATGAGAAACGACAAGCTGTAGCTATTAGTTCAACGCCAGTGTTTGATAGCTGTACGTGTTATACGAGTAACAAAATTGTCTAAATTCTTATTCATGTATACCCTTAAAATGCTCACCCAATTGCCAAATAATTAATTTAAACCATCGAATACCATCTTCTCCTATGTCCTATCCTACCTACAAGGGAGATACAATAATCAAACAAAAGCATAAAAAGAAACTGGGAGAAAAGAAGGGTTCTTGTATCGACAAGAGAGTTGCTTTTTGAAGCAGCGATTGTATCAGGGAATTGAAATGACTTCGTCGGCGGACAACGAAAGGCCTCTACCGAAGTTTGGAGAATGGGATGTGAACGATCCAGCGTCAGCTGAAGGATTTACGGTGATATTTAGCAAAGCTAGAGATGAGAAGAAGAACGCGAACGCTGCTTCTCAGAGGAGGCGTGACTCTTACAAGAGGAATGATTCCGAGAAACCTACGAAAAATAGGTTTTGTTGCTTTCCTTGACGTTCACCCTCATTTACTTCTATAATCTCTCTTTTATATTAAAGATATATATACACATATATATGGAATATACACATTCATATTATGCTTTATCTTGACTCAACTCTGTCTGCCTTTTATTTCTTTAAAAGCGCATTAAGTTTTTAGAAGAAATGCGATGAAAATTCAAGCCAATGCCTCCTGAATTATAAAAAATATCAAGACATGCCTCTTAATTAGGATATTGAGCTCCAGACGAATTATATGCAATGTCTATAGAGATATATAAAAATAATATTATCTTTTTGGTGTCATTACCCACGACTCTGGCTGCAATGAGGTAAGATTGTCTGTAAGTGGATTTCTGCATAAGCATCGCAAAATGGATACATCAATTGGAGATTATGAGGATCACATGACACAAAACTTCAAGTAAATGGATAAAATAGTAATTTGTAGAAGTGAAAACATGCCTACTACCTCACTATGCATCTTACCATTGCAATTAAATAACGAAGACTTAGCAATAACCCTTTCCATCTGGTTCCCACTGATGAATACCCAATGCCATGAACTCATGAAGTTCAGTGGAAATCATGATCATCGTGCCATTATCTTCGTTCCTGAAAATCTTTATAGGCTGTTGATAAATGCATAACAAAATTGTATTTCACTGTAAAGGTAATATCTGGTTCCGCTAGTACTTAATCCTTTTCTCCCGCAAACCTATGATTTGTATACCGTTGCCCATGAAATAGAAACAAACTCATACCCAGAAGGTTAATTCAACACGATATATTCCATAGAAATAAAGAAGTATTTATGTAGAATTATTCATGCAATCAATACATATTGAATTAATACTTGCATATCTGGAAAGCATTTTTTGTTTAAAGATGACTTGATAAAGATTTTAAATGCTGTCCTCAGCTTATTTTTTAAGCCGTAAAGGACATTTTAACTAATTAAAGACAAGATATACTATCAACAAAAAATTAAAGGAAAAAAATAATTTAAACCTCAAGATTTTCGTCAAAATACAATTTGAATTTTGATGTTTTAGAGCATTCAAATTTAACCATAACATTTTCAAAACTTTCAAAATAAATCCTCATTGGATGAAAACTTTAAGGAGTTTAAATTTGATAAGTTAAAATGACATGACATTTTTTATATTTTAAAAATTTTATTCATAGACTCGCTGCCATGTGTATGCCACATTATCTCATGGGAGGGCCACCAATAGATTTAAAAACAAAATTATGTATAATATTAAAAATAAATATCATAAAGAAAGTATTGATTTGTTTTTTTAAATCTAGTTCAGTCGGATTTTGCTGGGGCTGAACGTCGTTGTTTTGATCCATGATCTGTCCAACTCCGGCTATGAAATACCTGCAAAACAAGTAAAGGCACGCCGAGGGTTGGTTCCCGGAAGGCCCCTCCGACGCTCAAGTCAGTCTTTTTGAGAGAAAATCAGTCGTAGAGAACAGAGAGA
>JAOTBA010000203.1:18744038-18755931 GCA_025629845.1 Erythroxylum squamatum
AAATTAACTGATCTAATAAGACTGTAAAATTTTCAAACATGCCTCAAAATAAATAAAACAGGTTTGGGGTCCAACACATATTCATTCTATGTTTAGGAGATTCTGCAGAACAAGCAAGTCCGACTTCAAATATAGCTAGCAAGCATTTCTGCACTTGTTGTTTCATGAAGCTCATGTTCATATTGATCTCAACTGCAACGTTATCATCTTTTCTAGAGGTTGCTTCTCTTGTAGATTCTGTTTCAAAAAGAACTAGGTCTACTATATGATCTAGTCTTTGTGGCATTGCTATGCTAATGAAATCTCAAAGATTTAATCCTTCTTTGAACATTTCATCAGTTGGTCTTCTTCTTGAGAGCATTTCTAACACGAGGATGTCATAGCTGTACACATCTCCCTCCTTTGATGCCGCACCAACCATTCCATATTTTGCAATTAATGGAATAAGCTAACGTGATGAACTGAAGTGGTAATTGAACATGATAATTTCTGATGCCATTTACTTACACAATATCTTTATTATAAAGAGAAAGAAGCTTGTAAAGACCCCTCCAGTTGGAACCTCTCCCTTAAGATCATTGAAAGAAAGGTTTAGACAACTTAAAAATCCCAGGCTTTGTAGGTCTTTAGGAATTTCTCCTATAAGGTTGTTTTGTGATAAGTCTAATTTTTTAAGACCTTTTAGGGAAGTCAAAGATGAAGGAATCAAACCTTGGAAGAAATTTCCATGCATGTAAAGATTTTCTAAGCTAAGGCATTTTCCTATGGTTGTTGGAAATTCACCAGACAAATTGTTGGCAGAGATATCTAATGTGTTCAATTTCAGATTTCTCACCTCTGTTGGTAGGTTTCCAAAAAAGGAGTTCCATGACAGGTTGAGCGATTTTGTTAATGTAGGCAGGCCTAGTATCTCCTTGGGTATGGTTCCTCTGAACTTATTTTCGGAAGCATCGAGTACACCCAAAAATTGGCAATTTCCAATACTTGAAGTAAATCTTCCTTCCAAATTATTCTCATTTAAGTATAGCCCGTACAAATGACTGAGATTGCCTATGGAAAGTGGGACTTGACCGGACAACCTGTTGTTGGGTTTAAGTTCCCTCCTATGTGGTAAAATCCATAAATTTGTTAAAGCCCATTTTCTTTTTAACCCATTAGGGTTAATTTTTGTATTGTCATTAAAACCGAAAAAAATTCAGCAATTGCTAAGAGTGAGAGAAGAGAGAGATTTTGTTCTTCCTTCAACCTTCACAAAAGGAGAGATTTTTCACCCGACCTGTTTTACATTTCCGGCAATTGGGAAGTCGTTCACTATTAGATCGGTCTCCTTTTTAGTATACAGTTTGCAGACATATTGTTCTTCATTTTGAACGGTGGAGATCTGGTTTGAAGGTCTGGAGGTTGAGTTTTTTGGTTTCAAAAGTTGACTAGTCTCAAGGTGTTTCCGAAAGTGACGAGCTTCACCATATTCTAATTTTAGTCTGTCATTCTTTGTCCGATCAGGCTGAATTTTGGTGAGCATATTCCTTACTCATTGTTCTTTGTTTTGAATAGTGAATATTGGATTTGGATGGCTGGAACTTTTCCAGAATTTGTTAGAACAGAAGCCTTTGTTGTGATTGCTCTCTTAGTGTAGTTCTCTACTTTGATTTATGTTTATATGAGATTGAGCCTTTGATTTCTGGATTATTGTGGCTGTTGATCTCTATAAGACAGCATTTGTGATAGAGGATTTCATTTGCTTGGACCAAGAGAGGTCCCGTGGTTTTTATCCTTCACACCGAAGGAGTTTTACCGCGTTAAATAATTATTGTGTTTTGTGATTGGTTTTTGATTTGTGCATTATTGGGGCAGCTTGTGATCATTTAGTTTGCTGCTAATATTTGCTCGTTATTACTCCTAATAGGTTCATTCAAGTGGGGAAAGATTTATTGATTGATCGTTGCGTGTGTTATACCCTGCCTTCCCAACACAATGGTATCAAAGCCTAGTTAAATTTGTTAATTGGGTCTATTTTTGCTTGTTTGAATGATGGAGGTAAATATGAGTAAAATGATTTGTTTGGATGACATAAACTATCACACTTGGAAAGGAAAGATGAAAGATCTTCTATTTTTAAAGAAGTTACATTTGATTGTGTTTGCTACTAATAAGCCTGAGTCTAAGTCTGATGAAGAATGGGAGTTTGAACATCAACAAGTATATGGCTTTATTAGACAATGGGTTGAGGATAATGTATTGAATCATATTGTCAATGATACACATGCCAAGACTTTGTGGGAGAAGCTTGAATCTTTGTATGCTTCTAAAACTGGCAACAACAAGTTATTCTTGCTTAAAAAAGCCATACGCTTGCAGTATAAAGAAGGGAGCTCAGATCTTGACCATGTAAATGAATTTCAGGGTATCTTTGATCGGTTGTCCGGCATGGGTGTGAAATTTGATGAGGACATTGTGGGACTTTGGTTGTTGAATACACTTCCTGTCTTGGGAGAACATTAGAGTATCTTTGACAAATTCTGCTCCTGATGGTATTGTAACCATGCAGTATGTGAAGAGTGGTGTTCTGAATGAAAAAGTGAGAAGAAGAACTCAGGGGACTTCCACATCACAGTCAGATATTTTGGTTACTGAAAGTTGGGGGAGAAGTAAAAGCAAAAGTCAAGATCATAGTAATAGAGGCAAGAGCAGGAGTAAATCAAAGTCAAAGTATAAGAACCTTGAATGCAATTATTGTGGTAAACTGGGGCACATCAAGAAGTACTGTTTTAAGTGGAAGAGAGAGAAAAAGGGTGACAAAGGTAAGCAAGAAAAGAAGGGAAATGATGATAACAATGATCGGGTTGCTGTTGCTACTTCAGTTGATTTAGCAGTTGTTCATGATGGAGATATGATTAATGTTGCTAGCAATGATATTCTTTGGGTACTTGATAGTGGTGTTACACACCATGTTGCTTCAAGGAGAGAACTCTTCACATCCTATACTCCTGGTGAATCTGAAATTTTACGGATGGGTAACGAAACTGTATCCAAAGTAGTGGGCATTGGCACTGTGACTGTGGAGTCCAACCTTGGAATGAAGTTGGTGCTTAAGAATGTTAAAAATTCACCAGATGTGAGGTTGAATTTGATCTCTTGTGAAAATTTGTATCATGATGGATATGACACAAATTTGTTTGAGCACGGCACAGTTTATAAAGGGTCCTTGGTTGTGGCTAGAGGGTTTAGAGCTTCAGGCTTGTATTGGTTACAAACTACAATCCCTACAAATCTTGTGAATGCAGTTGAGAGTGGCGGCTCTTCAAATTTATGGCACAAGAGGTTAAGTCATATCAGTGAGAAGGGGCTGAATATTCTAGCTAAGATGAATTTACTTTCTGGTTTGAAAGGTGGAGAGCTAGACACTTGTGTTCATTGCTTGGTTGGAAAACAGAAAAAGGGTGTCCTTTAAACACCATCCTCCTTCTAGGAAGGGAGAGTTGCTTGAGTTGGTACACTCAGATGTGTGTGGTCCTTTGAAGGAAAAGTCATTTGGTGGTGCACAATATTTTGTGACTTTTATTGATTACCACTCAAGGAAGCTTTGGGTTCGGGTTTTGAAGATGAAAGATCAAGTACTTAGTGCATTTAAAGAATTTCATGCTTATGCTGAGAGAGAAACAGGCAAGAAGTTGAAATGTGTTCGCACTGATAATGGAGGAGAATACTGCGGACCTTTTGATTCATGTTGTAGAGAGCTTGGTATTTGACACCAAAAGACACCTCATAAATCTCCATAACTGAATGGCTTAGCAGAAAGGATGAATAGAACTTTGATGAAAAGAGTTAGAAGTGTACTTTCAGATGCCAAACTACCTAATTCTTTTTGGGGTGAGGCATTGTATGCAGTTACACATGTTCTCAATCTAACTCCTACTATTGCTTTGCAGAATGATGTTCCTAATAGATTCTAATATGGTAGAAAGCCTTCCTATGATCATTTACGGGTATTTTGTTGCAAATGTTTTGTTCATGTTCCTAAAGATGAAAGATCCAAGCTAGATTCCAAGACAAGATAGTGTATCTTCATTGGCTATGGTCAAGATGAGTTTGGCTACCGGTGTTATGATCATGTTGAGAAGAAACTTGTTAGAAGATGTGATGTAGTCTTTGCAGAAAATCAGACTATTGAAGATATTGGCAAAGTGGAGAAATTAAAGCCTTAGATTTAAGGTTTGGTTGATTTAGATCCAGTTCCTTCAGCTCCTACACCTGATGCAGCTGATGTTGAAAATCAAGTTGATCTTTAGGATAATACTCAAGTTACAGATGAGGTTGATACTCTTATAAATGATGCAGCTCATGATCATTATGAGGTACTTGGTGAGGAATAAGAATTTCCACTCAGATGGTCTACTAGAGATCGCATACCATCTAATAGGTATTCATCTAGTGAGTATGTGCTGTTGACAGATGCAGAGGAGCCTAAATGCTACCAAGAAGCTATTGAGAGTAAGGAAAAGGTGAAATGGGTTACAGCTATGAAAGATGAAATGCAATCCTTGTATGATAATGAGACCTTTGAACTAGTCAAGCTTTCCAAAGATAGAAAATCCTTGAAGAATAGGTGGATCTATAGCGTGAAGCAAGAAGAGAATTCATCATCTCCACGGTATAAAGCCAGATTAGTTGTTAAGGGCTTCAGTTAGAAAAAGGGGATTGATTTTGAGGAGATTTTTGAAGTGAATCACACGTTAATACAATACTCAGTAAAGATATATAGATGCACAAGAAGGGGGGGTTGAATTGTGGTAAACTTTTCGTTAACCCCTTTCTGAAAAATTCTTTCGCTTAAAACAAAAACTTGTTCGTTTTAAAGAACTACTGTAAATCACGTTTGTAAAAGATTTTCTAAGATTTGCGTAAAACAGTAATATCGAAAATCACGATTAAGAGAGAGAGAGAGTTGAGAGATTTTGACACAGTATTTTTATACTGGTTCACCCCAAACCGTGGGCTACGTCCAGTCCTCAGATGACTTTCTGAGATTTCACTATCTCTCAAAACTTTACAAGTATTCTTTTTCTCTGAGCCTCTTCAGGTCTCTATACAATCAGTATTCTTTCACTCTTAGCCTCTTCAGGCTATCTGTATCACTTTCAAACTGAAAGGTGTTCTCGAGCTTTGTTACAGAAATGATAGCTCTAATTGTTCGCTCAAAATTTCTCAAATATTACTAAGCTTTTAATCTCGCTTTGACAAAAGTTGCATTACTAATCTCTTTGACACGACTAGTATTTATAGCCTTCGTCTTCAACTGCTTCTTGAAAACTGCTTTTTGATTCTTTAAAAAAACGGTTATTCAGTTGAGTTCTATAACTAACTCAGACTGACGCTTCCATCTGCTTTTTCTTGCGTCTGCTTTTGCTTTGCGTCTGCTTTTGCTTTGCGTCTGCTTTTGCTTTCGTCTGCTTTTACTTTCGTCTACTTTTGCTTTGCGTCTGCTTTTGCATTCTTCTGCTTTTCATTCATCTTCCGTCTGCTTTCTAGCGTCTGCTTTCTTGCGTCTGCTTTCTAGCATCTGCTTTCTTGCGTCTGCTTTCTAGCGTCTGCTTTTTTGTGTATCATCAAAATTATTGATCGTAAAGTCATTTTGACTTAACACTTATAATTCTTGAAAATCCAAACTCAATTTGTGCCCTTCCTCTTGCTTTTGGGTAGGTTGATCTTGATTTCCTAACACAACCAAAATTTTCATTCAATTCCAATTCAAATGAAAATCCCCCAATTTTCCATAATAACAACAAAATAGAATTAACACAAATCAAGTTGAAACTTAACCTACCCATAAGCCATCTAGGTTAGAAAATTCAAAACCTAGCTTAGAAACCCAAAAGTCAAATGGGTCTCTCAATCATCTTCTTCCTCCAAGCATTCCCAACTCAAAACTCCTTTCTCTCTCTAAAACTTCTTCATTCACAACGCAACAACCCATTTCTTTCTATTAAAGCAAGAAGAAGATGATGGACTTACCTTAAGAAGCTTGATTCCTTCTTCTTCCTATGATTTTTTCCTTCCTTTCCCTAGCTTCTTCGATTTTTCTTCCCTTCTTTACCTTCTCTCATGTTTTCTCTCTTTTCTCGTCTCTCCTTTATGTTTTTTTTCTTCTCCTCTTGGCTGCTCACGACTCTCTCTTCTTCTCTTACTCCTTTTCTTCCAATTATGCCCCTCACTTATATGGCTTTTCCAAATCTACCCCTATTTCATTTAACACAAGCCTACTAACTATTTAAGCTAACTTAATTTCTAACACTTCCTTCTATTTTCAAATTCTAATCCTTCCCTCAAATTTCTAATTAATGACCTAATTCAAAAAATAAATAATTAAACCAACAAACAAATATAACTAAATAATTAAATAAGTAATAAGTAATATAGAAAAAAAATAGGATCCAAAAAAAGTAGTTATTGAAATCCTAAAAAAATGTTAGAGGAGATTCAACTGACAAAGGGATTCCAATGTCAAAGGTATTCCTTACTTATGGTCAAAATGTGGAATTTTCCCTAGCATGTTGAAAGAAGGAAATTTTAATGAAAAATTAGAAGAAATATTAAAAAAGGTGATTTAGCGTATAAGAAGTTTCCTAATTTTTCTGATGAAGGATAGCAGAGGTTTAGCTAGAATAGAGACTACCTCTAGTTTTATAGCTTACATAAAGAATAAAGTAAAGAAAACTGATGGAATTTTTTAATTAAGTGCAAAGAGAAGTCCAAGAAGTAGATATGTCGCATTTAATGTAGCAGAGTTAATGGAGAAGGAAGAAGATGCTCGATGTGCAAAAGTCATAGTCCAAGAAAAATTTGCTAAGTTTTGGGGAAATTTGTGAGAAAAAAAGGAGAAAACACTATAATTGATAAAAAAGATAGAGACTTTTTGGAGTTTAAGGTAGAAAATGGTGTAGAGTGAGAGAAATTTACAGAAAAATGGCACCCTAGGGAGTAGTAGAAATTTGAAATTTAAATAAAGCAGATCTTGACGAAGAGTTAAGAGTTTTAAATATAAAGGAATCTTGATATAATCGTTGCATCCAAAGTTCCTTCTCAAATTAAGGATTCCCTCTGATTAAGGGCTATATGAAGATAATTTTGATGACATTTCCAAGCTTCTTCTTCTACCTAGATTCTCATTGGTTCTTGAACTTTTGAAAATTTTCGATCCATATCCGAAAGTTTGATTATTGATCTCACACCCTTTTTACGAAAGACTAGAAGCGTTTTAGCACCATTTAGTTGGCTTGTTCAACCAAATATATGTGGGGAAAATAATTGATAGCCTAAGAAGATTTAGTCCATTTGGCCCCAAAGTGAATGGCTCAAATACTAAAGTCATAGAAGTCACTTGGGTAGAGAACTCGTGGATATGGAAAGAGGTAAAGGGACAAAATGTGGGAGGAAGATGGTTAAACATGCAATTGGTAGTTAGCAGCCACGATAAAGAAAAAGTGGAAGTTGGAAAGTTAACATTCTTTAGCATTTGGGTAATTTAGAATTTTATTTTCTATGTTTTCTCAAACCTACCTATATCGTTGACAAGAAATTAAGTATAAATTCTAAGAGAATCCCTCTTTCATATGCTCGAATTCCAAATTAATCATATAAGCGACCAATATTAATAAATCTCTATAACTAAGAAACTCGATAGATCATTTGATCTGCACTCTCCAAAACTTAGTGTTGTTAAACTTAAAACTTCCATATCCTACCAAGTACAAGTCATGTTCCTTTTACTTTCTTTAGTCATCAATTGTACAAATCCATTTATAGCATGTAAAACCAAACTTCTAAGTTGTAATGATTCATATCAGCCATCTCCAATACGCAACGAGTTTTACTTAGAAAATAAACAGTATTTTATCACATTGCACAAAGTTTTAAGACTCAAAGCCATGGACATATAAAGAAAGTAGCTATCTTTGCCGATAGCAGATGAAAGAAACGAATCTCAAACTGGTAGAACGCATGGAAGGTTTCCTAATGACCTGGAGGCTTGCTTTCTTCGGATTCAAAAAGTTTTTAACTAGCTGAACTAGTTCTCAGCCACTTTTCACCATCGAAATTGCTAAAATTTCAAAAACATCCTGAAAATACTAGCTCCTAGGCGTACTGCACAAACCCAGGGCCAAATCTGATTGGTCTGTCAGAGAGCATCACCACCTGTCCTACTAGCCACATGGCCTGGCAACTCCACTCGTGTTGAAGAGACGAGAAAAGCACGCGTCTACACCTCACTGTGCGATTGCAGAGGAAATCAATGCAATGTATAAAATAATCTTAATCCGGAAAAGAATAGAGGCAGGAAGCAAGCAAGGCACTCGTGCACGTAATAGAGGCACCCAGACGTTCATTATGGACTCAACATTCCAACCACTACTCATTGTCTTATGATTGTCCATTTTCTTATAGTCCTCAGATCTAAGTTGTCCATTTTCTTATAGCATTTGGTGCTCAAGGTTCCTGCAAGAGAAGGCAACCATGTCAGGGCACATACATTTGGAGATACAATGCTGCATTTTTTTAAATTCTGTAGCTGTGGAGAGGATAATGTGGCAGTATGGAAGGCCGCACTCTCGAAGA
This sequence comes from Erythroxylum squamatum, assembly GCA_025629845.1. Taxonomy (NCBI): domain Eukaryota; kingdom Viridiplantae; phylum Streptophyta; class Magnoliopsida; order Malpighiales; family Erythroxylaceae; genus Erythroxylum; species Erythroxylum squamatum. Next base: position 18,752,652 of record JAOTBA010000203.1, read on the forward strand.
CTCGTCTTGTTATCATGATAAGAAACACTAAAATGACATAATAGCAAGACAACTCATGCTGTTCCATGATTGTCAACAACTTGAAAATAAGCGCATTATTGGAGTTATATGTTGGCCAAAGATGTGACAAGGTGGCCGAATCTAGAGGAGAATCCACACTTTGGGTCACATGATCACCACATTATTCTGAATAGCTTTTTCTCCTATCTTTTTTCAATTGTAAACTTATAAGTAGAGAACTACAGAATTGGTTAACTCATATAGTTTCTGTAGCTTCCTGTGAAAAAACAACCATGGCTAGCAGGTTCCATGCAAGATCAATTAGCTTGCCTTCAAGGTCCCACCCGACCATCCAGAGAACTGAAGAAGAGTTGAACAAGCTCAAAACATGGGAGGCCTCATCAACAATACCATCAGAGTCCATTAGAGTTGGCCTATCAGGACTAGAACACCTCTATAAATGTGTTGATGATCTACTCCGGATGGCATCAACACAAGAAGCTGCTTCTCGTCACCACAATACAAATTGTCTTGACAAGTTGCTTGATGGTTCTGTTAGTCTCTTAGATACCTGTGGCTTTACAAGAGATATGATATTGCAAATTAAGGAACGGGTTCAAGCTCTTCAATCTGCACTTCGAAGGAGAAAAGGAGATTCAAGCCTTGACAACGAAATTGGTAACTATACTTGCTTCAGAAAGAAAATGAGGAAGACCGCAAAAATCTTTATCTCAGCCTTGAAGCAAATGGAAAATGAAGTTGTAGCATATCCTCTTGTAGATCAAGAACAACATCTTTCTTCTGTGATTAGAGTGCTTAGAAAAGTTAATTCAATGAACAGATCCATCTTTGAGTACTTCCTACACTTCTTGTCAACTCCAGTGTCGAAGCCGAAGCAAAGTAAGTGGTCCTTCGTTTCAAAGTTGATGCACAAGGGAGAGATAGCTTGTGAAGAAAAGCAAGAAAGTGGGAATGAATTAGAGTGTGTTGATGCTGCACTTGCTGAATTGTCCAAATTCAACAGGGCTCTATTTGCCCAGGCAAAGCTTGAAGCTTTAGAGATCAGCATTGAACACCTTGAGATTGGCCTGGAGAGTGTCTTCAGGGGCTTGATTAAAACAAGGGCCTCACTTCTTAACATGGTCTCTCAATAGGCCACTACCGATACTAATTTCTACATTCAAAACCTAGCAAGGCATCCAAATTTTAAAGGATGCAAAGGATTATATATTGTAAATGATTATGATCTCCACATACAATGAAATATAGAGAACTATTATGTTTTATGAATCTGATTTTCTCAACTTTATGTCTTTTATCTACTAAACGAAAAGAAATGTGACCAATGAACTTTAACTGAACACGGAAAACTGAAAGATTAAAAAATTTGAGTTGAATAAGCATAAAAAAATATCCGAGAAGATTTTGCAATCAACAGATCTAATATTCCACTTCCTGGATTTTCTACGTCCATTTGATCCTTTTTTTCTCCAACCCCGCGCTTTCTTCATCTATCTAATGCCGAGTTAATCTGAACTTGTATCCATTTTGATGTCCAAGGCTTTTCTTGCTTTCATTTCATTCGATTTAAGGCTTTCGATGGTGGATACCAATGCAGTTTTGCAGCAAGTTTTTCTTGTTGAAACTACATGCCCAAGGAGCATAACAGAAGAAGAGTTTAAGATAAAGGATAAAGCAAAGTTCTTACATGACAGTATTTTGTGCTTCCATAACACCGTAAACACTTTAAGGTTTCGTTTCTCTGTAATCCCAACCCGTAATTAGGTGTTGCAATTTTGCTCCCATGTTTCTTTGTTTTCCAGCTTCTAGTCTTTTCCTGTACTTATATTGTTGGACTACCAAACAGAAGAAGGATAAATGGAACTTGGAAACACAATAATAATATCCTAAAAAAACTTAATTTAGAGACAGGAGTTGACTTGTAAGTGTAGGTTCCCTACTCCAACAGATGGTTCACAGATCGATAAAATAACTTGTAATTGATAAAGTTAAAGCTTTTTATTTCGTTTCCAAGAATGTATCTTATCACTTCATGTATGTACCAGACGAATTTTTCGAGAAACACTTCAAAGTCATCTTTTGGTTATGAATAAGTGTGCAAGGTGAACTCTGAATCCGGTACTTTAGATCCTGGTAAAGTTAGTAGCTACTGATGCACGCACATTGATATTGAAGTATATTTAAACTGCAATACCGAAGGCAATTAAATGTAAACGGCCTCGATAAGGTATGATGTTGTATATCTAACAGTACCATCCACTGCATCTAAAGCTCAATTAGTTAAGATGTAGATAATATGCTCCAGGGAAAAGGTCATCAGTAGCACCATTTGTACATACAGAATATTTTCTGTATACAGAACATATTCTTCAGAGAAGTGAAATAACTTGTCCTTACGAAGCTCGGGGGTCTTCATCTTACAAACGATGAAACAATATTGCCAGAAAGTGATAAAGCTTGTAATAGTCTAATAGAAGAAGTAATGCACAGGAAAACATAGACAAAACATTTGTTATACATTAGATACTACAAACTTGTAAAAACCAGCAAGAACCTCACAAGTTTTTCTTTTTTCCTAATTCGACAATTTAGGTCCGAGTTATTGAGGTCTCTTATTACGAAGTCCATTTGGTAGATGAGATATTACTTGGAACTTGATTTTGGACTATCTGACATAAATGACAGTTTTCTACTTCTTCCAGAGGTTGGATTCTATGATTAAGTGGTAATTCTCTCAACAATCCTAAAGAGAGTACAAGAATTTGAGAAATAATATTCTTTGTATTACACTACAAGAAAAATGTTGAATTGCGACGGAATATTACCGACCGTATTAAAACCGTTGAAATTACCGACCGAAAATGTATAGCCGCCGGCGAAGTTGGTTGTGGAATAAAAGTGTTGCGATGGTACAATATTCCATCGCTGAGTGTTTGTGGAGGATATTTACCGACACACATTTCGGTCGGTAAAGTGGTCGGTAAAAACGTCAGATTCAGCCCCTTGATTAAAACCAAAACGACGTCGTTTTGATAAATTATTAAACCCTCGTTTTCCTTCTTCTTTCTTCCTCTCCCGCGCCACGACCTTCTCTCCTTTCCACCCCAGCTGCTCGATCCTTCTCCTTTCTTTTTCGTTCTTCCTCCTCCAACGCTGCCGGTTGCCGCCGAGTAGAGTCGCTGCCTGTCGCCTCGTCGTCGTTGTGGTCTCCGACAGGTAAGTCACTTCTCCTCCCTCCCCTCTTTCTCCGATACATGTG
>JAOTBA010000203.1:18784278-18801393 GCA_025629845.1 Erythroxylum squamatum
AAATCTAAGCATGTATATGGTCTCGATTTCTCTTCAATCTCCAATGCTGTGGGTAACCGCTCCAAATTGTACAAGTTGGTTTGACCACAACAAAAGTTGTATATATTCTGGCAAACTCCTTTATTGAAGGGAAACACTCGTTCAGGGATTCCCCTACACAGTAGCAGAAAGTGAACCAGTTAAATTATGGTCATTCATATTTTTCCAGTTCAACATGCAATTAGACATTAAGGAAAAGACATATGCTTGGTAACAATGATCCATATAGCCTGATAATAATGACAATGTAATCAAAGAAAAGAATGAAGGTATATCATGCACATTTGAGCTTCTATGCTTGGCAACCAAGAAAAGGGTGCTAGCTCCATTGATTTTTTTTTCTCCTTTTCCTCTTTCTGTGGGGAATTGGGTCTAGGCACAGCCCAACTCAGCAAGCCATTCCATTTAGAGCAAGATTTAGCAATCTTATAGTTATATAAGTGTGAAATGCATATTCAACAAGAACCAGCAATCCTACCACAAACACTAGGCAATGATCTTCATTTGTAGAAGATTAATGAATTATTGAATGCAACAACTAGCAGTTCACTCAAAACAGTCAACATATTGAGATTCAGAGTTTTTTCTTAACGAGACTCTATTTGTTCTACTTAAAAATATAGGTAGACAAGGGGGAAGTCTTCTAGGCCCAATATACAAGCAGAGCTACTAGGGGACTTCCACTACAGGGTCTTGTAACTAGATCCAGAATCAGGGACCATAACACAATAATATTTTAAAAAAATGGCTTTAACCATCAACTGTAAGTGCTTGGGTACCTTATAGATGTACCAGGGGGTACATGTCCAATATAAGCTTTGTCCAAGACATTAAACTACTTCCCGTAACATCTCTTCCAAGCTGATTCTGATCCACATCTATGATAAAGTGTCCGCTCTTGCTTGAAGCAGGCTATCTTTGCAAGCATAGAAAAACCCAATAGTTAGGGACACTATTCGCTCTAACTTAAATTCATCACTATTAAATGTTAATACCTCTTATTTGTTATGAATTGATCTCTTAAAATAATAACTCCAAAACTAGGCCTTACTTTGAGATCGTTGATGACTTTCTAAGTGCATTGCTTTCATTCAAAGCCCTCATTGCATCAAGAACATAATTGAAGTAAAACATTAGATAAGCAAGAATGTCACGCAATTAAAAAACATAAAACATATGAGTTGCAAGCATGGTATATCCAATAATGAGGAGGCAAAAACTGGACTGAAATTTACCCAGGAGAAGAACCAGATGTAGCAAAGTACTGAACTAGTGTTGCAGAAAATAATAACAATTATACAACAGTGTACCTGAGAAATGGAAATGTTAAATTACACTAATCAAGGTTCAGACATGTTGCAAGCTCATAATCAAGGTTCAGACATGTTGCAAGCTCAAGTTCAAGTGATGATAAGATATGGTATGGCATCACAAAAAAACTTTGGGGAAGTGGAAAAGAAAAGGATAAACTAACATATCTTGATTGTTAACTCTAAAAGCCAAAAGAAGTGAAGCATAGAACGCTTTTTTATATATGTATGTTGATTGGTTCAGTTATACCTAAGCAATTTTTTGTGTGCAATAGGAAAAAGGACCAGTTCTTCTTAATTCTTTCTCCTAATAGACTATGGTGTTTTTGGTTAAAACATGCAAGTTCCCAATGGCAACAACATGAAGACATAAATTGCATGAAGCCAGAGTAGAAAACCCAAACAGAACAGAATTCAATGCTTCTCTTACTACATGTGAATAGTTCACATTCTTAGTGGAAAGAAAATTCTGAACCATTAGTCCCTTGAACAATTTTAACAAAGTTAATCAAGTGACTCTAATTCCTCTGTTAAAAGCACATATGTATTTGTGCTTATAATTTGACCAACCCTCACAAGAAGTTCTTCAAGAGATACGAGGCTAACCATTTGCTTCCAATATACAATGAATGAAAGATTTAAGTATAAGAAAGATTCATTCCATTTCTCCTTTAATTGGCCAAAACCTATCTCATCTTCCTAAAAGCAGTCAGTAGTTTGCCTCAAATTTGTAAGGTCTAGTAACTTTTTACAATAACGATATTCCTTGAAGACCCAATCGTATTTACTAGATAAAGTACTCATCTAATCCCCTATTAATTCATTAACTCAAAATTACATAAATTAGTAAACACGTTATATTTCCAGCAACGAAAAGGCTACTCTCATGAAAAGAAAATACATTTCTATAGATTCAGTATCGAAGAACATAAATTTTGAACTTTTTGCTTAGAAAATTTTGAGACGAAGGTGAGAAAGTGAAGATCGTTAGGATCGTCAACAGCTCCATCGCCATGACAGTTTCGCCAAAACCATAGAAAGAAAGCACACAGAAGCGAAGAGATTAGAGCGTGAAATTCATATCAAAACCACTAAAAAAACAAAGAAGGAAACAATTATAGAATCTAACCAAGTATTGAAAAGGCTTCAGCTTGAGCTCGATGGAAGAGAGATGGAGATCAGAGGATTATGAAAGAAGGAAAGGGTTTGGTAGTTAAGAGGAGAAATCATTGTTGGGGCATTGGTTACGGTGCTGCTTCGGCAATGACTAGATCCCAACGAGGCCAACCTGATTTGGACAATTCCCAATTGGTTACAAAGAGTATAGAGAAAATGTGAGACCCTTCTAGAGAAAACGAGAGAGACGAGTGAGAGGTTTGTGCAAAGTTGATGGTGCGGAGGAGCTTATTGATTTTGGCTGGTTGGGTTGGTTGATTCAACCCAATCAGCCAATTAACCAAATACATTTATAGCTGTTTGACTTAGTCAAATAGCTAATTTTTGTTGATCAGCTAAAAAAGTAGCTGATCAGCTGTTATCCAAACACGGTCTTAAGCTCTTTTTCGGTGGCTACTTCGGTCACAACTACCTTTATCTTTCATGCATTTATGTAATGGAATTCATCACATATCATATGCTCAATCGGTCACATATTTACATATACACATTCAATTCACATTTTCCATTGGACCCAAAGTCTGGCATTCAACATCAGTGTTGAGTAACACTTTTTCAATCATATGCATATTCGCATGTTTCTTCGGAATTAGGTACGACATTCAAAAATCACATTTAGAACAACTTATTTTATTATATTCATATACAAGTAGCACTTTAATATTACATTCAAATATCATAAACCTCGGACCTTCATTGTCCAGAATCACACAATCAAATCACATTCGCATCTAATTCATAATCACTCAATTCATAACATAAACAAAACAAACAATAAAGTAAGACCATCTAGGTCTATTCATAATACGCTCCAGAATAGAATTAGATTCCATAACCTGAAAATGACTAAATGTAGACATTTATCCTGCACATCATAATTATGCAATATACACATTGCACACACGTTACAACTTTGAAAAATTATAAGAACTCATTTATGCACAAATAGGTATATAGACCATGTACAATGCATGCTCAATGACATTCCCGGGTATTTTTCCATTATTCATGTCATAAAGTCATTCCAATATCAAAACTCACTTAAGTAACATTTATACTTAAGGTTTATGTCTCAATATAACCACTTGAATCTAATTTTATAACTCAATTTCTCACTTCAGATTTTTCCAAAAACACCATTTCGGGTCAACTTTAAATGTTCTTTCTGACCCTGATAATGAAGCCATTTGTCAACATTTTCTCCTAGAAAAATGTTCCCTATGTCTTAAGTTTCTAATGACACTAAAATCATACAAATTAGTCTAGTATTTTGAAAGATATTCTCCAAATAATTCGGACTGTTCTTAACTATAATAGTATTTTGTACTTGACTTCAATCCAAAAAATTGAAATTCTTAAAGATAGAATTAAAATTCGATCTCTTCAAACAATTTGTAACCCTATGTGTTTAGGTTACTCCAATTCAAGAATCATCTCATTTGGAAGTCTACAGATCAAGATATAACTGAAATACCCAAGCATGTTCAGTAAAATCATACCAGTTCATATAATTCCAACAGATTCCGTCACTTTCATAAATCAATCTTCTTCAAATCAATTCATAGTGCTACCAATTTTTATAGAGAGATATAATAATGTGTTAGGAACCTATTGGTTCAAGAATCAATCCATTTGGAGGTCTAGAGAAGAAGTTATGGTCGAAAGAAGCAAGACTATTTAGTTTGCAAAATGCTCTCGAATGTTTAGACCAAAATCAAGTCATGGTTACTATTGGAGAGCATAGTGACTTGATGCGACAAATAAACATCATTCTAGCAATTAAACTCATGGGGGTGAGGAAGAAAAGTCACAGACGTGAGTAAGTCACGTGCGTGAGGAAAAGTCACGGGTGTGACAGATAAGGACAAAAATGTTGTGAACACACTCTGTCAGACCCGTCCCACGTTTTTCACTCTATCTCTCCCAATTGATTTCAGATTGATATGATGTTTGGTGGGGTGGTATAGAAATGTGCTATGAGTCCAATGGATCAAGTATCATGTCATTTGGAGGTCGGACGAAGGAGATATAGCTAAAATACTAAAGGATGTTCGGCAGCCTCCAACACAAGCACGATCGCGAGTTGACCCTCAAACTTGTGAAGTCGTGATCGCGGCTTCCTACTTGCACTCCCTCACTTCTAACCTCCATAACTTTCAATATAGAACTCCAAAATTTTCAAAATTTATATTAATAAAAATCTAAAGAAAGATCTACAACTTTCATGAAGACAATTTTGTCAAAATCTTCTTATATCAATACAGTTTAATCATGGAAGTTTCAGACCACATTTTTACCCCTTTTTCTCTAACTTATCTTCTTTCATTCAATCCATCGCTTCAAATTCATTTCTACTCTTTCTACTCCATTTCCATTCAACTCATTCATAACACATTCACAGTACAACTTTTACACAAAATCATCAAAAACCAAATATCAGTCATGCATCTTCTTCATGTTCTGCATTTCATATTTTCTACACTTTCTTCACTGTCGTTTTCCTACATTTTCATTTTCTACATTCTCTTAAATTTCTTCATCTAACTATTATTTAAAAAATCTTTCTCATCTCAGACCATCATCTTGCAACTATTCTTCAACTCTAAATTCATTCTTTTGGTCATCTCTAAAAACTCTCACATATTCACGTATATGCATACATTAACAGTAAAGAGAAACAGAGCCTTCATTTTTGTTTTCTTCAAAATGTTTCTGCACCTATTTATACATATTTTCTACTACACTCATTCAGTTCCATCAACTCTTCCATTTCATCTTAACTCATCTCTATATCACGAATTTATCTTTGACATTAACCCTACACTTATTTTCGGTTCATGTCTCCAACCAGCAAAAATATTCACGTATGTATACATATATACACAGTGAAAAAGGAGAAAATAGAGCATATATGTCTCTACCACTTGCATAATTTATGCACTCTTCTTATTCATATTTTCATTGATATTTCTACTCAATAATCATCTCTACACTATCTGATAATAGAATAATCATCAATTACGAAATGACAATATATCCAGACTTGCATCTTATTTACACAGTGTTCATGAAAATGGCCCTTATTTTCATGATCATGTAATGACAATTAAATCATCAAATTTATCGCATATTCCTATTTCTCATAACGATTACCACGATACTTACTTGTTAAAACTCCAAAATCTTCAAATATCAAGAAACCCTAATTCTCACGCAACCACGTATTTCATCTTAAAGATGGTTTGGGTCAGGTTTTCTTGAAGCAAAAGAAATAGATAACAAAGTGGGAGTGATAGAAGATAAGGGAAAGCAAAGTTTAATTTTGGTGGATATTTGATGAAAAACTTTGTGTACAAGAAAGAAACTTGAAGAAGATAACTACGAAGAAGGTAACTAGGACAAGTATACTGTGCTTGGCCTTTTAAACTTAATCTTATAGTATAAGATTAACACCATCGTAAAGTAACTTAAAGTAAGTGACACTTGTCACTTATCTAACTTCTAAAGCATTAACTGTTTTCGCAATTAACTAATTTAATCTTCTCCCTATTTTTCTCCAATTTGTCTCTTAATTTTCAAAAATCATTATCTCCAAAGTTCTGAAGTCAACTCCCATATTTCTTCATCATCATTTATTCTTATTTTTATTTTCATTCACCAATTTACTTGCCAATTGGCATTTTTCCTAGTCCACTAATATTCAACAATTTCTAAAATTCTCCTAAAGACTCCAAAATTCTACATCACTTAATACACTTTCAAAAATCAGTTCTCAAAATATAAAAACCACAATTATCCATAAAATCACATATCAAAATCATATGCACATTCAAATAATCAATTATACCCAAAATATGTCAATTAATGCATGTACAATTATTTTCATGTGCAAAAATTTAAAATTCACGTACGTGTATGCTAACCTTATGCAAGAGCATGAGATGCATTTTTCTAAATCTGTCATTGATCTTTCATGCACCATATTTTAGGATTCTAACCTTTACTACGGGAACGGGATATTACATATCTCCCCTCCTTAATAAATTTCATCCTCGAAATTCTTTTCTGTTTGATCATGAAGGCAGGAGTATTGTCTCCTCATATACTCCTCTGTTTCCCATTAAACTTCATCAGTCAAATAATTTCTTCCAAATGACCATAGTCAATAGACTCACAGGTACCTCAATCACTTGTTTAGTCATTCACTTTCTTAACTAATTCCTCATTATAATTCAGGTTACTCAAAATTTTTACTTGGCAAGCCAACAATACATCTTTGTCAGATCATATCATTATTTCTTAGCATATTCACATATCACATATTATGAATTGAGGCATCTTTATTGATAATACAACTCATAAGTTATTGGTCCTATGCTCTTAATAACTTCATGTGGACCAATACAATTCGAGCTTAGTTTATCCTTTTTCCTAATCTGAGCACACCTTGTACTCAATCTAAGCACACCTTGGCAAGGTGATACTCTCAGAGACGTTTTATCTTTAATTTGATATTTCACATCTCTTTGGTGTTACTACACTTAACTCTTATATCCATCTCACTATAATCCATAACCTTGATGTTGATCCATCACATTCATTCATCTTTCTTGGGCTAAATAAATCCCTATTACAGATTCATTTTACTTATCAACAGTATTCCGAATCAATTCTTGCCTTCAACCATTTTTAGGCCCTCTATATCTAAATTTGTGCTATTCCGTTGTTGAATTTTCTGTTCAAGTATCATATACACACTAGCTTTACCAAAGTAGTACTACTTTATCCATTATCTCAGTCTCGCATTCAATTCTTTCAACTTAATAATTACCTCATAATTAAATGGTCTGTATATTTATATGTAGATCTGAAATCTTTCACTTTATATATAATGTCTCCAAGCTCTCAAGCAATCACTATTGCAGCAGGTTCTACATCATATATCAAATAATCAACTCATGAGACTTAATTGTCTCTATGTATACAAACTCACTTTATTTTGCTTCATTAGATCGCATCCCAATCTCTGGTGTGAAACATCCTTGTATACTACAGAATCTCCAATTACTAATGATATTATTATCATTGGTGCTATAATTCCTCAAAATTCTCTTGACATTCAATAGTCCATACGATTTACACATTTTTCCTCAGACATTTTTGTCAAAGGCTTAGATCATTAAAAACCCCTTAACAACTTCTGGTAGTGTTCAATATGTATAGCTAGTTCTAAAGGTCTTCAGATCTCTTATAGTTTCCTTGGAATTTCTCACTTCATTATCACCTCAAATTTCTTTGGATCTCTTTAATCTTCAGTACCATAATACTATCGGGGCATTTGTTGACTCAAAAAAATATTATCAAAATTCCATATGCCCTTGATTAGCTCTTATAATTCTTTAATTCACTAGTTCCTCAATGTGGTAATATTATCTCATGATATTTTCAATTTCCCAATTGACTTATCTTTCTCGAATGATTTTCTCCATTCTTAGATTTCCTCAGATTTCACACTGACTTATTCTAATGTCTGCTCATTCATACCAGTTTCTCCACACATTTCAATTCATTTGCAAACTTAACTTCCTGTGTTAGCAACACATTCATCAGATATAATTGTATCTCCCAAACATATTTACACAAAATATGACGTGGACCTAAGTTCTCCTCACATTAGCAATAGTGTTACCTCAAATTCCAAAAATCCACTCAAGTAGTTGGATACATTACATCAAATAAAACGCATACACTCTCAGTAGCATTTTCTACCTCTTATGTTTGAGTCTCCGCTAGGGATATGACTCCAATATTCATTTTTGACTCATTACTTATTCATTTCTGATTTGTTCCTTCATTGATCATTCTTAAATTCAATCATCTGGTTTACTGAATCTATCTCAGTGAAATTCTTCTTTAAAAGAAGATTTCTTGTTACTATCCTTGATACTGTTTATGACATCCTTATCCATCAATTATTTTCCATGATTACTTATCAGTCATTCTTAGTACCTCATGAAGATCAATTTATGTCATAACTTATATGATCAGAACATCCTTTATAATAAGGCTCAGTGAGGCATTAAGCAATTTCATTTACTCTAATACCTTGGTATATATCATCAAAATCATTACATCTTATCTAGAGATGTATTTATGATAATTCACCAATTAATAACATTCACCAATGATACCTGGATTCCAATTTATTCTAGACAACATTTCTAGTTTTGTGCCTGCCACGATCGGTGTAGACCTTTTTACGATCGTGATAAAGCCAAAATAATCTCAGCCATAATCGTGGGAACTATACCACGTTCGTGTCCTATTTCTATTTCCTCGAATTCATTATATATAATAATGTCATTAAAAATCTCAATTCATTTCCAATTGATCACTATAAGCACTTTCGCATCTTACTCTAATGCATCTTAGACTTTGAACTATAGGAACTATAACTAGCAATTATTTAATAAGTCATAGATTGCTTCCTATACCATCTCCACACATGTAATACATACGCTCAATATTCTCACTTGCAATGGTGATCCCATTATCAGATATGTATTCACAATAACAAATCAACTTAACCTTAACAACTTTTTCATATATCGTTATCATCATCTCTCCTTCCAATTACCATATATCATTGTGCATACATATGTTCGCAATCAATTCGGAATCATAGATACATAACCATCCTGAAATTCTGATCTCAATTTCCCAGATATATTCTTAGGCTAAATCATCTTATCACATTTATCCGACATTCATTTCAAATCCAAGTTTAACCTCTCTAGGTCATAAAAAATTTTGTTTTCATCCAACTTTGTTTATACACTTTAAATCTTGTCATGTATACCATATCTCTATTTTCCTCTATCAATGCACAACAATATATTCACATCTATTCAAGGATATATTACCCCAATATAATATTAATGTTGTATTCTCGGATACATCCACCAATACGAATGCATTGAATCTATATCTGTCATATTTAACCATATATTATTCCTCATTTCTATATATCCACAAACTTCCTTCCTCTCACATTTTGACAGATCATCATTGTTTTCTCACTATTTATATCAGTTTAAAAACTTATCAAATGCTCATGCATGTGACTCAAACACGTGCGGCTCAGACTAGAGATCAGTTGCCACTACATGCTAAGACATGTCTAAAATGCATGTACCTTAACGTATATTTCAAAAAATGCCCATGTAAGATACTAAATCTGGGCTCTGATACCAAATTATAGCACCCCACCCTCGCAAGACATGTGCCCGACATCCTAAGTGATGTCCGAGTGCGAATCCCGCAAGGCGGCATGCTATAGGTCAAAACTCATTAAAACTCAGTAAAAAAAATTTTTATACACGTGTGCAGAAATCAATATTCAAATTCAAGCCCATACTTTTATTCCATAAAACTCAAAATCACAAAACTCATTACACTTTGATCAATCCCTTTTACAAACCTTTCCACTTTAGAAAGTTATTATACAACAAAAATAATCATATACACATGATAAAAAAATTTTGAAAGACTCCATTTGATATAAAAATAAGAAAATATAAATGCAGACGCAATCTGATCCCGACCTCCATCTCTTACTAGAATGTAGTAGGTATACTTGCATTTGTCTAACGGGGTACTCTTCAGAGCCTGAAAAATATTGCAAATTTTGGGTGAGTTTTGCAAACTCAGTGAGTGACCATCATCGATGACTCACTCAATCACATAACACATACAATTCATAAAATCACATTCATTTCAGATTCAGTTCAAACATATTTCATATTCAGAAATCATTCAAACTATTTAAATCATACATATCGTATGCATATGCAATGCTTATGAGACTCACTTTCAATTTGTTATTGTTGTGACCCAATGCCTATAACTGTCCCGTATCCGTTGTGGATACCAGGCTTATTAATAACTGTCCCATATCTGTTGGGAATACCGGGCTCATTTTACATAGTGAGCCTTTGGCTCTTAATCACTTTCTGAGCTCTAGGCTCTTTTTCACAGTCTGAGCTTTAAGTTCTTTTTCGGTGGCTACTCCGACCACAACTGCCTTTATCTTTCATGCATTCATATAAGGAAATACATCAGTCACATATGATCAATTATTCACTTTCACTTATCATCGGACCTTAGTCTGACATTCAACATTAAAGTTGAGAATCACTTTTCTTTCATATACGGACGTTTAACAATCAAATCATGTATCACTTATTTCATCAAACTCTTATACAAGTAGCACTTTGATATCTTCACATTTAGCAAACCCCTCGGACATTCATTTTCTGAAATCAGAACAATCACATTCACATTCATAATCATTCAATACATAATATAAACAAACAAGCAATAAAGTAAGACCAACTAGGTCTACTTACAGTACGCTCCAGATTAGCATTAGCTTCCATGATCTAGAAACGTCTAAATGTGGACGTTCATCCTGCATATCAAAATTATGCAATACACACATTGCACACACACATTAATAACTTTACACAATTATAAGCATTCATTTATGCACACGTGTGTATATGGAATATGTACGATGCATGTTCATGACAATCCCAGGTATATTATCAAATTTCACATTTTATCACATTCTCATTTTTTTTCATCATTTCCTTACATAATAACTCATTTCTCATTCACTTTTACTAGATACACTTTACTCCTCTTTTTGAATCCCAACTTTAATCATATGAACCACTTTGATTCGAAGCCTTCTTGTTCTTACCCTTGGAGGTCAAATCAAAAATATAATTCCAAGGGTCACAATATAAAATGCAACCTTGGGTTGTCTCTCTTAATCAAAACCTAATGAATTGATCTAAGCTAACTATGTGTCATGAAATGCAAGCTAAGGAAAAAATGGGGGTTTTGATGTTTGAAAATCTTAGCAAAATTAAGTGAATTGCAAGGAAAATGTAATCAAAAGTAATTTTTTGGATTTTTGGGAATAGGTAAAGCGATAAGATAAAAACACGGATCAAATGATAATAGTATCCTCTTAAAAACGAGCTTTGGCTATCATAGTTCAAAAAAAAATTTTGTGGGAGTGAATCACTAAGTTTCAATTGGTAAACCTTAAAGAACTCTTTGAGTCCAAGGTTTTAATCCCTGGACTCCATTTCTTAAAACCTTGTTAAATGCATATTAGTGTGTGAAATGGGTAAGTTAATGCAATACGTCATTTTGGAATCTAGCATCATCTCAATATCAAGCACAACTAAGTAGATAAAAGAGAATTAACCAAATCACAAATAGACATATATGAGACTTCATATATTCAAGTTCAAAGTTCTACATAAACCAAACCCACTAACACATTGAATGTTCAACACTTGATTAAACTCTAATCAAGAATATTCATCTACAAATTACAAACCCTAAACCTAGGAGTTCATAACAGTGTAGCTGAACATGATTAAACTACTCCCCTTTTGAAGCTCGTTGAACTCTAGCCATAGTTACATCTCTAAGAGGAAAGGGTTGCCTAGCCAAGCATAACTTCAGGAGGATTTACAACCAGAAACCTACTGGAAGCATCCATGGTGGCAGCTGCCGGGTGAAAGAGCAGAAAAATTGATGGATGAGAGGTAATGATGGTGTCCGAAGGTTGAGAGAGAGCGAGGAGATGTTTTTTTCTTCGTGTTCTGTCTGCCAGCTCTTAACTTAAAATGGTACGTTTTTAAAACAAAAATGGGTTTGGATCGGGTTGCATAGTGGATGATTTTCCTAAAAATGATTCGGGTATTCTTGTCATCGCGATGAACGTTTCCCGAAAGTTTTACCCTCACTATTGGTTCCTTGTCCGCGGTGAACTTTTCCTGAAGTTTTTGCTTGAAATTCTTCAATCTTCGCCGCGACAAACTTTTTGTTGCACCTGTTGACTTGTTGACTCATTGAATTATCCTCTTCAGCTTCTCTTGACTCTACTTCTTCTTCTTCTTCTTCTTGAGTTTCTTCTTCTTGAGTCACCTACAATGACAAATGGTAGTTTGCAGTATCAATTGCTCTCAGAAAATTAATTTAATGCAATTAATAATAATTTGTGTTAATTTTACTCTCAAACTACATAAAATATAGGTAAGCACTCAAGAGTTAAATTAAGCATAAAATCTAAGAATAGGAGGCAAGAAGTGTAGCAGAAACCACGAAAATGTCGCCAATTTATATAATAAACTTGGGCTCAATCAAATTGCCCCACACTTAGACCTTTGTACTCCTCGACAAAGTTTTTAAAAATCAAAGAGACACAAGTGTAAAAGAAAATTCTGACCATGCTTAAAAATGAGAGTAGAAAACCACTTTCTCAGAATCAATCAAAGCCGATTGAAAGAGCGCCAAGAAAATAAACACTATAAGAATTTAATCCTAGAGATTGAACAAAAGAGATTTCACTCAAGGCATGGTGTTTTCTCTCAACTCACGTGTTTTTGGGATAATTTCACTCTAAAATATGCTTAGTCCATTCTCTACCATATGCTTGTGATAGTTCTACCTCTCCACTACAAGAACTATAATTTTAAAAATCAAGAGGACTTTTCAAGGTTGTAATGTACGGAAGCCTAAACGAAATGGATGAAATAGAAGAAAGAAAAATAAGTACATGCACCACAATTATTTTGCTAATGAAATAAACGTCAACTATGTGTAAGAAAATATTTACACAAACAACAAACATAATCTATCACTTAGCATTTCTCCTTTTAAGAAACTTTTTTCAAAAAAAACTCTCTAAGCTTTTCTTTTCTTAGAGGAAGCCTTTTGATTTTTTTTTGGCTTTCCTAAATAACCAATTTCCTTTGAGAAAGCAGAACGGGAAATAAAATATATACAACAATATTAAGACATGTGCACGCACTCAAAAATATGGCTCAAGGGGCTAGCAATGGTTAAGTGTTTGGGGAAGCATGGTTTTGAAAGAATGCCTCTATCATGTTAACAAGATTCTAATTCATCAAGCTTGGATCAAGAATTAAAACAAGTTCTAGAGAGATATGAAATTAAGCAGATACACACAAAATTGAAAGAATTCAGGCCCAAATATCCTTCCAACAAGGGTAGCATCTCAATTAAGCAATCTCAAGGTTTAAAAACACATAATGCTACTTCCTTAGCGTCCCCTCACTTGCTTCTCGTGAAAACATCGAAAATGAAATTAACCGAAATCAACTATCATTTAAAAACATAGATGGTATTTTCAAAAACACAAGACCACTTTGAAATTTATAAAAATCTTCGAGACATAGGAGTAAAAAGAATCTAATCGGTAAGAAGGACTGAAATGAGGAAGTTTTCAAATAGTTTCTGTAAGGAGGATGGCATTGCCGCGGCGAAGCCAAGAGTTCGCCGCGGCGAAACATTAACTCCGCTATGTCGCCGCAGCGAAAAATGACAGAAACATTTAAAACAAGCAATTTGCCTCAATTACCAAGTTTAAAATTTTCATATTACGCACAATTGACTTGCACAAATGGTTAAAGGGCCAAAAATGATGCACAAACAAGAATTGCAAATTAGAACAACCTCCCTCACACTTAATCATCATATTGTCCTCAATGGGAAGAACAATTAACATAATTAGGCATTGAGAACCGGCCATTAAGTTTGTACATAACAAAACGTAACTGAGTATCTGATAAACTAAAAACGAAAATAAAAAGAAGGA
The DNA here is from genome assembly GCA_025629845.1 of Erythroxylum squamatum. Taxonomy (NCBI): domain Eukaryota; kingdom Viridiplantae; phylum Streptophyta; class Magnoliopsida; order Malpighiales; family Erythroxylaceae; genus Erythroxylum; species Erythroxylum squamatum. The sequence goes on from JAOTBA010000203.1 coordinate 18,798,505, forward strand.
AAATACAAGAACAAGCAATTCGAGCTACTCCATAGTATGATCATCCCTAGTGCCAGAGGGGCCTGTCCTCAAGGTGCCAGCACTGCTCAGTGGGTCATCTTCATTAGAAGGGAGCTAGAAGTGAAGATGCTCGGCGAGCAATTCATCCATCCGCCAACGGTACCACTGATCTCGATCCTGTCGGGCTATCTCCTAAAGGAGGGTGTCCTAGAGAGTAGTAAAATCTGCACAGAGGCCATCGACTCAGCCAGCAAGGTTTTGTAAGGTCACGGGCTCAGGGGTGGCCTAAGCTGGAGGATCGTCCTCACTTGGTACCGCAGCTGTAGGGATTATACTAACATCAGGAATTTGGATGGAGGGTTGGGGTGGGTGGAGGAGGGGTTATTTGAGGCAGTCGTACTGAAACAGAGGAGCTGGGTAAAAATAGTTGTCATTATTAAATTTTGGGATATTGTGAGCCCAGAATATGTCAGTGATGAGATGGGGGAATGTAATAGCATTGGTGAATTTTGCGGTGGTGATGAAGTCACGTAGAGCGGAGGCAATGGCATGAGCTATGTCGACTAGGCGACCAGTCATGAGAAGGTAAAGGTAGAGGGCTTGTTGTTTGGTGGCGTAGGCGAGATGGGTGGTCGGAATGATTTTGTTACCCATAAGGTGGAGCCAAGGATGAGCTTTGGGTCGAAGATCAAAACATTTAAGGTAAAGTTGATAATATTGGGGTTTATGCCATTCGACGCCCTCTTGACAGAGAGTGCGAATAACATCTTCCGAAGGATAGTGGTGGATCAATTGATCGTAGTGGCAACTGAAGATAGGAGGAAGGTTGTAATGGTGGCAAATGCGAGCTGTGGTGAATGCATTGGGGGCTTTCACACAGCGGAAATTAAGTTCCAAGGTGTGATGGAATCGGGCATAGGTATAGAAATGGTGAACGAATTTATCGTTGCCTTGATACCTGGGTTAGAATAATCCCATAAGTTGAGAGTTGACTAGTTGTTGGATAAAGGGATTATCGGGTAGAGTTAAAGGGCGCTCTTTAATGAATGGCCTAAGGTCTACTTTTTCAGTTAGTTCAGCAAAACTGAAACCATCACTATCCAAAGAATTGGAATCACTAGGTGGACTAGAAGGGTTAGTGGGGGTAGTACGAGTAGGATTTTAAATTCGAGGCATTATCCTGCAAAAATGCATATTGACATATAACTTAATCAAACGAGGAAAACAAAACTATCCTAAACAAAATGAACTGACAGAGGAAAATGGGAGAAATAAGAAGAAAAAAGGAGAAAAAAAAGAAAACTTACAAAAAATGGAGGGGAAAGATCACCAGAGAATAATCGGAGGAGATGGATCGTCGGTGAGCACCGCGACGAACTAGAGGAGAAAAGCCGAAGAGGAAGAGGGGGTAGGGGTTTATATAGGTTTTAAGAGGGAAATTACAAAAAGGGATAGACGAAAGAAGAAGGGTCAAAAGAAAATAAGGGTAGAAGGGAAATTTCATCGCGGTAACGTCACGCAGATTGAACTTTCGTCGCGGCAAACGTTGAGATTCGCCACAGCGAACTAACCCTAATCGTGAAATCCAACAAAATAGTGATGTGTCGCCGAACCGACATAAACTCACGCCGCGGCGAAGGTTGCCCGAAGGTGTTTGCCGCGGCGACAAAATTAATTCACGCTGCGGCGAATTTCCCTGAGAGATTTCTAAGGAAATTTTTCCGGGGCGACGTGAACCACGCTACGACGAAATTTCCCCTAGAGCAACAAAAGGAAAACAAGGTAAGTTCTCCGTGGCGACAAAGGCTTCATGCCGCAATGAAAGTTACCCGAAAGAAAAATAAACAAAGACAGAGATGAAAAATTTTACTTCTAAAGACTCAAGTGGATACTCAGTTCACTTAGAATTCATATACAAGGTCTTTAGGGATCAGAAAACAAAGTGCCAACCAATCAATCACAGCAAATTCCTCGATCATGGAAGATGTATCATGCATCAAGCCAAAAACACAATGAACATAAAAGGGAGGGGAATTATTGAATTTAAACTACATAAACTGAAAATTAAACCTAGGTCCTACTGAAATGGTTTCTCCCCCACACTTATTCAACATACTAATTCATCCACAATGTCATATTCAATCACAGAGCAAAAGTAAGTAGTAAGTGAAGGATGAGAAACGATCTGATGATTACGAAGGGTCTCCTGGTGAACGTTTGATAGATTATATTGCGGTAGTGAAATGACTTGACCACAAGCCACCCCGATGTCAACGTTCACATTTCCTGATTCACCTGAAACATTAGAAAAAAAAACCTTCTTCCAAGGGGCCATCAGTTACAATCAAGGCATTCAATGGGTTCATTGCGGAAGCAGAGTAAACATGTTGAAGTTCAAACTCAGAGCATGCATCATCAATGACAATATTAAGCATGTTAACTCCTAAGAGCAAATACTCTTTATGGGGGTGTTTCATAGCTTCATACGTGTTAAAACTCACTTGTTGATCTCCTACCTCCATGGTTATTGTACCTTCTTTCATGCTAATCATATTACTAGCAGTCTTTAAGAAGGGTTTACCAAGAATCAAGGTAGTGTTCTGCACAGCTTCAGAAGACATGTCAAGTACATAAAAATCAGCTGGAAAGAACAAACCTTTTACTTGGACCAAGATGTCCTCTATGATGCTGACTGGATGCCTAAGAGACCGATCAGCCAATTGCAACACTACAGATGTAGGCTTAAAACTCTTAACTCCTAATGATGTATAGACAGACTTAGGCATCACATTGATTGCTTGTTGGACCCCGAACTTTCTCTTGATGCATTAAGCGTAATTTCGATTTATTATTGAGGTCTTGAGTGATGAATTTTTCAGTCGGATTTGA
>JAOTBA010000203.1:18849097-18863119 GCA_025629845.1 Erythroxylum squamatum
ATGAGTAATATAACACAGTTAATAGCTGAACTTATAGAACAACAAAACAAGTTAGAAAATAAATTGGAATATTTTACGCAGATACAACTAGAATTATTACAGGAAATTAAACATTGTAAAACTGAAATAGAATTAATAAAACAAGAAAATCGTCGTGGCATAAAAGTGCTAAAATTTAAAAAATTAAACATTGGGCCCTCCTACCTTACATGTCTGGCTACGTCCCTACGTGTGTGTATATAAAGATAAATGCACGCCAGCTAGTACCCAGTGTAACGCCATTCAATGACCTTTCTCTCTCGGTGTGAATAGCTAAACCTACAAGCTTTAACTGTTAGTTGTTACGGCCCTGTAACGCCATACAATGACCTTTCTCTTTCGGTGTGAATAGCTAAACCTACAAGCTTTAACTGTTAGTTGTTACGGCTCCGGGAACTTTGGACCCATAAAAAATCTATCTTCTCCATTGACGGAGGTTCGATTGAATTATTGGGTGCCAGAGAGCTCTCTCTGTTGTTGCTGTGTCTTCTTGTCCCATACGTGGAGGGTCCAACGACAGATTAATTTGAAGCAATTTAAAGCTGTCACATGTAGTTGAAACAACTTTTGACTTTTCTTAAAAGGAGGCATGCAAAAGAACACTCATATACATGTGGTTTCTTTTCGTAGCTACATATTCTCTAACATTTTCTCAGATGATTAGTGTAACATGACACACTTCACATGGGAACATTAATGTTTAAAGGAGTAGGTGCTAGGCATGGATAGCGAAATTGCGGCTACTAACCTGCAGGATGAAAGAAGGTGATTAATTGGGAGCCTCGCAATTAATTTATATCGGTCCTTTAAAGAATGATCATAACAATTTCTTAATGATGGTAATATTATTTGAAAGAGTAAGTACTTAGTGTTTATCAATTGACTGGACAGGGTTTAAGCTATAAACCAACGTAAACGAGTGTTTTGTTTAGCAATTAAGAAATCTAAACTATCGGTGCTTCATGGGTGTCGTAAAGTGGATTCTATCAAGCGAGAAACTACATATATAGAGTGGGAGGACGGGTAAGGATACACAACGATAAGGTAATTGGCAATCTCTACTTATCTGTATAGTATAGGTCCCCATTTTGCATGCGCATGTCTCTTTCGGGACCGTAAGATTATTGTATGTGTCCTGCTTGAGTGATAACAGAGAAAGGATAAACAGTGAGTAGCTAGGGGAAGACAGAAGCCAATTTCTCAAGTAAAAGTGGACCACATAAGCAACTTGTGTCCAACGTTGTTGATGGGACCAAGCCGAAAGACAGCGCCAGCAAACTCTTGTTGGCACTTCAGCTTTCCGAATTTGTTGCTTTCACGACCAATTATATGAATATCGTACCGGGTTTAGTACTGGATTGAGCTCTGGAACGGAACTGTACTGATATCGGTAGATACCGGGTACTGTTTCAGGATATTTTTTAAATTTATAAAATAGTCCCTAAATTTTTTTAAAAATTACAAAATAGTCCATATTGATATATTATACAACTATACTATATACTTTTCTAGTTTACTGTTCACATCAACTATGCTTTCAAAAATCTTAATAATAAATAATAATGACAATTAATTGAAATAATAATAATTTTTAAATATTTTACATATAAATAATAACCACAATTTATTTCAAATTCTCTAATCTCCATACAAAGCTTAGTCTCAATTAGGTCAATTATTGCATACTTATTCTAAAAACAAATTCTTATAATGTTATTTATATTTTAGGATGGTTATTAGTTATTAATTTTACATTTGATTATTAATTTTGCATTTAGTTTTAAATGTTAATTACTTAATTATCAACTTTTAATTTTAAGTTTTAACAATCTTTAATTCTTTATTCTTTGCATAATATACAATTAATTAATTACATAATCTAGTGTTAATTACATAATACATAATGCAGTGTTAACATAATGCAGTGTTAACATAATACATAATGCATAATTAATTAAGATAGTTTCTTCACTCAATCCAGTGTTAACATTGCCAATGCCTCTTCCAGAGCCAACAGCTCCTCGTATGACATGTTATCAACATCAAGCCGCATATCTCTATGCCTATCATGAATATCCGCCACCCCAAAAAATACTGATTGGTCAAGAAGCATAAAATCCTCAATTCGTAAGCTTTCTCCCCTGCGTATAACATCCAAGACATTACAAATCCATTCCTTTCCTCCACAAACACGGCAAAGGCACTTGGTCAAGAAGGATTGTCTCGGGTCTTCACTTGGGTATTCGGGGTGGGCTTCGGGTCGTGCCTCTGTGAGCTGCCGGAAGGTCGGTGGTGGTGCGGTGGTGCGGCGAGGAGGAGAGCTGACGTCGACGAGGACCTGTCGAGGCTAGATCTACACGAATGAGGCCAGATCTACACGAGGAGGAGAACAGAGAACAACCGAGGCAGGCGAGGAGGAGAACCAAGCGTCGCGACGGTGAGAGGATCTCCAGACGCCGGCGACAGAGACGGTGAGAGGGTGAGATCTGTGAGCGAGATAGTGAGAGAGAGAGGCTTAGAGAGAAGAAGAGGAGTAGAAGAAATGAAGAAGAAAGAGTAAAAGAGAGAGTAGGTAGCAGAAGAGGGTCGGGGGGGTTAGGAAAATTTTTTTTTGCACTTTAGTCCTTAGAGTTTCCGGAAAATTCCGAAATTACCTGGAATTTTTCGGAATGTTGGGTACCGGCCAATACCCAACAGAAAACCCCGGTGGCCGGTATTTATGGCCGGTACCGAGGGTGAGTTTCGAATTCCGTTCGCCGGCCGGTACGGTACGTTCTGACTGGTACCGGCCGGAACGGAACGGAATTCGGATCATTGACTGAGCTAGTAAAAGTTATTACACATTCTTGCCTCCATGTTAGGAGCATATGAAAATATACTTAACCTCTAATATGAATATCAAGATGATATTAGATGCTATGAGGCACCTATCATAGCTTGAGGCTTTTAAGCTATATATTAAGGCATAAATGACTAAGTTATGCTCACAAAGAGTTAAAAACTAAGAAGAGGAAGCACTATGATAAATCTAAGTGAAAAGTGGATAGAAAGCCTTCCACAATTCTTAGTATTCTAACAAGAACTAAGACAAACTAAAATGGGAAAAAGGTCCTCCCGCAGAGAAAAAAAGTCTTGGTTACGTAATATTTTAGTTAGACTTTGATTCCATATTAATTTTCATAATGTTGGAAAGGACATTTTTCTTGGAATTATAATAGTCATAGTTTTATGTTGGATGGATTTGCGACATTAGATACTGTTTATTAAACAAATAAAATTAATTTTCTTTTTATAACATCATTTAGTTCTTAAAATATCTATGCCAATTTGTAGTATGCTATACTTGATCATATTATATAAAATCAAATAAATCTATTGGCCAAGCATATTTTGTTTAAAGGACCTACATAAAGTAAAATTGTCTAGTTGTAAACATTATTTAGATAAAAAATAACACAAAAAGCCATGAGCATAGGATAAAGAGCTGCTAAGCTATTGCAAGTAATTCATTATGATATTTGTGGCTAAAAGACCATGGCCTAAAAGTACTTATTTCATCAATAATTATACTCACTATAGTTATATTTATTTTATTTCTCAAAATTTGAAACATTATGTTGTTTTAAAAAGTATATGACTTTAGTTGATTATCAATAAGATAAATCTAATAAAAATTTTAATAACTAATCAAGTATAAGAAGAGTTATTTGATCAATTTAAGAGGTCATATGATGAAAATTGAATGGAGAGCTAGTGACTATCATATGAATCCACCAACACGATGGTGGTGCAAAGAGGAGAATAGAACTCTTCTCATCGTTAGCGTATATAATGGAATAGGCAAATTTTGCCTATCACATATTAAGGTTATGTGTCATTGATGATCAAATATGTACTTGATAAGGTGCCTGGATATAACTGAAAGACGTTTGTTAGGTGATGCACTAAATGAGTGGTATCTGATTGTAGCTTGGTGTTCAACTTTAAACATGCATGAAAAAACAAAGCAATAGTGCCTTTTTATTGCTATGTCATATATAGTAAAAGCTATATAAGATGAAAGGAATATGAGTGTATTCAAGGACACGAAGAAACACCATTCAAAGATACACATGAAGACATTCAAAGAAGTCAAGTTATATTTTGTCATCTTTGAAGACAAAATGTAGATTAGCTCTAGTCCTATGTTAGCATGAGATTAATGACTAGCATGTACACTTATGTTTGATCCTTTATATTACCATCATGGTGGTTTGTTAACCCATTCATTTGATGGCATGGTTTATGCTTGTAGCAATTGTTATTTCCTTTCATGGCTTAATCTAATTTACAAATTTTTGAAAAGGAATTCATATCCTAAAACAATATGAGAAATTAACAAGTAAGAGTTCTGATAAACTATATTTGATTTCTTGAGAATGTATTTTTTAACCTATATTTACGGTCCCTCTTATAAGTACGATAATTTAAGTTCCAAAGGAAAGAAGAGTATCTTTAAACGATAATTTTGAACATTTAAAAGGTATATATTCAACAGTGAACAAGGTAATAAACAAGTAATCAAATTTATGTTACAAGATATCTCATTCTTAGAGAATAATTTTCAAAGCAAGAAAAGATAGTTAAAAATTATCTCTATGTGAGAGATTTAAAGTAGAATATGATTTTGTAAGAACAAAACAATTGAATGGTATTCATCTAGGTGGGAGCAATTTAAGAGATGATAAATTGGTTTATGATCAATGAAAATTGCAACTCAATGGGAACTCTTTATCACTATCTGATTCGAGTAGGAGCAATATGAATTTAAAAAGATTCATTTCTCAAAATTTCGTTACACCTATATTGTGAGCATATTATTCCTTATACAATTTTGAAGTTGAAAGCAATGACCTCTCTATAGTAATTCCAAAAGAAAATAATAATTAGAAAAATATGAAAAGGCTCCATCTAATCTTGCTAAAGATGAATGAGCTATAGTTATAGACGAAGAATGAACTTTAATAGATTGATTTAAGTATAAGACTTGGATAATCTTCCAAAAAGACATGGATATTAAGTAAAAGACTGATGACATTTTTTAAAGATACAAAGCATGTATAATGGCAAAATGATGCACATAATTGAAGAGATCAATTAAGAAAAGATATTATCATTTGCTGTGAGATTTACATCAGTTTAACTGAGTCTAGCCTTAATAATAAGAATGGATCTTGACATATATACAATGGATGTAAAGATGATAAATGATTAATTAAATGTAAAGATGATAAATGATTAATTAACTATATTTATATACCCATATTCAGTGTGTTTTGCTTGTTATTTAATATTTTAATAGTATTTTTGGTATTTATTATACTTTAGGTGTATTTTTGGGTGCTAATAGCCTTCATAGACCAAAAGGAGAAGAAATTGGGAGAAATTAAGACATAAAATGGAAGAATTGAAGTAACTTTGGAGATACACAACCATTTATAGGGACCATATAGTCATGTATATTGCCCATGTAAGCCTCTGTAACCCCTGTTAAGTTGTAATTTAGTGGATATTTTAAGATACACGGTCACCTACATAGTCATATAAGTGGCCGTGTGCATTCCCAAAAACTTATTTTTTGCTATAAAAGGAAATTATGACGATTAGAGATAAAGAGAAATGACTATAGTCAGGTTAGACACTATAAAAGCAAAGAAGAAGTAGTTTTGAATGAAGGAGGAAGGAAACACTAAGATTACCTCACGAGACCAATAGTCTTTTATTTAATACAGTTTTATTGATTGATTTATTGTGATTCAATTATATGTTTATATTCTTGAACTAATATGTCTGAATTATTGGTCTAATGTTTGATTTCATATGATTGAGATTGAGAAATCCTTTCATGTGAATAGATCTACCACAATTGGAAGGAGTTGTATGCAAACCTAGAAATCGGTCGACATAAATCCTCTAGATTAGGTTTAAGCCTAATAGTAAAATTCATTAATTAAGAAATGCAACCTTAGTTTTAACTATAAAGAGATTTCAGTTATTCAACCGAGGGTTAGTTGCTACGAGTCTTGAGAAAGATATTAAAATAAAATAGAAATTTTCATGGTCCAATAATCAATAATTTAATTGCATGATAAAATATTAATATTTAAGATATCTTAGGGGATTCATCACCTAGATACTATGTTATGTGTTTAATTGTTGATATATTTAATCATTTACACTTAACAATTATTGACATGAAAATGTTTAAGATACTCACTTTAATTCATATATGATTTTAGGTATAATTTGGAAGCAAATAAATTAAAGTGAGTCGAAAGTACTATATTTGGGTTATTTTTTTGAAAATTATATTTTAATTGTCTTCATGGAGTAAGAAGTGAACAAATTTAGCCCAAAAGAAGTGGAACCATAGCAGCTGGAAAAATAAGGTGGATGAAGAAAAAGAGACAAAACGATAGTGCAAATGAAGGAAACACACTGCTGGAGAACAAAGCAAAACGGTATACATTTCACGCAGACGACATCTACGTAACGTAGATAGCAGCTGCGTTAAACACAGCGTGGAACACAAAAGAACAGAAGACACATAAGGTTTTAAGGGAGTTGCAAACTTAAATTGTCTAATCAATATACAGTGGGCGCAGTGTAATATCCCGGTTCCATACAAAGGGTTAGAACCCTAAAGATTTGGTACATGTGAGATCAATAAAAGAAATTGGGATAACACATCTAATGCTCATGCATCTCATAAGGGGCATATGCACATAAATAGTGAATCCTTGCACGTAACAATAATTGCACATGCATTCATTGACATTCCGGGTATAATTGTTAATACATGTGATTATTATTGAGAATTGTGATTTGTTTATATTGAAATTTGATTTGGAGAGTGTAATTATTGTTTTAGAATATTTGGAGAATTTTGGGAAAATTTTCTGAAAAAAATTTGGGATAATTTCTAGACTAGGAAAAATGCCGAGTGGCAAGATAACTGTGAACTGGTAGTTGAAATTACTGTCCAATGGCAATGGAAGTTGTGATAAATGACTTTAGGATTTATTGACAAGTGGTATTGAAAATTGGAAGACAATTGGAGTGAAAATTGGAGGCTTATAGACTAGTTTTTAAAATAAGTCCACATGGGACCATAAGAAGGTGACAAGTGGCAGTGACAAGTGTCACTACCACTCACCACACACCCTCATTCACGTTATTGTCACTTAAAAGACCACCAATATTGTTTTGTCTTCATTTTATACCTTGCTTCCTCTTAATTTCGTGGCTTCTTCTTCTTCTCTTCATCTCCTTCATGAGTTGTTGATTCACCTACTTTGAACCTTGCTCCATCTTTCAATTTATACTTCCATCTTGTTGTTTCTTCAATTTGCCATAAGAAAAACCTAGCTTTACCTCTTTCAAGATGAAGAGCATGGGATGCTTGGGAGCTAGGGTTGAGTGAGATTTTGAAGAACTTGGAAGCTAAGGCAAGTAAGTATCTTGATTAATATCATGGGTTTTGGTTAAATGAAGCAATTGTGATGTTATTTTAGAGGTTCATTGTTTGAGATGGGGTTATGGGTATAAGGGTGTCGTGTATAGTGAAGGGGTTGTGTAAAATTTGTGTTATTGATGAGTAATGATTTATAGAAATATTATAAAGGTGGAATGACCTTGATAAAGAGTTTGGTTTATGCTAGAATGGAGGGTAAATTGAGTTTTGATGATTTGATTATGTGAATTGTATGTATGGGTCATGATTGATGGAAAGCTTAGGTAAAGTTCTTGCTTTTGGTTGTGTATGATGATTAATGATATATAATGTGTTATAGAGATGCTATGGAAGTTAGATTTTTGCATATAAGGATGTTTGGATGAGTATAGAAAATTGCTTATGAATGGATATATATGTATATGCTCTGTTTTTGGTTCATGATAAATGATAGATCATGAGTTGCTTGTAAGTAAATGATTGAGTTGAATTGGGTAGGGAGTGATGAGGAAGTGAAAAGGAAGAGATAATGTAGGTATAGGATGAGTTAGTGGTAAATTGTTAAAAATTGGAAAAATCTGGAAATTTGTAACAGGAAAAATTTTACTGATATAGTTTTGTGTTAGCCATAATTTGGTTTGTGGTTATCCAATTGAGTTGATTCTTGATTTGGATTAAACTAAAGTCATATGGCTATCTTTCTTATGAAGACATCGATTATAAATTGTGCTTCTAAGACTCTCAAATTTTGATGTGAAAATGAGAACTAAATGTGCAAAAACTTGGATGAATGTATATGTTCATATTGTGAATTGGGTGATTATGAGCAAATAGGGAATATGATTTTTGGTATGAATGTTTGAGCTAAGCTTGAAGTATACATGAGGTAGACATCAATTTGAGATGTTGGATTTTGAATATGAAGTGCTTGATATGTAAGAATAAGATGGGTTCTGGAAAAAGAAGGATATAAATTGTTGAATGGTAGGATATGGTTGAAATGCTGAATCAAATAAGTGAAGTTTGAGAGTTTAATGAAAACTAATTAGTATGTGAGTTGTTATAAAGTGGTTTTGTGCTAAATGAGGTGAATTTGAGAAGTGTATGGGTGTATATGATGTTAGATTGGAGGTAGGAAGCATTGGAGAGGGTTTGGAGGGGTTTTGGGAACCCCCATGTCCGTTTAACGGACCTTTACAGGTCAAAAAGGACCCCTTGCTTCGCCCATGTCTGTTAAACGGATATGGAAGTCTGTTTAACGGACCTTCTCGGGTGACATGGTGCTCTTTGGTCGATCAATGTCCGTTAAACGGACATGCATGTCCGTTAAACAGACATTCTCGGGAAAGCAAAAGTAAATCGTATTTTTGACCCTCTTATTGGCCAAATCTCACTTTGAGGTCTTCATAAGAGTTGTAGATCTCGAAGTCTTCTTTCCAATGGTCAAAAAATGAAATCAATCGGACATCATTTGTGAGAGTTATGGCAATTGCGCCAAAGTAGGTTTGAAAATGTTTGAGGACATAGACATAGTTGATTATTTTGGCCATAACTACATCATCCGTCCTCCAAACGAGGTGATTCTTGAACCAAACGATTTCTAAGACATTGTGCTAACTCTCCATAAAATTTTGTAGCATTATGAATTGAATTGAAAAAGGTTGACCAAATGGAAGTATGGGAGTCTGTTGGAACAGTGTAAAGAGGGTTCTTTTACTAAGCGTACTGCAGTGTTTTGATTATATCTGGATCTATAGGATTCCAAATGAGGTGATTTTTTTTAATTGGAGTAACCTAGAGATAGAGATCTACAAATTGTCTCAAGAAGTCTAATTATGATTCAGTCCCTAAGATATCGATTTTCTAGATGGAAGTTGGGTATAGTAAACTGTTTTTGGACAAGAACAGTTCGAAAATGTTTGAGGAATACCTTCCAAATTACTAAACTAAATTGAGTAATTTTGGTGTCAATAGAAACTGAAGACATTGGAGTACAACTTTCTAGAAGGAAGTGTTGCTCAATTTTGCCATTTACCTTATTAGATTTACTATGCAAGTAGACTCTGAAAGGGTGATTTGGAAAATTTTCTGAAGTAAGTCATTGAGAAAGGAATGGAGATTTTAATGGGTTTAGTGAGATTCTTAGTCGAGTTTTCATATGAAAATGAATTTGTGATGTATTAAAGGAAAGATACCCGGGATTGTCATGAACATGCATTGTACATATTCCATATACACATGTGTGCATTACATGAATGGTTATAAATATGCAAGTATTAATGTATGTGCAATGTATGTGCGACATAATGTCGATGTGCAGGATAAGCGCCCACATTAAGGAGTTTTCAGATCTTGGAAGCAATTGCTAATCTGGAGCGTACTGTGAGTAGACCGACATGGTCTCATTTTATTGTTTGTTTTTATTTAGTTTCTTGTACTGATTGACTATTGACTAATTATATGAATGTGATTGATAATGTTGGGTTCCGGACAGGAGGTCCGATGATTGTGATGTTTGATTTGGATATTGAAGTGCTACTTGAATGTGAATTGGATGAACTAAGTGTACTTAATGTGATTGGTAAATGTGTTCTGAACGTACATTTGCATATGAATGGAAGTGTGAATTCTTAACTCTAATGTTGAATGCCGGACTAAGGTCCGATGATATGGAAAAGTGATTGAATGAGTTTATGAAAATGTGAGTTATGCATTCCATCTCATGAATGCATGAAATTATAATGGTAGTTGTAACCAGAGTAGCCAACGATCAGACCTTAAAGCTCAACGAGTGAAAATGAGCTTCGAACTCAAAAGTGAATTAGAGCCTCCGGCTCAATATTTAATGAGCCCTGTATCCCCCAAGTGGGTAAGGGACAGTTATTAATGAGCCCTACATGGGAAAGTTTAGGTGTTGGACCCCGACCTTTTCTTGGAAGTTAGAAGTGTTAAATGAGAAATTGTTAATGATTATTCATGTGTAAAGAAAAGGAAAATTCTTGAATTTGAAAAGAAATAGAAAAGATAGTTTAGTTTCAAGATGGGTTGTATGAGAAATTTGGGAGTTAAAAGTTGGAAAATGTAATTGAAATATGTTCATTGAGTATGCTTTGGTGTTTTAGCCATAACTTGATCTCTAGTTATCCAAATGAGATGTTTTTTTATTTGGATTAAACTAGAGAGATAAGGCTACAAATTGTTTGATGAAATCGAGTTTTGATTCAGTCTCTAAGAGTATCAATTTTCGGATGGAAGTCAAGCATAGGATAATGTTTTAGAATAAGAACAGTCCAAAAATGTTTGATGTATAAATTTTGGACTATGGAACAAAATTGATTGATTTTGATGTCATTAGAAAATTAAGACAATGAGGAACATTTCTCTAGAAGGTAGTGCAAGAAAATTCCTTCAATTGCATGATTAGAAAAGGCCTTGATTTTTGGAAGGAGTTAGGCAATGATTTAAATGAATTCTGAGGTCTTAATAGAATATTTTTGTGGAATTAATTAGCATGTTAATGTGATTAATTAGCATGTTAATTTGAGTAAGATCATATGGCATAGGTTGATTGAATTATTGTGTTAAGGTGGTAAGATTTCATGAGGGGCAAAATTGGCAAGCCACTTAAGCTTTTAAGTTACAAGGCTTATATGTAAGGGCAATTTGGACATTCTAGACTCATTAATGGCATTGTTGTAAATAAGACAAGTGGGCTTTCATTTAAGAAGAAGAGAAGCACGAAATTAGAAGGAAAAAGAACAAGAAAAGAGAGAAGAGAGGGAGAGAGTCGTGGAGAAGAGGAGAAAAAGAAGAAGAGCAAGCTAGGGTTCAACTTTTCTAAGCCCTCAAGAGTGATTTTCAAGTTGTTCAAGAAGGGAAAAACGTGGAAGAAGATGAGAGCTTCCATATGAGCCAACAAACTCCTCATTTGGTAAAGATCCAAGGTAAGTGGGATTTTAAATCTTTGAATTTTTAGAGAGCTTTTGGTTCTTATGGCTTAAGAATGATATGAGTTTAAGTTTTCTAAGATCAATTTTGGTGATTGTATCTTATGGGTTCTCCAATTGGAATTCCTATTGAATGGAATTTTGTGGCTATTTGTTAGATCCCGTTTTCAGAACCCAACTCTTGCAGACTCATACGTCTGTTGGACCCCGCTTGATTCCGAAGCCCAACCTCTTGCACAAATCATGAAATGTGAGCGTGCATATTACCTTGAAGGGTTATTTCATTTAACCCTCATTAGCCATCATTATTATTTTTTTCTCATTGGACCCTTATTAGACATTATTAATACATCTTCAATCTTACAACATCCCAAAATTTACTTACAATTTGCTCAGTAGTGTGCACACACAACTCAGTCACTATGCTTGAACTCATTTCTTCTGTTTGCGAACAGAATTTAGGAAACTTAAAACCATAATTTCAATTTGACTTCTTCATAGAAATCATGGCTCTAAGTCTCTAGTTCAATTTGAAGCAAGAATCACCTCAATCGGAGTTCTATAGCTCAAGATATGCTCAAAAAGCTAAAGCATGCACATACTCCAATTATGCTCTCTAAACCGACACCTCACTTGTTCTAATGCAAACTTTTTCAAAACAACTCCAAAAGATATTATTTTTCATGGACAGATAGATACATGTCTTAGGAATCTATTGCTTCAAAAATCACTTCATTTCGAGGTCGGATGAGGGAGTTATGATCAAAAGAATCGCACATGTTCATACCCTAAATTGTTTTGAACCTATCTTGGCGCGAATGCCATAAATTTCACCACAAATGTCAGATGGATTTCGTTTTTGGACCATTAGAAAGTAGACTTCAAGAGCTACAACTTTTATGAAGACCACAAAACCTGATTCTGCCTCAAAGAGGGTCAAAAATCACCATCTTTCCCGTGAATGTCCGTTAAACGGACATGCATGTCCGTTTAATGGACATAGATCGGCCAAACTGCCCCATTTCACCCGAGAGGGTCCGTTAAACGGACTTCCAAGTCCGTTAAACGGACATGGACTGGGCAAGGGGTGTTTTTACACCCAAGAAGGTCCGTTAAATGGACTTCCATATCCGTTTAACGGACATGGGGGCTCCCCAAAGTCCTCAAATGCCCCTCCAATGCTTCCAACAACCATCCTAACATCATAAACACTTATAATCTTCCCAAATTCACTTATTCTCATGCTAAAACGCTTCAATACAACTCAAACACCAAGTTTATCTCACAACATTCTCAATTCTCAATCCATTTAATTCATCAAAATCACAAATTCTCATCACATACTATAGCTGTCATCACACACATGTCCTAGGCAACATCATAACTTGTAACGATCATATCTCTTTATTCCGATGTCCAAAAGTTACAAACTTTATAGCGTCGGAAAGCTAAAACAATCATCTACAACTTATCTGAAGACAATTTTGTCCATTTCTATCTCAATTACTCCAGAATTTCTCTTGAATCATTTCACAAAATCTTATCCTTATGAAAAACTTTGAATTTTGCCCAAATTCAATTCCTTAGCTAAAGCAACGTCATTTTTGCCCATTCAATTACCAATCCTTCCTTTCCATAACATTTCACTTATATATATATATATCAAGTCATATGCAAAGTTCATCAATTCCATGGATTGCTTCTTCAATTGTTATAATTCAACTGAACATCATTTATACACTATTTCACATTCCAATTTCGCAATCATGCATTCTTAAATCTCAGCTTATTTGACTTGTCACATTTAGCTACATTTCATCATCCACAATTCCGATGTGCCATTTTCTATAATAACTCACTGATGTGTATATATACCAACCATTCATCATAGTCATCCATATATGAATTTACATTTCGAATCCATACACAAATGCATATCTCAACCATACACAATTCCATATTTCCTTAACATTATAAATTAAGAGTTTACAAACTTTAATGGCATTTCCAAGCCACAATACATCATCCATACCAACATCCCAAATACAAAGCGTTCAAAACCCAATAATTCTCAATATACATTTGGTGCCTTGTTTTACATCAATAATTCCAAAGCAACACAAAAACATGCAAAAATTCAGACTCATGTCTTCACTTTCATTGATCTCTTGCTTAATACCTGGACATGGGGAAAGTGAGGGGGTGAGCTTTAAAAGCCCGTGGGTAACAAGCTTATAACAAATAACAAGCAAAAATCGTCCAAAAGTTCTTTATCATGAAAATTCTCTTTTGAGTCATAAAACATATGTTTCTTTCAAAATTCTTGTTGAAATCCATAAAGCATTTTTTTCTCAAATTCTCATCATGTAATCAAATTTACAAACCACAAAATATGAATACATCAACTTGTTCACAATTCATAACACTTAAGCACATCAGAGATGGTTTGGGTAGTCCGTAACAGAATGTACTACACATTTCCCCTAAGGGTCCTGTGTAGCCGTGAACAGAACGAACTAACACAATCCCACATAGTGGTTTTGT
>JAOTBA010000203.1:18925131-18941519 GCA_025629845.1 Erythroxylum squamatum
AAAATCCCATAATGCAAAATCACTAAAATTGATTCTAGAATACTTAAACCCAAGCATTTTCTAAACTCCATAAACTAAAATCCTCCCAAAAATCCAAAAGATTCAAAATGATCTTACCTTGATTCTTCACCCAATGAAGAGATCTTGAGCTCTAATGGAAGCTCTTCTCTTCCTCTACCTTTTTCTTTCCTTGAACCACCTTAAAATCTCTCTTGAAGGCTAAGAAAAATCGAAACCTAGCTATTTTCTTTTCTTTTCTCTCTTCTCCACCGAAACTCTCTTCTCCTCTCTTTTTTTTCTTATTTCTCTTCTTTCTCTCCCTCAAATAACGTTTTTACCCTCTTAAAAGAACAAGACAACATTTCTTCTTCCATTTCTACCCTTAATGAGTGTGCAATGTCCATTTTACCCTTCCTTATATGCCTTATGTCTTTTATGCTTAAGTAATCTTCCCAAAATGCCCCCATGCAAACTTACTACCTTAACTCTCAATTAACCTATGTCATAAAATATTACTAACTTTGACATAATTAAGTAACTCCAAAATAATTAATCTATCAAAACCTCAAAAAAATTATTTAAATCATGCTTAATAATAAAAAAATTCGGGGGCCAACATAATGTATGAATTGTAGCCTCATAACAAGCTACAAATTCTACTTCTATAGTGGATGAAGCAATGAGAGACTATTTGACACTTTTCCATAAGATTGCTCCTTTAGCTAATAGGAACAAATATCCAAATGTTGACTTCCGACTATCAACACACCCTACAAAATCTAAATATCCAATCACTTCTAAATGATTAGACTTTTTATAAGTTAGCATGTAATCCTTTGTTCCTTAAAGATATCTCATCACTTTCTTTGCAGCCTTCCAATGATCAATACAAGGATTACATTGATATCTGCCCAACATCCCTACTGCAAAACTAATGTCAGTTCTAGTGCAGGTTTGTAGGTACATCAAACTGCCTACAACAGAAGCATATGGAATTGTTTCCATTTCCTTACATTTTACATCATTCTTTAGACATTGCATAAGACTAAACTTATCTCCCTTTTGAATAGGGACTCTACCTATTGAGCACTTGCTAATGTTAAATTTCTCATAAATTTTCTCAATATAGGTTTTCTAAGACAATCCTAATAAACCTTTTGATCTCTTATAGAATATTGAAATTCCAATTACATAGGATGTCTCTCCCATATCTTTCATTTCAAAATTCTTATAAAGAAATTCTTTAGTCTTATGAAACAAACTCAAGTCATTAGCAGCAAGCAAAATGTCATCAACATACAAAACTAGAAATATAAACTTACTCCCACTGATCTTTCGGTAAATACACCGATCAATAGTAATTTCCTCAAAACTGAAAGAAGTAATGGTATTATTGAACTTAATATTGCCTGAAAGCTTATTTAAGTCCATATATTGACTTCTTCAATTTACACACCATACTTTCTTTACCTTTAGTGGAAAAACCTTCAGGTTGATCTATGTAAACTTCCTCCTTAAGATCCTCATTCAAAAAGGTTGTTTTCATATCCATCTGATGTAGCTCTAAATCAAATTAAGCCACTACTGCTAAAATTATTCTTAATGAATCTTTCTTTGAGACAAGTAAAAAAGTCTCCTTATAATCAATGTCATCTTTCTGAGTGTAATCTTTGGCAACAAGTATAGCTTTATATCTTTCAACATTGTCATTCGAGTCGTGTTTGGTCTTAAAGACCCATTTACAGTCAACTCTTTTAGAACCTTCTGGCAAGTCTACAATATCCTGGACATTGTTTTGAGCCATTGATTTCAACTCTTCTTTCATAACATCAATCCATCTTTCAAACTTATCACTACCTATGGCTTGTGAAAACGAAATAGGATCATTATCAATGCCACAATCATAATCCGACTCTTGCAAATAAACCACATAATCATCAGAAATAGCCAACCTTTTAACCCTTACAGGTTTATTTAAAGTTATACCAACTGGTTTATTTGCATGAGCTGGTGGTAAGTTAGGTACTTCATGGCGTGCTTCTTCATTATTTAAATGTTGTTTTTTATTGATCTTCTAAAGCAAGGACAACATTTGTTGTAATTGTGGGTTT
Organism: Erythroxylum squamatum; assembly: GCA_025629845.1. NCBI lineage: Eukaryota > Viridiplantae > Streptophyta > Magnoliopsida > Malpighiales > Erythroxylaceae > Erythroxylum > Erythroxylum squamatum. Next base: position 18,927,243 of record JAOTBA010000203.1, read on the forward strand.
TAAAAAAATTATGGGTATTAAAACATCAACCCTTATTTTATTAATATCCACAACTTGATTTTCATCACTCCCACTAACCTCACCATTCTTTTAAAATTTGGAATTGGCTATTTCACCAATTCTAGAACTATGGTTTACACAGTGAAATATATACCCTTTGGATTTCCCTGGGTAACCAATAAAGTAACCACTAACTATTCGAGAATCTAATTTTCTTTTATATGGATTATAGATACATGATTCTGTTGGACAACCCCAAACATGCAGGTGTCTTAAACTAGGTTTCCTTCCAGTCCATAACTCAAAAGGAGTTTTAAGAACTGCCTTACTAGGAACCCTATTTAGCAGATACATAGCAGTTTTAAATGCATACATCCACAAACTTTTAGGTAATGAGGAATTACTTATCATACTCCTAACCATATCCATTAATGTTCTATTTTGCCTTTCTGCCACACCATTTTGTTGCGGTGTGCTTGGCATAATGTACTGTACATATATAACATGATTTTCGATGACCTTAGCAAACGGACTAGGACACTATCCAGATTCATTATACTTTCCATAATACTCACCACCCCTATCAGATCTTATAATTTTCACTTTTCTATCTAATTGTCTCTCAACCTCCTTTACAAACACCTTAAGGGTATTTACAGCTTGAGATTTTTCATGCAGCAAATAGGTATATCCATACCATGAAAAATCATCTATAAAGGTGATGAAGTATTTTTCTCTATTAAAGGACGGAGTATCAAAAGGTCTGCAAATGTCAGTATGTATTATTTCGAGAAGCTGACTGCTTCTCGTGGCTCCTTTTTTGCTATTTTTGGTTTGCTTGCCCTTAATGCATTCCACACATAAGCCAAGATCAATAAAATCTAGATTCGGTAGAATGTCATTCTTTACTAATCTTTCTAACCTTTCTTTGGATATATGACCCAAACGTTACGCCACAAGTAAACAGAATGTTCATTCATCAAACTACGTTTTATTCCAACATTATGATTGACAATAAATAGGGATTCAAAAAGAAAAAAAAAACATTATCAAGTTTCAAATTATATAAACCATCCATAAGCATTTCATAACTAATAAAGGAATTATTCTTATACAAATTGAAACAACCATGTCCACCCTTAAAGGTATATCCACTAGCATCAAGTCTAGAAATAGAACTTAAATTTCTAAAATTGAAGGTACATAGAGAGTCTTCATTAGATCCAAGTGATGCCCAGTATCTAATGTCAGCCTGTAAGTCCTTACACCTTCAATTGGGGCCTTCATTCGGTTTCCTATAAATAGAAAGTTGCTAGTTAGGCTTATGATTTGGATTGTAAGGAATCTTTGCATAATATTAGAAACATGAGTAGTGACACCAGAATCAAACCACCAAGCATTAGAAGGAACTTCAGATAGGTTTGATTCAAAGCATACACAAATATAATATGTACCTTTCTTTTCGAACCAAAACTTACGTTTCAAACAATCTTTATGATAATGCCCTTTTTTCTTACAGAAGTGGCATTTATCTAACTTTTGTCCCTTCCTTTCACCTTCGACAACCTGTGGAACTTTAGAAAGCCCTTTCTTCTTAAAATTCTTAGTCTTTGGTTAATAGAATGAATTCCTTGTTTCTTTAATCTCGCTTCCTCTTGAATAGGTTTACTAGACAATTCATCAATATTCCACTTATCATTCAATGTGTTATAATTGATGTGGAACAATCCATATTCAGTAGGAAGTGAGTTCATGATAAATTGCACTAAGAAGGAGTCTTCCACAGCCATACCCAGTGTCTTAATTCTTGCTACGATATTTGTCATATCAAGGACATGTTGCTTCATACTCTTTGACCCATCAAACTTCATGGTCATGAGTTCAGTCATAAGTATCCCTGCAAGTGCCTTATCGGCAAAACAAAACTTATCTTCCACAAGCTTAAGAAAATCTTTAGCATTCTAATTTTCAATGCTACAAAGAGTAGACTTAATGTTGTTGGCAATCGTCATTCGCATAAAGTTCAAACATAGTCTGTTAGACCTTGTCCAAGCCTTATAATGTGCTTTTTTAGCCTCTATATTGGTATCATTAAGGTCAGAAGGCATATCATCTAATAACGCCATGTCAAGATTCAAAGCACCTACATGAAAAGTGACTTGTTCGCTCCATTCAAAGAAATTCACACCAATGAACAAGGTAATAGAAGAAGCTTAAGAGTGAAGGCTAATAACTACAAACATATAAAAGCTCACTAAGTAACAGATTCAGAGAGGAAGCACATACATTAAATATAATGTAAGTTTCCTTTAGGTAAACAAAATAATACATATCATCATCATCATTAAAATGCTATTTAAACTTTATAAGAAAATTAAATAAACTTCGTCAAATACATCTAGCATCTTTAGATAACTATACATATATGACAAGAGTATATCAATTTTCTCCTTTATATTTATTAGCTATAGAACACTGATTTATTTTTGAGTAAAGTCCTTAATTTCTATCAACTAATAGAATTTTCATAATAGCATTTCATAAAATACATAAATTATATGACCACACGTTCAAAAGTAATTTGGCCACTTTGGTGACTAACAAATTATTTTAATCATACTGTCATATATATATTATAATAATTATAATTATAATCATAACCATAATCATAATCATAATCATAAGACGAAACTAAAATTAAAATTTTGATTATAGGTCAAAATATCATTAATATGACCAAAACATAAGAAATCAAAACTTAAAAAACAATAAATTCTATCGTCAAAATTCATGGACCAAGGCTGTAATTTTCCGATTGAAAACACAATATTCATGATATGGATATTGGCACAAGAGCCGCCCATTGAAACACGCACAAAGCATTTAAGATTTATCAGATAAACAAAATCCCCAATATGCAAGCCAGATGGTTCTTTACCCCGCAGTCTCATGCTAATTAGATGGTTCATGCAACAACAAACAAACAAACATGAATAAAAACAAAAGCAACGTAGCCCCCTTCATTGTTTTCAAACTTCTGTCACTCTCTAAATGGTGCCATTAACAAGGAAAGTAATGGAATAAAAGATGTGGAGGTCAGATCTTCTGTCCAATATTACTATGTCTTATTCTGTCTCATGGAATCTCAACCATTTATTTTGCGGGATCCACGCGGGGCCCACACAAATAAATGGCTGAAATTTATTGAACAGAATAAGACACCATAATATTAGACAAAAGACCTGGACTCAAAGATGTGGGCCTCGTTGCCGTCATTAATAACATTGTAGTCCTTTGAACTTGTTATGAATTCACTTCACTTTTCAAGAAACATGAAGACGCTGCGCACACCAACGCCAAAGCGTATGCTTCTGCCTAACCATTGTTTTCATAGTTGCCAAGTTCAAACGTTATTCTGGAATTTATCATACGGCGGCAACTATAAACAAGACCCTAAAATCATTTTTTTTATAAACATCTTAATAAAACAAATTATCTATTTGAAACCCTACGCTCTGATACCATATGTAAGTTTTTCCGATTCTTAATAATCAAGCATCAAAGACATAAATCATACATATATCATTTATATTTATTCAGATCTTGAATATAATAATAACCACATAAATAAAGCAAATAAATCAATTACTTAGAGCGGAATTCGTTATGATAAAGAGAAGAAAACTTTTACCAATTATGAACTAGTTTCTCTCTCTTGATCCTCTTTCTGTACGATAGCTTGATGGATAGCTAAATGCTCAAAATACCTACTCTTTTTGTATTTGTGTTTTATGTGGACTAATTTATATACACTTCTTTACTGACATTAAATATTGTACGTCCATTAAGTACTAATTAATGGTTAAGATTTAATATATTGTTAAACTAAGAAAACCCTATACCAAGTTTAATTATTAATATAAAGAAATTGAGTATATTTTAAATATAATTAATCCACGACATACTAGTTCTCATTTTATTCTTCCTGGTTTTGTTTGCTAAAGAAAGAAATTGGCCTCCCTCGTGAAAGTTAACTGCTGCCGATGCTGAACACAGTCTCCAGCCTTGCGCGATTTGAGCCTGAAGCCTTTGTAGAGGAGGTTATTGCAAATTGTAACATAGAACTCGTTCGATGACAACGTAGCCAGGGATCACGTGATTGATTTGAGGTTTTCGTCGCGTTAAAGAAACCTGACGCAAAGTGCCATATACGATGGGTTTATATAACGTTAATGTCGTCGTGAGGAGATAAAGAGGTTGATAAGAAATTTCGTCACTACTCATTACCAGTAATGAAGAAATATCTATCTGTCACAACTTAATTCTTCGTTATTTTGTTTGCTGGATAGAGAAATTGGTCTTCCTCATGGAACTCATATCCTGTTGATGGTGAACAAGTGGAGCGAGGTTTGAGCAAAGCACTATCTGTAATTATTGCAAATTGTAGTTTGAAACTCCTCCGGCTGAAGGTTATTACAAGTTATAGTTTACGGCGATGTAGCTAGAGTTATTCTGAGATTGTTGCCTCATCAAAGAAGCAGGGGGATTTATACTGGGTAAAGCATTGATACGGACGATTCTAATAATGAAGGAACAATTTTATATCACAAAATGATTCTTAGCTAAAGCACTGATTCGGAAGATTAATTATACGAACACATTTTTAATATTTTTATAAATTTTTAATAAATTTATAAATTATATATATATATATTCAAGGAACAACTTTTAAATTAAAAGATATTAATAATATAAAAGTTAACATATATTAAAAGAATAATATTTGTTTTTAAGGTGTTCATCTATATTAAAGATTAACTAATAAATTGTAAATTTAGTTTTTCGTGGGAAAATTCATATATGCCAAAGGAATAGGAGCTCCCTCAGATTTCAGTACTAGATTGGACACTCAATGCTTTTTTAAGTGTAAGAACTAAGAGTCAAGCCAGGGTTGGTTCTCTCTGAGGCCACTTCTAAAACGGACAAGTAGACAAAGACTGGCCCCTGAATTGGATATAGGCATTGTCAGCAGAAATAACCTGAAGACATGTGATCGGGGGCTCATTTATGATTAGTCTTGCCTTTGGATCATCATTAAAGTAAAATAAGCAAATTGCCAAGAAAATGAATCGTGAACATAAGTAAATGAATAATTTCACATTATATGCTTTTTCATTAATAGAATTTGTAACTTTGCCTGTAATGTTTGGTACTCACCATTAGCATTGCCTTTAGTCCACTCCATGTGATGCGGGTAAGGAAAAGAAGCTACAAAATTATTTTAAGTTGCAAAGAAGATATTAAAATTAAACCCACAATAAAATTTATGTTATATGAAATTAAGCAAGAAATTGCGCAGCAGAATGTATCACTTTAAGAAATGTAGGTGCGTCCGTTTGGCGAGGGTTCTTTATCTTTTCCTTCTTTTATCACTTGGAACATTATTCCGGGTTATGTAGGTGCGTACTATGCCATACAAACTGTCAAGGGATAAAGAGTTCAGATTATCTATTTTTATTACTCTGTTTTTATTATATTCTATAAGCATCTATCTATTCAATTTTTATAAGTCTTATTTATTGAATGAATGGATACTGATAAATCAGGTAAGACCAAAAACAAGTGATGTATTTCCCGAGCACAGGTAGGAAAGGATTAGGGTACTCTCCGCGTACTTCTCCTCCCGAGAAAACGATGGTTTGAGCTCCTGAATCAAGAGGCCCCTAAAAGTATCATTGAACTTGGAAGGAAATTCGTTTTTTGAGCAAGTTAGGTCTCTATGTTTTCAATTCCGTTTCCGGTAAAAACACGCACCAGTTGTGGGCTTTCAACAATTACAGTGTTCTGACAACGAGGGGTGGATCAATTGGTCCAGATTTTTCACTTAAGATTCTCCCCTCAAGGAGGTCTTGAGTTCGAGTCACGCCAAAGGAGGGGAAATAGGCATGTTCCTATTGATGATCCTCTAGCTCCCTGAGCACAGCTCCTTGATCGGATCAATTACGGACGCCTCGCTTCCAGCGGCAATGTGGGAGTTGGAGCTACTAGAGAACCTGGGGGCTGATTAGAACCTAATGCTGAACAGGAGGGAGCCAGTGATCAATCATCAGCTGAACAATCAAGTATGTGAAGACTCCTCGTGCGCAGAAGTGTACAGGCTACGTAGGAACCTTAGGGATCTTGGGGTTCCAGATTTACATCCTCTAGGCTCTTGGGGTGAGGCCGTAGGGACTTAAGATTAGTCTGACTAAGCCGGGATACCTAATGTAATAAAAAAAAAAAAAAAACAATTACAGTGTTCATTTTCACTGTATCACCGACACGGCTTTCAACGAAGATATACAAACCAGTTGTGGGTCATGACTAGGTCAATTTTGCAGGACAAAACACAAATGTTGTTTTGTCATTATCACATAACATTTCCCTTTAAGCGTTTCTAGAGACGGCAATACTCAAAGCCAGTGCAACGCATCCAAGTTACGGAAGGCAAAAACATACTTTTACCAATTACATAAAGCTTTAACTGCACGCAGTCATTCATTTGACATACAATTTACAGGAACAAAAATCTCCAACCTAAAAGGGCGGGGAAGATGAGCTAAACTGATAAAACGGAGATTACCCTCTTTTGCATTTTCTTCCCCTTCCTTTCTTTCTTCACCTCATTAGTGCAGCAACTACATAAGATGCATATTTTCAGTTAAAAGTGTAATATATGTGTAAGTTAAACAATCGATCAAAGCGCAATATCGTGTCCTCTCTATATCAAATAGTACGATGGAAGGTCTGAGAAGGATCCTGCGCATGGAACAACAGTATCAAGTGCCAGGTTCATTAGTTGCTACTTAGTCCACGGGCGTGGGACAGGGTGCCAGCGTTTTCATAGGGAGGCTTACCCCACCTCCTCTAATAGATACTGACGAACCTCTAAATGAGCTTGCTCTGCTCACAAGATGTGAATCAAGAAACACAACTATGACTGTGATATCATCATGGAAATGTCGGCGGACCCCACGATCAATTTTCTTCAAATCTGAGTATCTCATTTCTCTTTTCTTAGCAGCTTCTTTCAAAGCATCTTTCAAAAGCCTACGAGCAATTCCCTGAAGCACAAAAAGTAGATAGATTAACTAGAATTTTTGTTTCCCAATAAGACTCCTTAAGCTTGACCAAAGAAGTTGTGTTCCCATTAAAAACTTGCCCCAGAATTGATGCAACAGAAGCAGAAAGAAGGAACTACATAATATGAAAATACAGAAAAGTTCCAAGAGACAATTGAAAACAAACCAAACAAAACAACTAAGTTAATATGGTCCGAAATGGTGCTTGAACCACATTCACACACCAATACAATGCTTTCAAACCCTGTTTTCTCGTCACTTTATCCCAGAAAATGAAGGCAAAACTGATTATAAAACAATGTAAACTGTTTCCAATTAAGTCTACAATCTGAAAATTCCTGAAGTATCACACCCATCTAGATAGAAACAGCAATTATGTGCTGAAACAGAAGTCTTACATTGTGTGGGTGGTTTTGAACTATATCAACTGCTTCTTGATTGCTAAGATGTTCCCACAGCCCATCAGATGCAAATATGAGAAACTGATCATAAGGCTGTAGTTCATGAACAGAAATTGATGGATCTGCGCTCAAAATTGGCCTCTTAAATGGTTCCCGGAGGCGGAATTTCGCATACAAGGGCTCTCTGTTGAATTCAGCCTTTTTAAGATATACATCACCAATTGATCTGGAAACCTGTAAGACAAATGTTAACAACATACCTCACCAATTGATCTGGAAACCTGTAAATGTTAACAATGTAATATTGGGAGCACCATATAAACTTACTGACATTTAAAATAGCATAAGCAAAAGCCAATATCAATCAAGTGAACCGCACATTGAAGACCAATAACAATGAAGTCCGAGCAATAATTACCCTGTTTACAGATCGAGTTTTATATTACATTGTTTAGGAAAGTTCAACCAAATAAAAGATCGAAATTTCACACCATATATATATATCAGCAACCCTCAGAAAAAGATTTGTGCTATTTCTACATAGGGTTGTGTCTATAGTTAACAACCAATCTCATTTACGTGATTTATCTGTGTTGAGAAGTATGTCACATTACTTCATAATCTTTCTATTTTGTTTCATTTATATTAGATGGCCATATTTCAATCCTCGAGGAGCTGCTAACCAATCAATATCCAGCCCATGCAACAGAAACTAAAACACAAAAACTAATTAGAAACTCTGGGAATAATCATAATAAGCTTTATATATTTAAAATATGGAAACTGCAAAGTTCCATCCTACACAAAAGTCCAATTATAGAGCCAAACTTGGAGTAGTTTTACCAAACTCAGAAAAAATTATCACTGCTTCAAGATCTGCTTCAAGACTATCGGATCACCATTTCCACATATTAACTTTAGAAAACAAGGCACTCAAGCAGGCATTTCATTCAGTGAATACATTACGAGCAGTGCACTTGCAACAATCATCAGTTAGCTGAGGAATGCTTTAAATACTCATGTAGCAGGCCAATTATAGTTAGAACTCAAAATTAAAATGATAAAAAAGATAGACTATAGCAGGGCAGTTATAGTTAGAGCTCAAAATTAATATGATAAAAAGATGGACTAAACAAGTGATATTAAATGGAACTACATAACGGCAGCAACTACTTGTGCAAAGCATCACCTGTATCAGGCCTTTCACACGCCATACGTTATGCTTTAAAACAACAATATGTGAATCATCTGGGTGCAAAGAATGCATCTCCTGCCTGACAGACTCTAAGCAAACATTGTGCTCTGATGAAAGCTGGATCGCAAGAACTTCACCAGTTGCCCGGACAAGCCTCCCAAGGACAGCTCGAGAATCGCCAAGATTAGCTATATAAAGCATACCATTACAGATGACGCCCACCAGACAGCAAGAACCAACAGCTGCAATCTGGGGCTTCATGGGCCACTGTTTAGTGACGAGAGAAAGAAAACCTTCCTCCGTTGCTTGGTAAGCTTTCTTTATAACGTCCACGGACATAGTCTGCTGCTCCGTAGCAAACCCTGTAAAATCATTCATCAGCAGAAAGACATGAAACTTCAACAATAAATAAGAGCAATAATGAAAATTTAAAAGTCTCCTATGGGGAAGCTGGTCTGACAAACTCATAAAGGGTTTCAAATCTCTTACTCTTAAGATGCTGGAATAGATGATCACAGACATAACGAGATGTCTCTGGACCTCCATGGCCATCATATACTCCAATAAATGTACCATAAGGACCTGACTCAAGAGTGCTCAAGTTTCCCGACTCAATCTGGCTTTGATCCTCAAGCAAATTATTCGCCTGCACAACAGCCATAGAGAATTCACCAAAAGAGTGCTGCCCGGCGTCCTTATACCAGAGAAGGCCATCTTGCCGGCCTGCTGCATCCGAGCTCGTGTGAAAGTTATCTGATTTCGGCAGCCAGCAGGCCCTCAAAAAGTCCATCAATCTTGATAGCATCCCTCATCTCACCCACGCCAACCTAAAATTCCCACACATCCAAAATTGGATGCAATCACACTCCTTCCAATAGCGCTCACTGATCCTCCCCTCTGCAGACCAATAAATTTACGAACATATAGAAGAAGGACCAAAATTCACACGTGACCTAACCAATTTCCAAATGCAACTGCAACGTTGACAAAAAAGAAACAAGGTTTTATCGCTAATCAGATAAATCTCATTGACTAGGAAAAATGAGAAAATAAACACGAAACCAACTGCATCTCCTGCTTAATATAGCAAATAATCACTACCCTTATGCTGATACTGCCTAAGCGAGGATAAAAAGGCAGAAACAACAACTCGTTGAAACCAAAACTGAATAGGGTCAAATCCAAGTCGGCATTCCACACTTAAAGTTCTATGGCATAAATTCTCTGTGACAGATTGACAAAACTCAGCAAGTTTTTCAAGTGTCCAACACAGAAAAGGGAAATCGAACCAAATCGACAATCCAATGCACTGACAAGGAAAGGAATGCAAAGAAGAGAGAGAAGAACAAATAAACTCACAATATAGATTAGGTTATCTCCACAGTTTCTAGTCACAGCAGAGAATAAAAATACATGTGGGTCTAAAAGGGATAGATCTGTAGATCCATCAAAATCGAAGCTTTCCAGAAAAAGAAAAAAAAAAGGCTTCTTTTTTTCCTCTTTGCTTGGCTTCTTGATGGTTCTCTGCCTCAAAACACAGACAAGTTCCCCTTCCCTTTTACCTTTTACCTTTTCCTGGGTTGCTAATCCAGATAAAGAGAGCAGTAGATGGATAAAGAAACAGAAGGTAAACTCAGAAGTAAAAGAAAGAGTTCTCTCAATCAGTGTGATTGAACAAACTGAAACTCGCCTATTTGGTCTTTCTCAGCAGAAAAAGAAAAACCCAACAGATGGATGATTGAAAGCCAGCAACGCTTATGGGCAGCCTGGGCTCCACCCTTATATAGGCAAATTACACAACACTCATGTGGCTCAATTCATGTTTCTTTTTTTTTAATTGTTTTTTTTTTACTTTATATTTAAGAAGACAAAATCTTATCTTCTTTATTTTATCCAACATTAGGAAACGAATCTAAACATAGTCACTCAAGACCGGGGACACTCTTTTTGTTTATTATGTTAAAAATCAATAAAAATTTGAGCATTTAATGATGAATATAAGAAAGAAAAATTCTGAATGGTAAGAAGTGCTCATGGCTATCAAAGATCCGAGTTGACTATAGAATGAATAATTCTACAGCGAAATACATGAAATTGTTTTAAAAGCTTATCCATTTTCGTCCTATTTGTTGTGTAAGTTGTTGTTGCTCTGGTCAACTCTGGCAACATGCATTGAACTTCTTGTTTAAAAGAATGCATGGTTAATGGTGCTCTTTCTAACCATGTAGGGAAGTATAATCTTATCGAGGAAACAAGCGCCTTCTCTATAATACAAGAGAAGGTCCTTATTGGCCCGCACGGGTAACTCAGTTGGTTATTGGAAGGGAAGTTGAGATCAAGGCTTCAGGTTCGAGTCCCAGCAGCGGCAGTGTGGAAGTTCATCCAATGTGGTGACTTCTTGTGCGCACCGGCGTTGGGTCACCCTTCTGAGAAGCTGGCTGAGATCAGACCGTGATTTACCCCCCCCCACAACTCTGTAAGGCCGGGGTGTGGGGGCGCCTAGGGTGGGCGATTCCACCTTTTGAGATCAAGAGAAGGGGCTTACTAGTCCTTTCTTTGTTTTTTCTTTTCTCAAAATAGAATACTATACATTCAACAAGAGACTAAAGAAAAGAACACTATATTCATGTGCCCATTCTGGTATAATTTATATTTTAAAACAGTAATCGCTTGCGCGACGGGTGAAGCTTCATTCGTTTAACAACAATGGATCAATGTTCAGCAGTGAAATGATAATACATTACAACATATGCTTATATATATATTGCTTAGTTTGATCTTCTTCACGAAGACTTATCCATACTTGCATTTGCCTCATTACATTCATTTCCTTGTATGAAAATGCATAATACTTTATAAGAGGAAATATAGTTTAGACCTTATCAATTATGGATTGTACGAATTATCCCTGGCATAGCAGCATGTAAGAAGGGAAAACAAACTCATTCAATTACTTGATAAAACTTTCACTGAATATATAGCAGTCACAAGTAGTGCAACAACGCATCCTTCATCTATTTTTGATAAGCTTTCCAATATGACTCTGAAAAGCCTCTAAAGTTGTTTGTTCCTTCTCTCGATCTTACGCAAATTAATTTTTAACAAGAAAATGTTTTAATTTCAACTAACGTGTAATGCAAGTACTCCTCTCTTGGATAACCATGTCCATATGTGTGTATATATGAGATTTCTTACAATCAAATGGCACAAGTGCATAGGTGTCACATTGTTGGAGTTGACAGACATACGTGTCGACCTATGCAAACAAGCAAGTGGCAGCTGCTTTAAGGGTTGTTGTAGACAATATCTATTTGACTTTGACACACATGTTCGTGACAAATACTTTCTTTTTTTTTGAACCATATACGAAATAAAAAGAAAAACAAAGTCCTACTCAAATATATCATATTAACCGACATTCAAAAACCATAACATGACATGTTAAGTTAGTTGAGCTAGAGGCTTCAGCAATAACTATACATCAAAAAGTATTTGGGTAAGGAAGTTTATTTCTATTACTAGCATGCATCATATAATCAACGGGCAAATTTAATAGAAAAACACAATAGAAACTTAATTCAATTAATTAAGGAAATAGAACAATAATATGATAATAATAGGTTCGTATAGAATGACAAATTTCTTATATATATATATATAGTAGAACTATCTCACACTCACTATTGTTGATAAGTGAAGAAAACTCTTCAAATTTAGAGAAATAGATTACAATTAACATCTCTTAGTAGGAAATTGATTCAATTAATTAAAGAAATACAGTATTAAATATGATCATGTTCATATTTTCATAAGTAAAATACTAAAAGTCTTTCAAAATACATACTAGAATTGTATATGAAAGTCTAACAAATGAAACATTTTAACAAAGACAATTTTAAAATTTGGTGAAGAGAAATGCATAATTCAATTAATTAAGGAAACACAATATTATATTTAACAGTAATTAAAATGTCATATTAAATTTTAAGATCAAAGATATTCCTTTAAAATTAAAATATTACAAGTCCCTCAAAATTTAAATGAGACACTCTATAATGAAGATAATTCTCAAATTTTAATAAAAAGAAATAAATAATAATTGACATCTCACAATCGAAATCTGATTCAATTAATTAATAAAATATATCCAATAATAATTAAAATCTCATATTAAAAACATAAGATGATGAGATCTCGTTAAAATTAAAAGGGATTACTATTTTTGATCTTTTTACTATAGCCATTGTTTAGTTAACTACTTCTACTCAAAGAAATTTCAACGGAGTTTTTGACTTCACATCCGATAGTTCTCTAATCTGGCAACCTGATGTGAGACCAATGTAAGACCAAAAATATCACCTTAAATACTTAGGGGACGCTTGGTTGATAGGTTTGGGAAGGGGTCAATGAGTAAAGAACAAAAAGTGAGTGGTTGATTGTTGATTATCATTATAAGGGCAATAGTTTAATATCTCACTTTTAAAGAATCCTCCATACTCTTCATTTAGTAGAGAAATGAAACTCATTTCTTAGTGTTGACTTTTTTAAAAATATATATTTTTAATACTAATTAATTAAATACAATTAATTACAATATTTTAATTAATCAATATATTATAATTAATTAATTAAAATATAATAAATTTTTATTTCTTAATATTTTTTACAAATCAACTATTATCGATGGTAATGGTAATCATTCCTTCCTCTTAACCAACCATCATAATTATAATGATAATGTCCATTCTTATCCCTCACTATATTCATTTTCATTCTTATTATCATTCTTCTATACGAACCAACCGCCCCCTAATTCAAAAAAGTCTTAAATGGGGTTCTCTTACTCTCTAGAATTCACATCCACTTTTCTCCTTTGCACTTATTAATTTTTGCTCTTTACATGAAAAGAATAATAACAAATCAAGAATTCTTCATGCTATTTCTAATCGGGGACTAGAATTGCTTGTCCTGGTCAAGTTGTTTTGCGTTGCTAGCACCTCTTCTTAAGAAACGCCCATCTCACCTCTCTGTCACCTTTTACACATGTCTCTTCGATTTCATTTAGTTCCTCCACATCTTTGGTTTTCAATTCCGGTGGTGAAATCTTCTCCTTTCTATCGTATGTCCTCCACCTTTTCACTGTTCTTTAGATTTTGCTTCAAAGTTACTTGTTTGACAAAGATGATGTTTTTGGACACAAAATATGAAAACAAGATAAAAAAATTAGCCAAAATCACTACAAGAAATAAGCAATTCAGCGACGAAAAATACCGTTGGTAAAATATCGATTTCCGTCAGTGAAAGTAAATACCGACGGAATTTGGTGCCCGAAACATTCGGTCGGTAAATGTCCCGAAGGTAAAAATACCGACCGAAATAATATGTCTCAATATAGCGACGGAAGTTACGACGGAACATCGGTGTCGGTATTTAAACAACGACATAATGTGCTGGTATGATTCCGTCGGAGAAATTTAGCGACAGTAATTGGTCGGTCGGTGAGACGAAGGTATATTCAACCACATTTTCCGACCGATATATAATACCGTCGGCAAATGTT
>JAOTBA010000203.1:18959633-18969818 GCA_025629845.1 Erythroxylum squamatum
AAAATAAATATAAAATTATTATTATTTTTAGTATTGTTTATGAGTATATATATATATGTATAAACAACATATATATCGTCAATCCTTTGCAAAAAATAATAACATAATAATAAGAAGTACAACGTAGCTGACTCGTGGGCGGAGGCTCACGAGTGCGGCGCAAAAACGGCGCCAGTGGGTGGGACCCATAGCGCCTGTCCTCCGACAGATAAGGGCTGTAAACTTTGTTAAAAAACGACGTCGTTTGTTAATTGGACAGAGTTGGACAGGAATTTCTTGGACAGGTGATCTGAGCTCATAGTATTGGCAATTTTTTTCTTAGAAGCTGTTTTAGTTTATCGAGTTTGAAATAGTTCTTTCCTTACTACAATCGGGGATGTGTCGTTTCAAGTCAAAATAATATTTTTCAATAAAGGGTTCATGTTGGTCACACATGCGATTGATGTGTCTTTAAAAATTAAAACTTATAATTAATTTAAAATCCTCATCTTCAAATCTCCATATTTCTCTTCTTTATGGTGTGATTATGCCTCTTGCTCTCTTCTGCTTATAAGTATTTAACGCTAGACAAACATTTTCTGAGGCAAGATCGTTCGTCACCTTCTGAACAACTTGAAGTGATATGCCTAAATTTCTTGCTCCAATGACATAATCTCATTATATTTCTGTTTGAATTTGTATGCGTTGTCCATAAATATTTTCTTATCACTGTTTATCCTTTTATATATTCCATCTTTGATAATGTGTACAAAGTTGATGCAAGAGATGCCAAATAAACGCCTAAAAGTCAGAGTTTCCATGAGTTCTACAACGAATGCCCTCTTCTACGATTTATCCAAAGAATGCTCCCTGTCCTTGGAAGAGTGTAGAAATGTATGCTACTTTTACTTCAGTATGAAAGTTGTACATCTTTTAGAATTTGAACATAAGCAGATATTTTGCCTTAAAAGATTTCCCATGATACATGTTCCCAGGCCACTGTAGATGTTATGTCATGTAGCTAGTACTCTTGGGGTGGTTGTTTCCGGTTCAAGTCGTGGAGGCCTCCATTGGAGTTACCATGGTTGTAGTTATAATGTCAGTTTCTCCTCAACATGCCTAGAAGTAGGATAAACACTGGTGTAGGCAAATCTAAATACATTTAGTTGTTGATGAACTGCTGCATTTTGAGAATATCAGAAATATGGGGAATTGGAGATTAAGGGTTTCTGAAGCCTAAAATCCTATATCCCTTAACTAACTAGAGATTAAATTTTTAGGGGTCTATGAAAATGACATACGTAGCTGAAGTGGACTCCTTAATTAAAAAAAAAAAAACTAAGTCAATAAAATTGATAAACGTTATTTAAAATGTTAAGATCCTTTTTGTATGTTACCAAACATTAAGGTACAACTTAAATTTTGGTAAATAAAATGTACCTTCATCCAATTCTTGGTCAATCTAAGACATGTCATGGAAAGTTTAAATCCATTTGGTTAGTTTGTGAAATCCTTTATCCCTGTCCAAACTCGAAAGGAATAGATTTGGTGATTTTTGGTTAGATTATCTTTAAATGGATTATGAGTTACAAAAGGAACTCAGACCTACCTCCCATAATTATTAGATACATCATTAATCTCATTCACTTAAAATAGTAAAATTAGGAAACAAGAATGATGATTTAAACTATGAGGAGAGTAAGAAATGAACAAAGAAACTGACAAAAGGTAGTAATAACTATCTTATGATTCCCATTTAGGTACTTGCATAATGCAAATTTCTTTTATATGATTTGCCAGTGGGAATTGTTTATCAATGTGACTTTATATCTAAAGATTATATTGATTGGAAATAATGAATTAATTTAATTGAATAAAGATGAGTTTATATACAAATACAGGATGATATTGTTTGGTCAAGCAAATATTCTAAATCTAAATAGTTATTTTAAGTTACAAATAGAATCAAATAATTAATAAATTGATTCCTCTAATATTCCCCCTCAAGATAGAGCTCTTGTGGAGAGTGTAATCTTGGTCTTTGAGAATTGAAAATGAGGCTTGGTCAAGATACATTGGCTAATTAACTGTCTAAGATTGGCCAAAAAAAAAAAATTGTCTAAGGATATCTGGGTAACATAATGCTGCACTTTCTACTTGATCCCTAATAAAATGATAATCAATATCCCTAATAAAAATGATTATCAATCACATCATACTTCATATGTGAATGTAATACAATATTGGAACAAAGATGAGTTGCTTCAATATTGTCACAATAGATAACTGAAACATTCAAAATAAAAACCCTAAGCTTAATTAGAAGAGAGAAAATGTAATATAATTAAGCCATTGTGGCAATAATAGAGCAGTATTCAGTTTCATTCAAGAGTATATAATTGTGCCTTATTTTTTGAAGGACTAAGTTATTAGGTTGCAACTGAGATAGACAATATAAATGCAGGTGAATGTCCAATAATCCTTATTACTACCCCAGTTGCAATTGAAAAGGCATGAAGAGATAAAGATGTACAATGATGCAAGGTAAGATCATGATCAATTGCATAAAAAAGATAGAGCAATATTCAGTTTTAATCAAAGAGTGTGCAATTGTGCCTTATTTCTTAGAGGACTAGGATATCATACTGCAACTAAAATAAACAATATAAGAACTAGTGACGGTTTATTCATCCTTATTACTAGCCTAATCAACATTTGAAAAGGCATAAAGAGATAAGGATGTGTGATGGTGCAAGGAAAGACCACGATTAATTCTACCAAAAAGATAGTGAAGCAATCGCTTGAAAATGTTCCAATGATCAGTAGCATGTCAATGTATAAATTGAGATAACTTATTAACAATATATGCAATGTCAAGGCGAGTGAGGCTTAAGTATTAGAGACTACTAACAAATGTTCTTTATTTAGAGGGATTTGTCTATGCATATCTAGAAAGAGTTGTAAGTGTTGGCTTAGTGACAAGTGGGAAATATTTCTCCATAAAGATCAATAAATCATTGAGTCATAGTAATATTACATCCATTAATAATTATGCCATCAATATATATAAGGAGATGATTATAGTACTACTATTGTTGAGGATAAAGAGTAATGTCTCTACATTCGAGTTGGTAAACCTAAATAGTATAAGAAATTATTATGTCTTATAGTACCAAGCCATTGGTGCTTATTTGAGACCATAAATAGCCTTGCATAACTTGCAGACATGTGTGGGGTTATCATGATCAAGAAAATATGGTAGTTATGCCATATAAACATCTTTAGAGAAATGAACTTATAAAAAGGCATTCTTAACATCAATTTAATGAAAATACCGCCTAAGAGTAATTTCATGATTAAGAACCGAACTAATAGTGGAAGGTTTAACAAACAAACTGAATGTGTCATGATAATCTATACTAAGGCTTTGATGGAAGCTTTTAATAACTATTCGTTCTTTCTACCTATCAATAGAGCCGTTAGGTAAATGTTTAATTTTAAATAACTACTTATAACTAACAAGATTTTGTATTGAATCAGGTAGGATAAGTTCCCATCTTCCATTTTGCACAAGGGTATCATACTCCTTAAACATAAATTGACACTAATTCAAATCTTTAAGGGTTTGGGTCATTGTATTCAACTCAAGTGGATGATTTAAGTTTATGGTAGCAATTAGATTAAGTTTTTGGATGGGTTTATGGATATGATTTTTAGAATGATTGGTTATAATGTGCGTGTTAGTAGGAAGGTTTAGAGGTAAGGGGATCTAGAAATAGTGGAAAGAAAGGCAAGGATGGGTGGTATAGATTATTAATGGTGAAATATGAATGCTTTAGTTGACCAGATGGTGGGGTTTCAATTATGGAATGGGATTTTTAGAGATATACGATCGACCTAGGATGTGGGATAATTGATTGGATTCTACTATAAGGGAGAAGCTATTGAAGATGTATAAAGAGGTGCAACTATAGTGGGAAGTAATGAAACAGGTATAACCAAATTAGAAAGTGTTTCTAAATTTATATAACTAAGATGAATTTGAATATATTAGAGTGGAAAGACATTTTCTATGAATTTTTCATAATAGGATGTGTAAATTCTATAAGTAGGATCAAAACAATTTATATACTTTGGTCAGTGAGTACCTAGTAAACAGACAAAGAAGGGATCAAGACTAAAATTTATGACTATAATTGGAATAAAGCTTAGGGTAACATAAACAACCAAAGATATGGAACTTTGGTACAATTTGATGAAGAGTGGAAAAGGGACTCATAGGATTAGGGAAGAGAAAGTTTTAGTGTGGGTATGCAATTAATGAGATAACAATAGTTGTAAAGGCATATTTCTAGTATATGACTGGAAGTGTGGCATAAGTGAGTAAAGAAAGACCAACTCCAATAATATGTCAATGTTGATGTTTTGAGAGCCCATTTTTTAAGTGTATTCAGAGAAGTAAGATGAAATATGCTATAAAGAGATAGAAAGTGATAAAATGCTTAAAATTCTCCATTATAATAAGAGTAAAGAGGAACAAGGGAATGTTTGGAGTGATTTTCTACTAGTGCATTAAAGTGCAGAAAATTTTCATAAACATGATATTTCTTCTTCAAGGAGTAATACTGTAACATCCCAGATCACCCGCTTATAGATATTGTCCGCTTTGGGCCTTGGCCCAACTAAGCCCTCAAGGTTTTGTTTTTCCCGAGGCCTTCCCAGGAGGTCACCCATCTTAGAACTACTCTCACCCAAGCACATTTAACCTTGGAGTTCTGATGGGATCCTGTGCATTAGGCCATAGAAAACGCGTCTGTAAGGGAGATGTATCCGTACCCTTATAAGGCGTACTTCGTTCCCCTCTCCAACCGATGTGAGATCTCACATTCTCCACCCCTTAGGGCCCAGCCCTTTTTGGGGTCCAGCCTAGTTGGCACAACGGTTCGGGTATCGGCTCTGATACCACTGTAACAACCCAAATCACCCGCTTACAGATATTGTCCGTTTTGGGCTTTGCCCCAGCCAAGCCCTCACGGTTTTTCTTTTCCAGAGGCCTTCCTAGGAGGTCACCCTGTTCATGAAATCCATAAATACAACAGGTGCATTTATCAATCCGAATGGCATTACCAAAAATTCATAGTGTCCATACCTCGTTTGGAAGGCAGTCTTTTGCACATCATTCTCATCAATCTTAAATTGAAGGAATACTATAGCTCCTGTTAACTAATCAAATAAATCATCGACCCTGGGAAGTGGATATTTATTCTTGATTGTAACCCTATTTAACTGCCGATAATCAACACATAAGCGGAGGGTCCTATCTTTTTTTTTGACAAACAATACTGGTGCTCCATATGGTGAATGACTTGGTCTGATGAAGCCCTTATCCACCAACTCTTGTAATTGAATCTTCAACTATTTCTATTCTATTGGTGTTGGGCAATACAGTGGTATAGATATTGGTGTCATCCCCAGGACCAAGTTAATAGTGAAATTAAATTCCCGATCAAGTGGCAATCCAGGTCACTCCTTCGAAAAAACATCGAAGAAGTCGCGCATAATAGGGACATCACCTAGTTCAACCCTCTGTGCCGAAGTGTCAATCACATCTGCAAGGAATGCCTGGCATGCCTGACGAATCAACCTTTTAGCCTTGATCACTGATATTAAACAACTCGGGAATATCCATCGATCACCAATAAATATAATCGAGACTCCACCCTAAGGTTCAAACTCCACATCTTTCTTAAAATAGTCAACCTTAGTGCGAGACCTCTCTAACCAGTCAATCCCCAATATCACCTTAAAATCCCAAAGATCGAGGGGAATAAGATCTACCTCTAATACATTATCACCGATCTTTATCTCACAAGCCACTTGCTCTCTAAGAGGAGCGACTATAATGAGAGGGGGATCTAACAGCTCCAGGGGATGATTAATATCCTCTGGCTCGGGTCACAACGATCTAATGTTGCGACGCCTTCCCCTTCCTTATCCAACTATGCTATCCCTATAAATTAAAGAAAAAGACATTGTTTAATAAAAGAGATCGGGCTAAGCCTAGCTTATCTGATACCCCAACATCCTAAGGAATGTCAATAAGTAATTTAAGTGATGATGTGTGTTATGTGATTGAGTGAGCCATCGATGATGGTCACTCACTGAGTTCGCAA
The DNA here is from genome assembly GCA_025629845.1 of Erythroxylum squamatum. NCBI lineage: Eukaryota > Viridiplantae > Streptophyta > Magnoliopsida > Malpighiales > Erythroxylaceae > Erythroxylum > Erythroxylum squamatum. Next base: position 18,965,786 of record JAOTBA010000203.1, read on the forward strand.
AACTTACCCAAAGTTTGCAATTATTTTTTAGGCTCTGAAGAGTACCCCGTTAGACAAATGAGAGTATGCCTACTACATGTAAGTAAGAGATAGAGGTCGGGATCAGATTGTGTCTGCATTTGTTTTCTCATTTTTGTATCCAATTGTATGTTCCAAAATTTCTGCAAATTGTATATGTAAATATTTCTGTATGCAATAACTTTCCAATTTGGAAACGTTGTAAACAAGTTTGATTAATAAGTGTAGTAACACTCTTGAATGAAATGGTTTATGAAAAGAAAAGGCCCAATTGATTATTGAATTCCGCATACGTGTATGTTAAATGGAAAAAAATTTGTACTGAGTTTTTTGAGAGTTTGATCGTTCTAGCATGTCATCCTTGCGAGATTCGCACTCGGACATCACTCAGGATGTTAGGTACGTGTCTCGAGAGGGTGGGGTGTTACAATGTGGTATCAGAGCCTAGAATTAGTATCTTATATGGGCATTTTCGAAATATATGTCAAGTTACATGCATTTTAGTCATGTTAGAGCAGAAAATAGCAACTGATCCCCATTCTGAATTGCCTTTACATGAGTTACATGCATGAGCACTTAGTAAGAGTTTGAGTTGATAGAAATAGTGAGAAGAATGATGATTTGTCCATGTGTGAGAAAATGAAAGCTCGTGGATATCTAGAAAGGAGAAATAGTATATGGTTCGATATGATAGATAGAGATTCACTACATTTGTATTGGTGGATGGATTATGGAATATGATGTCAACATTGTACTGTGATGGTATACCCTTGAATGAGATATAGACGTGAATGTATTGTCATGGATTATGTGAGGAAAATAGGAATATAAATAGAAATAATGAGATTAAAGTGTACAAGTAGAATGTAATCAAAACAAAAATTTTTATGATCTTATGAAATCGAAGTGGTTGTTTGATTAATATGACAATGATCATGTCTACTACTTCATCAAGTTTTAGTAACCAGAACAAGATGACCTTGTAAGAGACAATAGAAATTGATATTCTTGAGGTACTAAGAATGCCTGATGAATAGTGATGGAAATAGTGGATTGATTAGAGTTACATGAATAATATAGATGATGGAAATAAGAAATTTTCTTTCGAAGAAGAATTTCACCGAATTAGATTAAGTAGACCAGATAGCTTATTCTTAAGAGTGATCAATGAAGGAATGAATCATAAATGATTATTTAATGAATCAAAGGTGAATATTGGAGTCCTAATCCTAGATAAAACTCAAGCATAAGATGCAGAATATGTCACTGCGAGTGTATGCATTTTGTTGAGGTAAACTATCCAAATAAGTGATGGATTCTTAAATTTGAGGTGACATTAAGTATAAGAGATACAAATCAGATCTGATGAATGTGTTACCAACACAGGAAATTAAGATTTCAAATAAGCTGAAATGTGTGGAGAAACTAGTGTGAATGAACGGACATTAGAGTAAGTCAATATGAAATTAGAGGAAATCGAATAAATGGAGAAAATCATTCAAGAAAATAAGTTAATTGGGAAATCGGAATTTACATGAGATAATATTGCCTCATTGAGGAATTACTTACTTAAGGAATTATGGGAACTAATCATGAGCACATAGAGTTTTGGCTATATTTGTTTGAGTAACAATGCCCCCACAATATCATGAAATTGAAAAGTAAAGTGGTCCAAGAAAAAAAATTAGATCAATTAGTGATGATGATCGTGGATGAGATATTGAATTTATTCAAACAGTTAAGAAGAATAATTTGAATACTTGAGGAAATCCTACATATTTGAAGGTAGAAACAATTCTATGCTAATTTCAATAGGAGTGAAACTTAGCTTGATTGAATGAAATGTTCGGTTGTATAGTATCTGAACATTGCTTGTTTGGGAGACCTAAGAAAATAGAGGTAATTATGAAGTGAGAAACCCTAAGTAATATATATACAGAGAATTTTGAGGAATTATAACACCGATACTAATTATATCATTTAGATTTGGAGATTTTGTGCTATACAATGGTGCTTGTATAAGGGATTAGGATAAAATCCAATGCAACATAATTAAGTGATTTCATATGTGTGGAGAAAATTAAATATTAAAATTTCATTAGTTGATTTTTTTATATATAAATTGAAACTTGCTACAATATTGATTGCTTGAAAGTTTGGAGACAATATTTATATACAGAAACATTTCAGACTTTTATAGAGATCATTAAGTGTGAGGTAATTATGGAGTTCGAAAGAACTAAATGTAAAGCTGAGACAATGAATAGAGTTACTTGAAGATTTTGGTTGTGTAAATGGGTAATTCCTAGTAAAGCTGGTGTTGTAATATGATGCATTAAATCGAAAATTTAATTACAAAATAGCAAGAATTTAGATATTGGGGTTACCAATCTAAGTGCATTAAAGAGCATAGAATGTCGAGTTGAATTTTGGGCAAATCAAAGTATTATTAGCTATTGAATTTAAGATCAGTCCCACAAGAAAAGATTAACAAAACCCAAATTGAGGATTTAGAAATTGTGAATCTTAGTGAGGAATTGCAAACGAATATGAATTTTTAGTTCGAATCGGAAAAATGTTACTTTGTGATTGCAATGAGAAGGATGTGTATCCGATAAAGATGAGTGAGCAAAGATGTTATTAGAGAAAGCGTAAGTAACAACCTAAGCTATACATCCCAATCGAAATACGCCCAAATAGTACTTAATTGCTAAGGATGTAGAAACAAGTAATTGAATATTTGAATTGTCAATAGTCCCAACTGTTGAAGATATGCTTGAAACATATATTGTTGGAGTTCATAGGAATATGAGATCATGATATAGTTCAAATTGACTTTAAGCATATCAATCATTATTATAGTGAAGTCATTAGAATACTATATGAGAAGATATACGACAAAAAGGGTTGTTCGCCCTTACATTGAAATGAAGAGGGCCAAAAAAAATGGTTGAAGGCCAGAATTGATTAGAGACACTATTGATAAGTGAAGTGAGTCTGTAATAGAAATTAAGTGGCTTATGAAAGACGAATGAATTTTGGTGGATCAACATCAAAGTTGTGGAATATAGTGAGACATACCTAAGAGTTAAGTGTATTAACACCGAAGAGAAGTGAAAAGATGAATTGTCTCTAAGAGTATCACCTTTCCAAGGTGTGCTTACATTGAGATGTGCTCAGATTAGGAAAAAGGATAACTAAGCTCGAATTGTATTGGTCCACATAAAGTTATTGAGAGCATAAGACCATTAACAAATGAGTTTGTAATACCAACAAAGATGTTTCAGATTCATAATGTGTGATATGTGAGTATGCTAAGAAATATTGATATGATCTGACAAAGATGTATTGTCGGCACATGAAGTGAAAATTGTGAGTAATTTAAGATATATATTGAGGAACTAGTTAAGAAAGTGAATAATTAAATAAGGGATTGATAGACCGTCCATTGACTATAGTTTAGTGAAGGAAAATATTCGACTGATGACAGTTAAATGGGAAGTAGAGGAGTATATGAGGAGACAATATCCCCACCTGTTCGAACAAACAGGTAAGAATTTCGAGGACGAAATTTCTTTTAAGGAGGGGAGAATTGTAACATCACATTACCTGCGGGGAGGTTAGGCTAGTAAATATGAAAGAACACTAAGCGAGTTGAAATGCAATTCATGCTCATACGTAATATATCATACATATGCACATGAATAGTGATTTTTTTGCACATGAAAATAATTGTACATGCATTCATGGATAATTCTGTGGATAATGGAATTCTGATTAGATACTATTGAAAATGGTGAAATTGTTGGATATAAAATTTAATTGGAGAGTGTAGTTATTAATTTTTGAATTTTGGTAAATTTTGGGGGATAATGTCCGAAAATATGGGATATAATTATACTAGGAAAAATGCCACTTGGCAAGTAAATTAATGTATGGAAAATAGAAATAGAAATAAAATGATATTGGAGAATTTACAAATGATTTTGGAAATTTCGGATGACTTAGAATTTGT
>JAOTBA010000203.1:19011222-19023646 GCA_025629845.1 Erythroxylum squamatum
GTGTCAGGTATCAGATTAAGTTATCAGCCAGCCAGCGGTTCCGGGATTGGGCCATCAGTCAGGGCCTACCACCCGGGCCAGTTGGGCTTCGGGAACGGGGTCCGACAATAAAATAGCAAGCAAAATACATCAAATATGGTTAGTAAAATATAGTCAAATATCAATCTATCAAACATCCCCACACTTAAGTTTTTGCTTGTCCTCATGCAAACCATAATCAAAATTATAAATTTGACAACATCAATCCATCATCAATTTCAATATGTTCATTCATTCTATAAATCATCATATCATATTAAGTCAAGTTAACATACAATTAGATTCAAATTATCATGAAATTAACTTCTTAAGCAACATTAATGGTAATCACATCAACAATCACATTGAAATCAAAAACATATATCTTTACACCCTCACTAAGATTTCACTCAATGCACTCAAGTGTTTAGGTTGAAAAACATCAAAACTCTCAATAAATGCATAGTAAAATACTTACCATAGGCTTGCAATAAAATTACATCTCCACCACTTATGTACAAACTAGAAACAAAAATCAAAAGGTCTTTGTATAGGTTTTAATGAAGTTTAGGTACGATATGAATAGGACAATAAAAGGGCTTTAAGTGAAGGAAATTTACTCAATGAAACATTACAAAAATTGGCTACAAAAACATGTAAGTCCTTTTAACACAACTCTATTAGTACCATAATTTTTTTCTTTTTGTTCTCCTCTTTTTTATGCTTTTCTTTTTTCTCTTTTTTTCACAATCAACATTTAATACCATAATTCTATTGGACCTTTTACAAGTTTCAAGTCTCAACAAGTAAATAATGTCAATAACCTTCAAGGTTTAAAATAATAAACAGGTTTTTAAAGAAAATTAGGGCACAGGTTTAAATTTTGGGTTGCTAAGTCTCAACTTAGTTACTCCTAAAGGTCAATTTGAGGGTGTGGTAATAATCAAAGAAATAGGTTAAAGCAAGTTGGTAAATCTAAATGCCTTTATCATGCCAATGCATCTAATTCAACAAATATGGTCTCAATATGTATATAAAAGTAAGTTCTACAATTATCCTACTATACATGATATCACACGTATGAAAGAATAAAAGGAACTAAAAATTTAGCTCAAAAACTCATGAAATTTTTTTTGGGTATATAAGTGTGTAAATAATATGCAATTTCATTCAACTTGAATATTTCAATGATTACGAAAAATATGACTTAGAAAACTAATTTTATTCTAGCTATCATCTTTTTGCATACCAATTCAAATCAATATTCAATAAAAACATATAGTACTCATGGACAGATCTCAACCAATTCAAGATATTAGTTCATAAAATATTATAATTAGGGTTATAATAAGCTCAAAGAAAATCGTTAAAAATTCATTAAATCCATCCCCACATTTAAAGTTGTATGTTGTCCTCAATGTACACAATATAAACATGTATGATGAGTAAGTAGGTTTTTTGGTACTTTCCTAATTGTGACGATTTTCTCTGATTCTGATCCACCCAATATGAAACTAACATCCTTGCAAAATATAAAAGAAAAGGATAAAAAGAAACAAAAGAAATAACATAATAGAAAATAAAATTCTATACTACTATGAAATCAAAAGCAAAATAACATAGAATTTGAAATAAAACTAAAACTAACTCATAGGTTGCCTCCCACGTAGCATTTCCTTAACGTCGATAGCTCGACGTAACCTGCATGTTTTTGTCATCTAAGGCCAATAATCAGCTGTAACACCCCACTTCTGCAAGGCACGTTTCCGACATCTATGAGGGATATCCGAGACCGTGCTCCACGAGGGTGGCATGCTAGAGAACTCAGTCAGTCAAAAATCGGTATAAATTTTGTTAATAACAACATACACACCTTTTTGCGAAAATCAACAATTCAAATCGGGCCGACTTTCATTCATAAACCTTTTCAATCATAACAATACTATCAATAGAATTTTCAATAATCATTTGGGCTCTTTCACAAATATACACAATTAAAAGGGGAAACAGAGCATATAAGTCCTTATCACTTTCAAAATTTCTTTACTCTTCTCCTGCATGTATTCAATGATCTTTCTACTCAAAATCATCTCTACACCATCATATCACATAAAAATCTCCAAATACGTAAAAACAACACATCTGAATTTTTATCTAGTTTGTACTGTATTCATGAAAATGGCCATTTTTTCATGACTATTTTATGTCAGATAAACCATTCATTTTATCTCATATTCAAACTTCTCATAAGGATTAACACGATATTTACTTGTTAAAACTCCAAAATCTTCAACCATCGCAAAGCCCTAACTTTCATGTAACTCACATACTTCATCTTACAGAGGGTTTGGGTCAGGTTTTCCTTGAGGCAAAAGAAACAAATGACAAAGTGGTAACAGTAGAAGATAAGGGTAAGCATAGTTTAGCGTCAGTGGAGTTTTTGATGAAAAACTTTGTGTTAAAGGGGAACAACTTTGGAGAAGAAAGTTACAAAAGAGATGAAGACAAGAACAGTAACTTGTCTTTCAAGGTTATTAAAGCTCAACTTTAAAGCTGGGACACCTGTCTATTTCTTAGTCACTTATCCACTTCGCTTTAGTAAAACTCACTTAAGTATGATTTGTACTCAAGTTTATGACTTAATAAAACCATTGAAACATAAGTCATAACCCATTAAATCACTTCCAGATTTTTCCATAAAACATCATTTCGGGTCAACTTTGCATGTTCTTTCTGATCTCGATACTGAAGTTACTTAGCAACGTTTTCTTCTAGAAACATGTTCCCTATGTCTTATGTTTCCATTGACACCAAAATCATTCAATTTGGTTCAGTAATTTGAAAGATATACTTCAAACATTTTCAAACTGCTCTTGTCTAAAATAGTATACTATACATACTGGTTCGAAATTCGACTTCTTTAGATGATTTGTAGCCCTATGAATCTAGTTTACTTCAAATTAAAAATCATCTCATTTGAAATCCTACAGATCCATATATAATTAAAATACCTAAGTATGTTCAATAAAACAACACCAGTTCACTGTTCCAACCGATTCCCTCACTTTCGTTCAATCAATTTTTTTCAAATCAATTCTGAATGCTAAATATTTGTGGAGAGGTAGAAAAAGGTCTTATGAACCAATGGTTCAAGAATCACTTCATTTGAAGGTTGGATAAGAAAGTTATGATCGAAAGAATCAAACAAAGTTTTGTCCTCAATCATGTTGAACCTATCCCGGGACAAATGGTATAACTTTCTCCGTAGATGTCAGATTAAGGTCGTCCTAAGATGGTTTCAAAGAGGACATCGAGATCTAAAAATTTTGTGAATACCTCAAAGACAGAATCTGTTATCTTCAGGGTAAAAAATTAGACCAGACAACTTTTTCGCACACACAATACGTCGCACCATGCTTCATTCTTCTGAGGATCGTGAGCCACCTTTGCATTCTTGTCATATTCTTGAGAGTTTGCCACCTGTCTTTCCTTGGGACCATTATAATTCAACAACCCGTACGTTTCATATTCTAATGTACATCATCCAATGCAAACTAAACAAGTACCTCAAACTGGGACCAAATTTTCTTTTTCCACTACCCAAAACCAACTTTGTGCCACTCAAGCACAGCCACAAATTTCAGTAGGATTTCACTCCCCTCAAACTATGGAGATAGACAAGACCTGGGTATCCCGATTGATCTCCTAGAACATGTCGTGAAACTATGACCGTAGTGCGCACGACGGTCCGTCGCCGTCGTCGCGTGGTCCATCTTGACCAGTGCCGTAAATGAAACGAACCGCCTGAGAACGCTGCGTATGAGGTTGTGACAAAGTGGGCGTACAATGAACGGTCCATGATGAGGGATGGCCCACCAAGTAAAGACAGCCCATGAGGCTACACATATTCCACCCACGCAATCATCCCCCATCTGCTCTAGACGGGCTTTCTCTGGAATCAACCTCAATCTTGTTTCTTTCTAGTCTCTCCGTAGTAGCAGTGAAGTGTCCAAGTGCGAACTTTACTAGTTCATCTCCTGCTAATCAATCTTTGCTTTCCTTAGCCTACTCTTCCTCGGCTCTCTGGTCTAAGTCTTTTGGGCTACCTAAACTCGGAAGAAATGGACGTAAAAGTGAGTTCTTTATTCTCATATCTTTGGTTATTCTCCATGGCATTACATCGTTAATTGGGATATACACGGAGAATCTTTTCAGCCATTGAATGATTGGAAAAAAGTTTGTCCTATGAAAATGGTCATCTCTTTTCTATTTAACGAGCTTCGGGATCATCCGGAGTACACGAATTATATTTCTTTTATTCTCTTTCTTTGAACTATTTAGGGAAAGTGATTATCAATCTTTTATTAACTGGATTCAGTTGGTGAAAAGGACCTTGAATTTCCGAAAAGTTGACAAAGCCATGAGCTTGCTTGAGAGCTGTTTTTATGTTTCTGAGCTGTGTAACAATTGAGCAATGAGTTTTTTTGGCTTCTAGGCTGACGTCTACTGCCTCCGTCAAATGACTCTCTGAATATTCCATTTCCGTGGGTTACAAAATGCTCCCATCTAATTCTGAAAAAGTTGCGTTAAAACTCCCTTCTTTGTTTCACTAATGCTTCCACATTTCTTGAACATGGGTATGCTGATGAAAGTAAGTAGAGCTGCTGCCACTTGTCTAATGCAATGTTTCACTAGCTTACTGAAATTTATCGACTTTGTCCTGTTATTCTTGTAGACGAGTAGGAGAAGTTTGACATATGTTTAAAATTCACTAGTTGTTTTGTGACTTGATTTTTATGCTTAATTTATTATCAGCTAAAGATACATCAGAAGAATCAGAAGTCAATCTGTCTGCAGATGCTTTTACTCATTTCAAACATCTTCTTTTCCCAATCACGGACATGAATCCTTATCTTTCTGAGGGAACAAGACAGGTGAATTTCCTCTATATCATCTTCTGTTTGCTCATGAAGAAATAATGTTTTCCGACAAGGTCCCTGTGATAATTTGTTTCACTACGAGCTCTTTGTAAGTTTTGTGCTGCTCTATTTGTCTGGGTATGTTATTAATAATGTATTGATGCTAGTCACCTAGGTCATTCAACTTTGGTGCAGCACTTAAGCATTTTCTAGAGTAAAGCATTAGAACCCCCTGAATTATTCCTATGGCCCTATTAGATCTACTCAATCATTCCTTCAATATTGTTCATTAATTTTCGAATTTTTCATGACAGGCAGCTGCAACAGTTACTGCACTGGCAAGGAAATATGGAGCGGAGGTAACAGTTTTCTGTAAGCACGTATATACTGACCTATGCTTATTCTGTAACAGACCAACTAGCTTCTCTCTGTTATAGACCTGATCTAATGACGTTGTAAGCTGATTATTGAACTTCATGCCTCTTGAAGTAACTGATGAGAAGCAGAAGGAAGCGCTTCCGCAGCATGAAACCCAAATGGCCAGCATACGCTGGCATCTCTATGAAGGTTTGTTTGCAATCTCGTAATCTCTTCAATACAACAAGGTAACCAAATGTGCTATATGTATAAGATTGTCATGGTAAAAATAGCAAATATGAGCATATGAGCTGTCAATCTGTCACCCGTTAAAACATAGGCCAAGTTGCTGATATAGATTAGAAATGTTGTAGGTGGGTTCCAGGAATTCAAATTGTTGGAGTGATTTGGGGAAGGGCATAAACCCACAGCCATCATTGGTGAAGTTGCTGATGATATGAACTTGGATCTTGTTGTGATAAGCATGGAAGCAATTCATTCTAAGCATGTGGATGCAAACCTGCTAGCTGAGTTCATTCCCTGCTCCGTCCTACTCTTACCATTGTAAAGAAGAAAACATTAGACGAACTGTTGTGTCAATTGCTATTTTTCTCCAAAGTCCTGACATGCTTTATGGTTTGATCCTGTTGGCTTGCTTGGCTCTGTGTTTGCTAGCTAGCGGATGTCCTAAGCCTAGGAAAAGATTTCATAGAATGACATTTACGTTAGTTGTGATAACCTCGCAAAGTGTTGCATTTGTTTTTGTCAGTTTACATGTAGAGTTAAGCGTGGTGGATAAAAGAAAATTTTGCCAAAGAAATTTTGGTGTATCGGGAAGCATCATCTATGATATGATGAAATTTGGATATACAACTAGCGGTAGGATGTTGTGAAGTACAATATAACAGAATATAACAGATCGTATTAAACAACCAGTAAATATTTGCTTCACGAGTGAGAAATGCTGGGCTTCTGCTTTGGTTAAAAACCGAAACAATTGTAAGGAAAGGAATCATTTAACTTTTCAACCCAAAGGGTTTCATGGAAAAGGCCATACTATTACACTTACGAGGCCAGTGGTAAACCACTATACCAATAACTATTATTGGGATAAAATTAATCGTGATCGAATTAGTATTTTTTTAATTTTAATTATAACTATTTTTAGTATTTAACAATTGATTCATAAGGGATATTTCAAAATAATTTTTAAAATTTTAATTTACTCTGATTAGAAATATTTTTAATATTGTTAACTAAGAACAGTATCCTCTCTAATTAGTGATTAATTTTTTATTGATTTATTTAATTTTTTTTTTATTGTTCATATTATATTTAGGTATTATGAACTATCCTAAATAGAATGGGTAATAAGAAATATCCAAATATGGTAATTCTTACCTGAGATACTTTGGTAATCTCAAGTCTAAGAATTAATTATACAACTATCATTACAAGGAAAATCAACAAATAAACATGTAATCTTTCATTTGAGATTCTTATAATCATGCTAATTTAATGAATTTATTCTCTAATAAATATTTACATATTTATTTAAACATCTTTGTACTTTAATTTATAAGATCAATTATTTTCCACACAAGAAAAACGTAATATATGCTAATTTTACCATTCCATTAATATTTTATCTTAATGAAACTACAACTAAAAATAATTTAGCAATAATACATAAAAAAATTGAATCTTATAATTATAGTCACGTCGTAATTTTAATTGCATAGGAATTATTCCAAAGGCTTTAGCTTTAATATTGAAATATCAAATATAATTAGTAAAATATATAAAGATAAATAGTACCTTTATTATTTAAAATAATAATATTATATAAAAAATTAAAATCAACTTATTGGTTACAAAGACATAAACTAAAAATCTCTAACTTGCATTAAAGTCAATCCCTTATGTATTTAATACCATAACCATCTACATATCAATCATGCCACTTTTGAGACAATGACTTAGTGAGAAAATTTGCAAGATTCTCTTTAGTGGAAAATGTAAATTTACTATAATACTATGTCTTTGTTTTGCTTCATTATCTCCCTGATCAAATGAAACTTCCTGACTGCATGTTTAGACTGTTGATGAGACCTTAGTTCTTTTACCTTTAAAATGGCACCATTGCTATCACAGTGCAACATTATTAGCTCAACAATACTAAGAAGCACTCTAAGTTTGATGATGAACTTCTTCATTCAAACAAGTTCCTTTGTCGCCTCTAACATTGAAATATACTATGTCTCGGTCAAGAATCCCCAACGAAATGTACTATGTTTGGGTCAAGAATTCCCAATAGTTGGTTGTTTGAAACTTTTCTAACTTATTACACTACTATTCAAAGTGAAGTTGTACCCTAACTATGATATGTTATCATCATAATCATAATGGAAATAGTATTTGAATACCCTTAAACTTTTAGTTCAAATCCTCCATATATCACAAAAATATCCTTAGTCCTTCTCAAGTACTTTAAGATATTTTTCACGAATGTTTAGTGAACATAACCAAATTGGCTTAAAATTTACTTATTATCCTTAAAGCATAAGAGACATTTAATATAGTACGTAGCATCGCTTACATAATTGATTCAACGGCCGAAGTATATGGAACACAATTCATTTTATCTCTCTCTTCCTATGTTTTTAAAGACATACTTTATGAGAGAGAAATCTTATATGACATAGGTAAGAATCTCCTCTTGAAATTATCTTTGGTAAACCTCTTTAGCAGTTTATTTATGCACATGTATTAGACAAAGCCAAGCAACCTCTTTAATTTATCTGTATGGATCATTATTCTCAAAATATAGGCTACGTCTCTCATATCCTTCATGGAGAAGTTTTTGGGCAACCAAATCTTTATAAACTGGAGCATTGGTATGTTATTTCTAATAAGCTATATGTCATCCATATATAGAACTAGGAAGATAACTATCCTCCTACTAACCTTCTTATAGTCACATGGTTCATCCATATTTTTGATAAAATTAAACTCTTTGATTGTATCATCAGAATGAATGTTCCAACTTTATGGCACTTGCTTAAGTTTACAAATAGACTTTTGCAAATTATATACTTGAATAAGAAAAATCTTGGATTCAAACCTTCAAGTTGTGTCATAGACACATAAATTTCTGTTGAAAAATATTATTATGACATTCTTCTGCTAGATTTCATAATCATATATGACTATAGCAAATAATATCCTTATAGACTTGAGCATAACTACTAATGAAAAGGTTTCATCAAAATCAACTCCTTATTTTTGTTTGTATCTTTTAGCTATCAACCTTACTTTGTACATGTGTACATTACTATCCATGTCAATTTTTTCCTTAAATACTTACTTATAGCCAACAGAATGACCATTTCTTTTTTGTAGATTGTTCTGGCCTTTTACTCTTTCCTTGTGCCTATTTTACCTTAGGGGGTTGGTTCACAGAAGTCTATACTTGGTTAGTATACATGAATTCCATTTCAAATCTCCCATGCTATTTTAAAGAATCAATATCACATATTGATTCCTTAAAACTAGTTGGCTCATCATCCATAAGCGATATATTGTCTTTCTCCTTTTCAATATATAAATCTAATCTAGTGTAAAAACGACATATCCGACTAGTATGTTGAATTTGTGGTCTTTTAACTTCTCTAATTTCTACCTCACTCTACCATTTTCCTCAAGAAACAAATTCTTTTTCTATGAATGTATCATGTCTTGAAACAAACAACTGTACTTAAAAGAGTGGTAAAATTGATATCTAACACTCTTGTTTAAATACCCTATAAATTTGCATTTATCTAATTTAGCTTAAAATTTATCAAATGTTCCACGCTTCACATAAATATCACATCCATAAATCTTTTAGATATGACAAGTTTGGTCTACTATCATTTCACATCTCATACGGAGTCTTATCAACCAATTTAGATGGAACTCTATTTAGAAGATAAGCAAAGTACATATCCCCAAAAATATAAGAAGGTTTGCATGACTCATCATAGAATATACTATATCTAATATAGTACAATTTCTCCTCTCAGACATTATGTTATGGAGTTCCAAAAGAAGTCCATCGTAAGAGAATTCCATTCTATTTTTAAGTAACTAAGAAACTTATGGTCTAACTACTCACCACCTCAATCAGATTTAAATATCATAATACTCTTGCCAATTTGCTTCTCAATCTTAAGTCTCAATTCTTTGAACTTTCAAAATGATTTAGAATTTTGCTTCATTAAGTACACGTAACTATATTTGAAATGATCTTCTATGATTATAATAAAATGTGAGTTTCTATTTTTGACATAAGTAGAAAAAAGGCCACATGCATCTGAATATACAAGCTCTAGTGACTCACTAGCATGCTCTCTCTTTCTATTTAAAGGTAGTTTAGTTCTCTCCCTTTCTATTAACGTGTAGTTTGGTTATCTTTCCTAATAAACGAGATTAACAAGTTTCATATGATTTATAATCAAAAAGATCCAAATAACCTTCTTTATGTAACTTTATGATTAATAATCAAAAGGATCTAAATATCCTCCTTTATACAACTTTTGATCTAAATACCCAGAAACAAAAAAGCGTTTTCAAAAGCAGAACAAAGGCATTAGGCATTAATAATTTCCAAAAAATTCAAAATAAAATTATCAGAACTTTTAAAAACAACTAGGAGGTACAATTTTTAATAAACAAAATTATTATCCCCTAATCTGTATTAGGCAATTCTTCAAAATAAAAATTTTAAACCTTAATTTTAACAAATAAATGACAATCAAACAAATTTAATTAAGTTAACAATTAAAGGAGTTTTTGATACCACTGTTAGAAAACTATCCATAATTGAATCATGAGCACAATAGAAAAATAAATTATGTATTTTTTTAATCAAATCTCAATAATTGAATAATTTGAAAAACATGAATCATAAATAAAAGAATGAACAATTCAGATTCTTGTAAATTTCTTCTCGAGTTGTCAAATATTGCAAACAAATTTCAAACTATCAACCATAAGTTGTCTACATGTATAGCCTCAAATAGAACCACACAGCAGAAAAAAAGAACTCAACTGTTAGAGAAAAAAAGCAAGAGTGGTAGCTTCCTTGGGCCTTTTTCCTATAGGAAAAGATAATAGAGTTTCTTTCTTATAAAAAATAAATTTCATAATTATAATTAAAGTCCAACTCTAATTATAATTACATTTTTATTTAAATAAAATTGAATATCTCATATTTGATTTCTAAAGTTTCTCAAACTTCACAACTAAGTCTTAACAAAATTTAAATTGATTTTTACATTTTAATTGTTCTTTATGCATGACCCGTTAGGTTCTTAATATGTTAGCAATAATTATGAACTATAATTCTAATTTATAATCATAATCAGTTAAATTAAAACTCTTTTTAGTTTATCTTTAATGTTCTAATTAAATAATTTGTAATTATAGATTAAGATTGACATCTAATAGTATGTTATGATTACTCAAATATTATGAATGTCAAACTGGTTTGACTCAACCTATCAATGCATGATTATGATGTATAATTTCAGCCTTTCTTCATTCAATATTTCAATTGTACAGAGAGAATGAAATTAATGTCTACTCTTTTAAATCTAATCATATTTATTTTTGTTAATTAATAATTGATTTATAATTAATATTTAAAAAAACCTTTCAAGCCTTAATTCACTCTAGCCAAAGAATTCACTACTAATCAAGAATATTAGAACATTCTTTCTAATTACTTTAGAGCGATGAATTCTTTGTTGATTTATTCAACTAGCTCCATATGGTTTATAGTATATCTAAGTACTATCGATTGAGCTACCCTAAGTGGAGTAAGTCATAAGTAGTGACAAAACATATTAATTTTCACATTAAATACTTTGGTAATCTCAAATCTAAGGATCAAGTATACAACCATCAATATGAAGAAATTCATGAACAAATAAGTAATATTCTATTTGAGCTCCTCATAATCAAGTCAATTCAATAAATTTATTCTCTAATAACTAATAAGCACCCACACAATTGTTTTAATAACTCCATAGTTTAAGTTACAAGATTAATTACTTTCTTCGTAATAAAGAAAGATAACATGTACTAGTTTTACTGTTCAATTAATATCTCCATCTTGATAAAACTACAGTCAGGAATAATGCATAAATAAAATTGAATCTCATAATTACGATTTCATCATAATTTCAATTCCATCGTAATTATTATAAAGACTTTACCTTTAGATTTAAAATATATATTATAATTATCAAAATACATAAAGATAAAGGGTACCTTTATTAATTAAAATAATAATATCATATATAAAATTACAACCAAACAATTGGTTGCAACATCATAAACAACTAAAAATAGTTTAATATTTTATTTTATAATCTTTGACCCTATTTTCAAAACACTAGTGCAAAATGATTAAAACAATAGCTTATAGAACAAATAGACTGTTGTGCTATAAACTAGGGAAGACATTAGGTTGGATCGGAATTGAGTTTTTTAAAGGCTCAAAAGTCCATGACTCATAGTCCTAGCTCGTTCTCGATTAGATTTCGAGCGGCCTAAAACTTGGTTTGCCGCCACTAGGGTTGGAGCAATGTTTTGTATTTCGTACCGTACCGGCCGTAAATCGGTATCGGTACGGGTGTAGATATATTAGTGAAAAATACCAGTCGGTACCGGCCAATTTCGGCCGTATGTCACATACCGGCCGGTATTGGAAATTTTAAAAAATTGGGGGACTTTTTTGTAAAATTTTCAAAAATTTTCAAAATTTTCCTCCCTCCCTCTTACCTCTCCTTCCCCCCTTTTTTTTTCAAAGTTTTTAAAATAATAATAAATATTTTATTACTAATAATAATTATAAATTAACTAAACTTAAAAATAAATTATTTTTATTTTTATTACTAATAAATTATTTTTATTTACATTTATTTTAATATTTTGTATAATATTTATTAATAAATACTAATAAATTATTTTATAAATATTAATTTTGTAATTTTTAAAAAAATTCAAGGACAATTTTATAAATTTAAAAAATATTTTTGTATTATTGTAATATTTTAAATACTTTGTATTATTCTTAATTTTAT
>JAOTBA010000203.1:19031626-19048258 GCA_025629845.1 Erythroxylum squamatum
ACCAAGGTTGGAATAACCAACGACATTTCAATGGTAGAGATGGCCACATGCAGTCACAAAGACCTTTCACAAGGTTTATGAGGCATCCACCACTGTCTTCAGCTCTTCCTCCAACTTCTGCATCATATGTGGCATCTTCACCTTTGCAAGGTTTTGGCAACCCAATGGGCTTTCCTGGTAAGCGTCTCCATTTGTTTCTGCTTTTTCTTTCATGAAGATCTGCTCTAACATCTCGTCTGTTTTCAGAGTTTCCCGTGCAGGTTTATTATGTTGCACCACGAATACCACCTCCTGCAATGTTCTTCCCTGACCCTCAGCTGCATTATAATATAATGAAGCAGATAAATTACTATTTCAGGTGCTTATCCCTTCTTTCCTCTTGTTACATGGGTTTTCATCTTTTTTTGCAGTATGCACATCAACCTGTTCCTCCTTTTTTATGGAAATTAACTGCATTTTCATGTCATATTTGTTTCCTGCAGTGATGAAAATTTAATTAAAGATACCTTCTTGCGGCAGAACATGGATGACCAGGGCTGGGTACATGTTACATTAATAGCAGGCTTCAAAAAAGTGAGTTGCTTCAATAAAACAAATTGCTAAGCTCGTATTACTGGTGAAAAAAACAAATTGCTGTAATCATCCATTAGATATAAGTATCCCTTACTGTTGTTTTGCAAATGCACTTCCAGTTGATACATTTTGGTGTAAATCATGGCAAGTTCCTTGTTCCTTGGAATGGATGATTGTTAACTGTAGCTAAATGAATAGTGCAATTTCATAGTGCAGATTAGAATGTTAAACACTGAACTCAGGTGTCTCAACTATCAGGAAAGGATATCAATGTTTTGTGGAAATTTGTTGAATTCTGTTGAGGAATACCAGCAGTTAATTGATTTTGCTGCCTTTGCTAGAGTAGTTCACACCTGTTATGTGATGAGTGGCTTGAGAATTTTTTAGATGTAAATTAGTTTCATTGAGCCCCTGCAAGTTTGCAGTTTGCAGTTTGCAGTTTGAATGCTTATTCATAATTTTGTTTCAAACTCTTGTAAATGCTTTTGTTATCTGATGATTTTGACATGACACTTTGGATTGTAGTTTGTTCAATCCTATATCCGTTCTTATTAGGTCAAAAATTTTCCGGGCTTACAATGTTAAGAGACCTTAGTAAATGCTATTGAGGCAAGGTCATATGTCTCTGGTTTATGTTTCAGGTGGCACAATTGACTCCAAATATTCAGGTTATATTGGACTCGATGAGAAATTCAAACATAGTGGAAGTACAGGTACCTCTTTTATTGCATTTGTACTAGGCTTTTGCTTCTTGAAGTGTCTAATCGGGCAAAGCACAATTTTAAGCATATCTGAAAATCACTCACTTATGTGATTTTACTTATTTTATCACTTCTACCCTCAATATTTTGCTGTAAAGATTTTTTGCTTTACCATTGTATCGTCTCGAAATAATTTATGCTCTCTGAAACATGATATCCACATTTAACAAACAAATGCAGCTGACTGGAGGTACTCCCGATGTTAATGACATCCGGGCTGCTAGCAAGTGGCACTATAGGCAAAATTGTTGTGAACTGCTTTTGCCACAATTTATAACATAATTAGATCTAAATGCCATTTTATAATGTGCTGTTACATGTTGTGGTTCATCCTTGTCAATTTTCTTTCCATAATCTTGTAGGGTGACAAAATTAGGAGACAAAATGACTGGAAGAGATGGATAATGCCACCTTCGGTTCAGTTTGCAAATGTATCAACTCCTCAGTCCAGTGCCGACATTCTAGGAGGTCATATTGAAAGTATTTCATTGGAAGAGAAGGCTTCTAATCACATTGTTAGGAGTGGAGCTGGTATTCCAACAGATGCAATTTGTAGTAGTTCGTCATCTGGGGATTTGAACAGCCAGTCAGAACTTTCGAGCAGCAGGGGACTGGGACACGTTAGTGCTCAAGGAGGTGTGGACCATTCTGCTTCATCACCAATTTCAACCAAGTAGAATGTATGTTGACGCACATTTTACGGGGAGAAAGTGGGGATTGAATTCCTTTGGTTGGGGATGATGGTTGTCTTGCGTTGTGTTGAGGTAGTGATTGCAAGTAGGAAGAAAGCTTAGGAGGAGGGGGAGGAAAAGATTTTAAGGACTAAAGAGAAAACAAGGAAAATCACATCATAAAAACTATTTAAAAAAAGATACTAAAAAAATTGAGGACTCAAGCGAGTAGGTGAATTTGTTGGGAAATTTGTGGCTTGGCGGGGTCTGGCTATCTTACCCCTATGACTGATTCTGGTGGTATGTTTCGGTATTTAAACTGGGGAATTTTGGCTTTTCTTCCCTCTTTTGCCCCTCAGCTGGTTTTTGAAATTCTTTGGGGTCAAGACTATCCCCAGTCATCCGGAGTTTATGATCGGGGGGTGCAGACAGAATGGTGACTTTTGGCAGCTTGAGCTTCTTCTTCCATTCGCATACTTGACCTTTAGATTCTTCTGCTCCGTTACCTAATACTTCTTTGACAGATGCATTTGTATGTATACCTTTTTTTTCAAACCTTTTGGAGATCCCCACTTGCATACAATGGTCTTTGGAGAAACCTGATGAAACCGTCTAGTTCTGATCTGGATGGTGTTGGTATTAGATGTTAAAGACTCGGAGCTTTTGGTGTTCCTAATTCTTTTGAGTTAATCAGGATACTTGTTATTTTGTTTTGTGGTTTAATTATTGAAAAGTTAGATTTAGTTTTGGACGGTCTGATTTTGCGTTGCGTTTGATATTTGTGTTTTTGATGTTTGGTAGATGCCTGTTTATTTGGGCCAATTAGAGATCCGCCGCCTTCTTTTTTGAACACATCCATGATCAACAATATAACAACAATAAGAGATTAATTTATGAGGTATTCTTTTTTCTACTCCCAAACCCATACCCGTTGCTTATTAACGGAAAATTTTACTTTGTTTGGAATACGTGATTTAACATACTAATTTGTATCAGAAAACGATTTATTTTCTAGTTGTTGAGGTCAAATAAAAAACAAGACATTATTTCTTCTCTTGGCAGCAGATATGGAAAGAGGCTGTAGAACAGAAATAGCCTAGGAATCTTGACCCAAATGTAACTTTTTATAATTTTCTTTAATCTTATTTTGGGCACTTGGAGCAAGGGAAAGGGAGTGCCTGTGCCAGCCTAATCTCGACTGCATTTCAGGGCGGACACAATTCCCTTTAGTTAAAGGCAAAAGCTGACAACTGGTAGTGAATAAGATAAAACAATTCAAAGAAAACACTTGATCCTTGGGTTTTCGATTCCTAAAGTCCCCGAAAACAATAGTTGGAATATCATCATAACATAGAGAATGAAAATTACACATTTTCCTCGAAGCGAAAGAATCGACCAGATATGTGGAATTTAATTCACCTGAGGTGGTGGAAAGAAACAGTGTAGCAAATGCTGGCTCCTATTGGAGTGTACATATGTTTAGTGCTATGTCCTTCTAGTTAGTCCTCCTCTTTGAGATCAAGAACAATCACTGTTTCCGAATAGACTATCAAAAGTAGCACCCCCACCACTGATTGTCTCGGAAGATGTGCATCATAGTTATCCATAACTATGGTCACTCTTGCCACAACTTCTGCCAGTTCTTGAAAAGGAAAGGACAATATACAGAGAGAAGAAGTTGAAGAATAGAGAAAATCTAGATATACTTGATTCACTATTTAATGTTGTTACTGTTGCTTATTAATCCTCCTCTGCAAACTCAAATGATGAGTCGCTATCATTCATATCAAATCCCACCTCTCTACATTCGCAATTCAGCGAGCTAATTATGTCCTCTGCTTGTCCCGTTATCTTTGACCCTTCCAAAGCCTCCATTTCGAATATATAACCTTTACCAATTTTGTTCTGGGGCAGCGTATAAAAGTTATAAATATAGATCCTCTACATGCAGAGACGTAATTACGAAGCAGAAAGATTGAACCTTCTAAAAAGGAAGATAAATCGAGAGAGAGAATGGGCATAAGTGACTGTCGGTGTTAGTCTTGGTGCAGGGTTGTTTATGCCTTCTTACGAAGTGTTATTGGTGACGTTGCGGTTGCAGATGACAAAAAGCCCCATTTAAATTGAGCGAGGTTTCAAAGAAATGACGCAGAGACTGACAGCTGCCAGTCTCTGTGTGCTCTGATTACCTCTCCTAAGTCCTCTACTCGAGCTTTCCTATGCTTTTCTCTTCAATAATCTTTTATTAGATCTATAATATAAATTATATGAACTTAATAAAAGTAGTTGAGTATCGTCAATCTTGATGTCTCGAGATAATTGGGTAGTTTTTATTTTATTGAAGTAAGTGTTTTACTTTTTTAAGATGAAGAGAAAATCTCAAATGCATATAGATTTACGCCTACACATTGTCAATGATTTTCTAGTTAGACCCAAACAAATATCAGTGAAATTCCAACCTCATCAAATTCAGATCATTTCTCTTCAGTTCTTACTCACTTAGGTGAAGAAACCAAAATCCATGATACCCTGCTACTTTTATTAACCTGATATAGTCTATATCACAGATCTAGATAATTTAAAAGGAGTATTCACTTTTTAATTTCTACATGTAGACCTCAACATAAAGAAATGATTCAAGAATCTAGATTAGACTAATGTGGTCTAAAATTCACGTCTACAGAATAATACCTAACTCTGAAGTTTTCCTCTAAACTCATCTCGTTATGGCTAGAGCAAGATTATACACATCTCCATTAAGCGCTATTCACATAGTCTTAATATTATATTAAAGAAAAGCAATTATAGCAACAATTATGATTTCTCTCTTAGATACGACATACGCATCTTACCAAAATGCTTTGATCGACACCCTCTTAACCACTCTTATTAATGAAAGTGTCATCATGATTATTGCTCTAGACTTCAACATCAAGCTTGATGATTCTGACTTTCCCCACTAGACTGGAAGTTCAAATTCAAATTGTTGGAGCTAAGCAAGATCCTTCTGCTATCATGGTCTCACTCCATCATCAAATCATTTACATATTACAAAACCATACCCTAGATTTGAACTTTTCAAACTCTACACGAGCTGCTCTTTATATGGTAGCAATCAAGTATCAAAATGAGACCACAATCATCCATATTCCACGACAATAACCATCACAACAATTGGCTGAGTTAATGTCCATGTAATAGATCAAAAATTACAAGAAAAAATTTTATACTCCTCGTTGATACTCTATTCATACTACCACTCCTCCAATCCTAAGAAGTTTAAAGAATGGAACGACAAATTTTGTTTTCAGCAAGTCTAGAGAAGAGAATTCAGAAACATCCAAAGCTTACTCTGGGCCAACAATGATGATTACTAAACATTTTCTCATAAAAAAGGCATTAGTGGTCCTTCAATCTACTCTGTCCACCCTGATGGACATGAGATATATGTTAGCTATATCAATGGCCATTTCATCTAGGACGTAGATCCATCTATGTGCAATTCGGACTACGAATGTTCGATAGATGAAGACTCCGATAGTGATGGCGAAATTTATGTTTCTCAATAGAGAGAAGATTCCAGCAGAAAGTCAATATCTCAATGTCAACCGCAAAAGAAGATCCAACCCAAGTCTAATGAAGATGATGACTCGAGACCTTGGATTAGTCTTAAGAATCCTAAGCATAGACCAAAGAATCTCTCTAAACTATTAAAAGCAGTTGGAAAGGAGCATTTATTCCAACCAAGATGGTCTTTGCCAATAATTTCTCCATTCCATAAGGAAATCTCCAAACCATGACCTTGTATGATGATGAGATCATATGGGGAAGATTTTTCACCATTGGAAGCCCATACTAAAAAAACCACTAGGATATTTGTGAGGCCATACTTAAGATCAACAAGTATCAATCCACGTGGCAATCATGTATCAGTTTCTCCAGTAGAAGAAGTAATAAATTAGCAGACACCACTTGTTGTAGTACAAAACAATGTCCTTAAGAGAATTAATTCAAAGCTTGATGGTCTATCTTAACAGACAGAAGGACTAAATTCAAAGCTTGATGGCCTATCTCTTCAAGTGTGACAATTACATCAACAACTACTCAATCAAGCTATCGAACTTGATTATGATTTAAAAAGATATATTGACCAAGATTACTGTGGACTAGACTTCTCTAAGAAGGAAAGGGAACTTCAAAAGGTTTGAGAAGAGCTTAAAAGAATTGAGTTAGATATAGCTAAAGAACAATCTAGAGCTATATATGAATCATACCCCTTTACATTTATAGTTGTAAGACATACTTATAACACTCCATCCTATCATGACACCACTGACTATAGAAAAAGTCTTCAAAATGTTCTATCCATTGTTCAGACAAACCCTTACAAAACTATCAAAAACCCTTCAAGCCAAACCTACTAGCAAAAGACATTCGGTCAACTTCTAAGCCTTTACAAATCAATACACCACCAACCTCTCTACTAAAAGAAAGACCTTTCCTGGACACAATAAAAGAATCCATGCCTAACCAAAAATTCATAGATACTCTTCAGCTAGTTCTTAACACATAGCTTTTACAATCACATTAATAAGCAATATTCTGATTCTTTTACGAAAAAACTCTGAAGAACTTGTAGATCTCATTTGAATATCTCAAATGCTGATGGATATTCCACACTATTCTCAACCACTTATAGAAGTTAAACCTAAGGTTGACGATACTGAGTCAATGACTAAACCAATCAGACCACAAATAACTCCCATCTATAAACCTACTTTAGGTCTATGGTTCAATTTTAATTATGTCCTACCAATAAATGGAGAGATCAATTGTACGAATTCAATGCATTACAAGGTCATATATGTCTCTTAAAGACATCTTGACAAAATTTGTCCACAGAATGACGAAAACTTTAAGAGAATGGTTCCAAAGCCTTGGTGAATATAGATACATGCGAGTCTTATAATTATCAGAAACTACTTCCTTGTTGATTTATAAAGAATTCATTAGAGATTTTCAGCTCATTGACTAACAAAGTAGACATGAGAACTTTAAAATGAAAATTTGCTCAATAAATAGGAAATATTTACAAAAGTATTTCCAAAGAATGTCTGAAAAATATTATATTTAATGGCTTCAATGATGTTAATCTTTGATACATATTCATTGCCTCCCTTTTTGGTGAGTTGTAGCCAGAATTACAAAGAACAATCACTTTTCTTCACAGAGATATGTCTGAAATCTCACTTAGAGAAATCTACCAACTAGCTTTAGTGATGTTGTATAAATTATGTGAACAACATAAGTTCTTTAAAGCTATTTTAAAAGGTGGGCCTTAACTGAAACAAGTGTGCAAGAAGCCCTATTTAAAGATCAAATGCAAAGACATGTAGAAATGTGCATGCAACCTAAAAAAGGAGAAACACTTTAGAAGAGAACCATTAAGAGTTCACTCTTTCATCTTAAGGAAGAAAATGAGAATAAGATTCTTTAAGTTGCATGCTTTTGTAACTAGAAAACCAAACTAGTGTTACTTTTGTGGACAACTAGGTCATTATAGAAAAGGTGCTCTAAAAAGTCCAAAAAGGATATGAAAATCTTACAATCTATTGAAGCTATGATGCCTATAAGAGATGATGAGGACATTGAGTCTCTTTTTTAAGAACAATCTAGTGAAGATGAAGGGACATTGTTTGCATTATTTGACTATGAATATAATGATAATGAAGTCTCTTCTGTTATAAAAGAATATGATGAAATGATCTTATTTCAAGCTAGAGCCCAGGAAGCAAGTAGTAACATCACCATACGTCAAAGTCCAATTGTTTTTAGAAAGGTATCATAGACCAATTGTAGCTATTGGTTACATGGATACAAGCTCTTATAAAAGTGTAATGAAACCACATATTCTTCCTTCAGACGAATGGTAACCTTATGAGGAATACTTTACTGCAGCTGATGACAAATCCTTTAAGATATACCTTATTACAAAAATAAGGATTAGTATAAGGTTCTTCTCAAGTTGTATTATTTGGACAAAACTATTAGGAAGCAATCTTCCTGAACCTGCCATACTTATTAGGATAGATGGTTATTACCAAGAAGAAAAGTTATAGATCATGCCAAAAGGGATTCATTTCAAACAAGATTTTTGTGAGTACACCCCACTGGATATGAAGATAGCAAAGATCAACTCTTACAATATTGCCTGAAAAGTCATAACCAATTCAATTATCCACATCCATTATGGCATAATTTAGAATTTTATATCGAATTGTCGTTCAAAAAAATGAGGACATTTATTCCACAAAGGCTACTCATCAAGGAATAAATCCAAATCCATACTACTTAAAGATGGCATAAGATGATTGCGTTATACTATTGAAATAAAGATTGATCGAGTTAACAAAATCAGATTAGGTATGTCAATCTTTTTATATGAAAAAAGAGCAAAAAAGAACAGAAGAAAAAGGAGATTAATTATTAATTACAAGCCTCTGAATAATTTCCTTCAATATGACATTTCCTTTACCCAATATAAAAACACGTCTTATTTCTGAAAGAGGTAATAATACTCTCAAATAATAATTTAAAACCTGAATTTGGAAATTTAGGTATTGACCCAAAGAATCAGCATAAGACAACATTATGCATTCCTAATGCCCAGTACTAGTGGACATTCATGTTATTTAGATCAAAATTTGCCCATCATTGTTTTAAAGAGCCACAATAAGGATCTATGACGATATTCTATCGATTGCTTTAATTTACATTTATGATATTCTGCTTTATTCCCAAACTCAACAATAACATTAAGCCCTACTAAAATAATTTTTGGATCTCACAAATAAGTATGGGATTATGCTTTAAGCCTGCAAAAGCCAAATTGGATAAACCCATATAGATTTTGTAAGTATGAAATTTCTTGATGGTTTCTACTAGTCCAGCCATATATAATTGGTAAACTATTGAACTTCCCTAGCACAAACCTTATTGTTAAACAAATCCAATATTTTATGGGAATTTCATCCCTTATATGTCAGAATGTGTCAGCCAACTGTCAAAAATATTGAATAAAAAGTCACTATCATGGGGTCCTGAGAAGCCAAAGACAGTCAAGCAATTAAAGAATATCAGTCAACATCTACCTCTAATAAAGATTCCTAACAAAGGAAAACAAACCTTGTAGACTAATGTTAGTGAAGATTTTTGGGGAGTAATTTTAATAGAGGAGATAGAAGGACAATGATTTTACTGTGGACATGCTAGCGAACAATTTAAACCCTCAAAAAAGCATTATCATACAATTTATAAAGAGATTTTGGCAGACAAATGAGGTATAAAAAAGTTTAATTTCCACCTTAGCCCTTATTTATTTATAGTAGAAATGGACAATAAGTCCTTCCCAAAGAAACTAGATCCAAATAAAAAACTTCTACTAAAGAGTCAATTGCTTCATTGGAAAGTATGGTTCTCCCTCTATATATTCACAGTTAAACATAAAAAAGGCCATCGAAACATCTTAGCTGATTTCCTCTCTCAACCTCAAAAGCATATCAGCCTTGTCACTCCTTTCTTAACCCCTTTCTAGCATACATTGTGGTACTTATGGGCACTCTGGACCCGGTATGCATATCCCTATTTAACATCAAGGCACCATATCTTACTGTGTTTGTATTAATGGCCCACTCTCAAAGAATGAATTGTGGTACTAATGGTCACTCTCTACCTGTTATGCATATGCTATCTCTCTTCCCCCTTTACGGATCTATCAGCATTTGTGTGATGGAGAAAATGAAGGTTTCCTCTTATGAACTTTCCTTGAGTGGTATCAACCACTAACGAGATGGAGGACTCAACTTACACAAATTATTAAGGATCTCATATTGTGGGAGACTCCATTAGAGAAGAAAACCACTCAACGCTTCTTTTTCCTTCATCAACCTTATAGCACATCACATGATGGAACCATCTACTTTGAGAATCTGGTGTATTTCTAGCATACCTCAATTGAAAAGAAAATATTTTTAAAAGTCTTAGACACTTTCTTAAGAACCTAAACCATTTTCCTAAATAGGCATCATTAGTTATCTCTACATCTGTTAGACCTTACCTAGGAGAATTCATTTATAGAGAACCTAATATGCCAGACTTTGACATCCTAGACAACCTAATAGACATAGGCTTAGACATTGTTGGACCATCTCAAACTCAAGCCTCCTCTTTTAAGATGCCCAAGATCCTGATAATGATATTCCTATCATTGATGAAGAGGAGCTAAATAAAATTTTGAAAGATTTACGCACAGAGGAAGTGAGCACCAATAAAATACGGAGAATAACTAGTAAAGATAGTGACAACACAAGTGGAGGAGCTTCCCATCAGATCTGCAATTATGGCAAGAACCTATCTGATGATGATGGTGATTAGGATTCCTCCTATTATTATTATAGGTCACTCTATTTAAATTTATTATTTTAGGTTTCTTTTATGATGTGACTTCATTCTTATTCTTTTATTGTGTGATGTGATGTTGTTCTTATTTATAATAGTTGATGAAATTTTATTCTTATCTAGAATAGCTAATGTGATGTTGTTCTTATTCATTTAGGGTGTGATATGACCTTGTTCTTATCCAAACAAGTTTTTCTTTTTGTAATCTCCTTTACCTATATAAGCTAAGGACCTCTTTTATTATAACCAAGTTTTCAATTTAGGCAAGTTTCCATTAGAAGTTTCAATTTAAGCTTGTGTATGCAAGAAATATTAATATTTAATAAAAGTTGTGTGTTTTCATATAAATTCTCTCTAAAATTTCTCTCTCTTAAAAGCTTGATTCTTTAATAAGTTTACATCTGTCACACAAAGAAATTAGTATGCTATACACTTACCTTTGTATAAGGATATTGTGCATTAGAAAGTATCAGACCTATACTTATGTTGGAATTTTAAGTTATATGCGGAGGATTGGTTAGCTTAGATCCCTAAGAGGCAAGCCTCGAGAGTTGATGTCGTTGAGAAAAAGGGCTTATGTCTCAGATAGGATACCTAGAGTCTTAGCTACAGTCATCTTTTTCTATCTTAGAGCTCTAATAGAGATTTGCTCTATCATATTGCCAGTGAATTTATGCAGTCGATCTCTTTATGTTATTGGTGGGACGTTATCAAAAGTGAACCATGGACCTGAAGTAGGATTGTAGATAGGAGTTAGTTATGATTTGACTAGTTCAGTTATCTCAACATCGTCAACCTCATATTCAACTTCTATGTGTGGTTGAGAAGAGTGTGGAACAGTCATCATCATTTGAGATATGTGACTGAGATCTGTAATCTGTTCAGAGATTTCTAAGCTTTTTGTAAAAGAATCATAATCTTAACTATCAGTGTGACTATCAAAGTTATATGGTACAATGTAACTTTTAAATCTATCTGGAACTAGTTGAAGAGTGGCTATGAGTTTTTTATTAGGCATGGGTTCTTTTGTTGTGTCTGGGGAAGGTCTTTCTTTTGGTGGAGAGGTTGTTGGTGTATTGATTTATAAAGGTTTAGAAGTTGATGAAATGTCATTTGCTGGCGAGTTTGACTTGGAAGGTTTTGATAGTTTTGCAAGGGTTTGTCTGAACAATGGAAATGACATTTTTGAAGACTTTTCTGTAGTTAGTGACATTAGGATAGAATGTAGTGTTATAAGTAGGTCTTATGATTAGAAATGTTCAGGGGTCTGGTTCATATCTAGCTTTGTATTATTCTTTAGTCATTTATGACTCAATTCTTTTGAGCTCTTCTCAAGCATTTTAAAGTTCCCTTCCTTTCTTAGAGAAGTTTGGTCCATGATAATGTTGGTCAATATATCTTCTCAATTCATAATCAAGTTGGACAGTTTGATTGACTAGCCATTGATGTAATAGTTGCACTTAAAGAGATATAACATCAATCTTTGATTTTAGTCCTTGTGTTTGTTGAGATAGACCATTAAGCTTTGAATCAATTCCGCGAAGGACATTGTTTTATGCTACAATATTTTGTTTCTACCAATTTAGTGCTTTTTCACCGAAGAAATTGGTACATGATTACCATGTAGATTGATACTTGTTGATCTTGAGTATGGCCTCATAGATACCTCAGTTGTTTTATTAGTATGATCTTCCAAAGTTGAAAAATCTTCCTCATATAATCTCATCATCATAGAAGATAATAGCTTGGGTATCTCCTTAGGAATTGGAGAAATTATTGGCAAAGAGCATCTTTGTTGGATTAAGTGTTCATTTCCATCTACTCTTAATAGTTCAGAGGGATCTTTTGGTCTAGGCTTAAGATTCTAAAGACCAATCCAAGGTTTCAAGTTATCATCTTCATCATGCTTGCGTTAGATCTTCTTTTACAGTTGGCACCAAGATCTTGACTTTTTTCTGGGCTCTTCTCTCCATCGAAGGACATAAACTTCGTCATCACTAGCAAAGTCTTTATCCATCGAATATTCACAGTTTAAATTGCACATAGTTGGATATAAATCCTAGATGAAATGGCCATCGCCATGGCTGACACACACCTCATATCCATTGGGGTGGACAGAGTGGGTTGGAGTACCATTATTGCCTTCTTCATGAGAAATGCTGGATTAATCATTATTATTGGCCCATAGGAGGCTCTGGATGATTTTGGATTCTCTTCTCTAGGCTTGTTGAAAACAAATTTTACCATTCCACCCTTCAAACTTCTCAAGATTAGAGGAGTGGTGGTATGAACGAAGTTTTAATGAGGAGTATGTAATTTTTTCTTGTAATTTGTGATCCATTCCATAGGCATTAACTCTACCAATTGTTGTGATGGTAACTGTTGTGGAATTAGGATGATTGTGGTCTCATTTTGAGACCTATCTGCTATCATATAAAGAGCATCTCGTATAGAGTTTGGAAAGTTTCGATCTAAAGCATAGTTCTGCAATTTGTAAATGATCCGATGATGGAGTGTGGCTATGATAGCAATAGGATCTTCCTCAACTTCAACAATTTGAAATTTGAACTTTTAGTCTAGTGGGTAGAGTCGAATTATTACATTTTGATGTTGAAGTTTAATGCAATAGTCGTGTTGACACTTCAATTGTTGAAAGTGGTCAAAACGGTGTCAATTAAGGCATGCTAGTACAATGTGTATGCCGTATCTAGGAGAGAAATTCTAGTCGTTGAAATTCCTTTTCTTCCATGTAATGTTAAGATCATGCTAATAACACCTACATGGAGATGTGTATAACTCAGGTCTAGCATAAGAGATGAATTTAGAGGGAAATTCCAAAGTTACGTATTGTTTTGTAGAAGTGGATTTTAGACTAGATTGGTCTAATCTGGATCCTTGGATCAATTATTTAAGTTGAGGCCTATATATGGAGATTAATGAGAGAATGTTTTGTAAAAGATCTAGATATATGATGTAGACTATATAGACTTAATAAAAATAACTGAGTATCATGAATCTTAGTATCTTTAGATAAGTGCGTAATTTTTACAAGGTTTGCTATTTTATTGGAGAGAGTTTTCTTGATATGAGAAGAAATTTGTCTTAAAAAAGAGCTAAAAAAAAAACTGAGTTTGATGAGATTGAAACTTCACTCATATTTATCAAAGTCTCTCCCTACTCACTCTTATCAACCATAACTTTAGATATTTATCAATCAAAAATCAGATATCTCAAGGACTTTTTTTTATAAAAGGGATGAGATATATTAAGTGTCCAAACTCAGAAGAGCCAGAACAGAAAGGGGGAAGTTACAACACCACTCGCCTACGTTTGCCGTGGTTCGGGAAGCTTGGGCTAAGCCATTAGCAACCTGATTGGCAGAACGTCTTATAGGAAGAAAAACAACTTCACAAGCAAGTTGAGAACAAAGGAAACGACAATGAGAGATTAAATCACCAAAAGCAGTATCATCGACAAAGTAACTATCCAGGAGAGCTTGAACAACAAGGAGGCAGTCGCTCTCTACAACAACCCGTGACCAGGTAGTACACTCAATCCAACTGAGGGCCTCCTTGATGGCCAATGCTTCAGCGATTTTTGGTCTAAAAGCGCCATCAAGGCGGCCTATCCGAACGCCCAAAACCGAACCCGAATAATCTCGAGTGATGCAGCCATAGCCAGTGGAGGACCCATCGACAGTAGTAGCAGCGTCAACGTTGAGTTTCACCCACCCAAGTTCTGGTGGCTGCCAGGTCAATACCCTCTCCGCAGGTCGGGGAGGCTGAACCACCGCCTGTGCCGTTAACCAATCATGATAGCAGCGTGAGGTGCGAACCCAAACCGATAAAGGAGCAGCAGTTGTGTGGTTCCAAATGAGGGCGTTGCGCGCAGACCACACCTGCTAACATAAACACAAAGCTAGAGCCAAATCACAGGCATTAAACAATCGAAAAACCCGCCCCAGCCAATCCTGGAAGCTGGCCACCGTGGGTGAGAACCAGCCCATATGAGAGCATTGCCACACCTGCTTTGTGTACGGACAGGTAACCAGTAAGTGCATCAGGTTTTCCGAAGACTGAAGACAAAATGGACACTAAGGCGGAACAGCAACCTTCCGGAGAAGCAAGTTTTCACGGAGCGGGAGGATGTTCTGTGAAGCCCGCCAAATAAAATTGCTCACCTGCGGGGAAACTTTGAGTCGCCAAAGCTGCGCCATATCAGCGTGCGGAGGCTCGTGGTGAGCAGAAACGAGAGCTCAAGAACTTATTTCTACATAATGTATAAGAATTTCATCACTGTACAAAAATTTATCTATAAAGAAAATAAGACAGTAATTGAATGAAGATAAATTAGAATTCCCTATTAGAAGCATTATTATAAGCATTGATTGGCAAGTAACCAGAGAGAAAGATGAATAAACACTGATATTTTAGACAATTACTATCTTCTATTATTATTATTATTATTATTATTATTATATATGAATACTTAAGACCTCTAGTATTGGAAATACCAAATTAATAAAAATATCACGGGCTTTGAATAAAACAATAAAAAATGTGGAAAACGGCAGAGTCGCTTAAGAGAATGCCTTTCCTTCCCATAAACTACTACAAGATCATGGGGAAGTCTGTTGAGAAGAGAAATGTGGAGAAATGTGCGAAAGGAAATGATTGCGAACAGACACAGATACTTTCCCAAAGTAAAAGAAAGGTAAAGGTTGTTCCAACATATTATCCGATGAACAAACGGGGCTACCAAGTCTTGGAGTTCACACGGAGAGAGATGGAGCAGGAATCTCTCAGAACTCAACGAGCATTATTTGACGGCACACTATTCTAGTTCGTCTTTTTCTTCTAAAGTACAGTAAAAGCAAATCACAGTCAAATAAAAAATATGAGTTTTTTTTTTGAAAGGAAAAATATGAGTTTTATGAATTCTAAATCATCCCAACTTGGTCCTTTTCCCTGTCCACTTCAGAGATTTAAGTAAATAAGGGTATGGCAATATCTGGACAACAGATGAGGTGAGGTGAGGTTTACTCGGTGCCATTTCATGTCATTTCTGTGCATTAACCTTGCATGCATTACTATAAACTCCAGAAGCTGAAAAACATGCCAAAACGAAAAGGGTACTTCCGAAACTCTTTTCTTTCTTTTCTTTGTCCATTTCTAATCTTACTATAACATCTTAACTTTAGCAATTATAGAAATTATTATTAGGTTATAAATGCAACCGTATTGCAGACGTTCACTTTATATATTCAATGAGTCAGTCGATTGATGACAAAATAGTCAGCTAATCCATATCATGACAATTCATGTGTGGCCTACCATGCAACTATCACACCGACATTTCCTTTATCTGCTTCCATGGATGCATTGTCAGCCTTGAATATAATTCCGTATGCATAAAAGACGGCAAAAGTTCGCGAATATGAGCGGTAGTTTACTTCCTTTATAGACAAATAACAGACTTCTTAACTAAATTACTAAGGGGAGGGGCGCTCCCTATTGACGTTAGGGAATGCAAGGAGAGATTAATTATTTCTTGTTCATTTGTTATTTTCCTTTTCCAGATCTATATCATTTCGTCCTCTATTTTGATGACCAAACCGATAAGATATCAGATTGAGAGGTGGAGTTCCCTCGTAAATAAGACTAGCGCAAATGTGCTGTGAAAATTTAGAATAGTATAATGCCCCGTTATTTTTGAGAATTAAAGAGTATGTATATGTAAGTTTTGTTATGAATGGTTAAGATGTGTAAGTGAATATTGTTAAAGTTAAAATTTGAAGGCAAAAATTAGAAATATACGACACAGGACATAATTTTATAAAGGAAAACTGGAAAAGATATAATAGATAAATATTTAAATTAGACTAATAAAAGTGAAAAGGAAAAACTGACAATCCACATTAACGAAGTAAAATTCGTTATAATCTTCGTCATGATGAATAAGTGTGTGAATTAAAAAGGAATTACTAACTGAACAAATAGAATGAGAACAAGAGATCAGCTATACAAGATGTTGGACCCCAAATCTGTTTTATTTATTTTGAGGCATGTTCGAAATTTTTGAAGTCTTATTAGATCAGTAATTGGCTTTTGAATTTGCAAAGGTTAGTATTAATTCAAGTTTGATTAAGGGATTCAATTAGGGCCTAAAGT
>JAOTBA010000203.1:19130543-19143915 GCA_025629845.1 Erythroxylum squamatum
AAGCACAAAAATCATTAATTGGTAGTCAACAAGTGCATAAACAGTTAATAAAACGAGGCCAATTTATAGTATAAACTTGGCTCAATCACTAACCAAAGGCTCATCAAAAAAACTTATAAATTTAAAAGGATATGATATGAAAATACATGACAAAAATATGGAGTAATGGGCTTAAAAAGTGGGAGAACTTCTTTAATATGGAAATATTTGGTAGAATTGACATATAATGCATATCAATACAACACTTGGAAAGTTTTTAGCATCGCTATTGGGGAAGCAACATGTTTAAGATACCTATTTACTACTTTTTCTAGTCATGTATAGTTGTTTTATTATTTTATTATTTAGATTTGTTTTTTATTTTCTTCTTTAAATTTTATTTATTTTTTCTTTATTTTGTTACTTTGACTTCAAGAGTGATTTTAATGTATGAGAAGAAGTCCATATGTTTTTAAAAAAGACCTAAAACTTGGTAAAATCTTTCATTGAGATTAAAAAGGATTAAAAAAAAGTAAGAAACTTGAAAGTATAGAAGAAAAGAGAACAATGATGTAGTATTATAAATCATCTTTATAAGGAAAACAAAAGAGCAATGCAAGTCTAAAGATAAATACTCACTATTTTAAGATTAAGCCCAATATAATCCAAAGGCTTATTAGATCTCAATGTACAAATCATTAACTCTTTGAAGATCTTTTACACATTCAAGGTCAATAAGATGATAGAAGATGACATTAAGTTGAGGCTATTTCTATTCGTATTAAGGGATTAAGTAAAGCAGTGGCATAAGTCATTACTACCTGGATCAATTACCATTTAAGGATCTTGTGAAGAAGTTTCTTTTTAAATACTTTCACCATCTAAGATAACAAAGCTAATGAAAGATATCTCTTCCTTGTAGTAGTTTAATAGTAAAGGCTTGAATTAAACATAAGACAGATACAAGGATTTACTGAGGAAGTGGCTACACCATGGCCTTCCTATGTGGATGTAACTCCAAAATTTCTATAATAGGTTAAATTATCCTAATGGAAAAATGATAAATGATGCAATAAGTGGAACATTGAATAATAGGACTGGAGGCATTCTTGGAATTAATTGAATATATGATAATGAATAACTTCCAATAGCAATCAAATAAGTTAAAGACTAACTGAACAACTCAACACTAAACTAAAGATGTTGTGATTACATTAACAACTTAAAAGGAAGCAATAATAAGGAAACTTGATAACTTAGCTCATGTTATAAACTATGAATTCTGTGACGGAGGACATCAAGGAACAAATGCTAAGTTGGAAACCCTATAGATGAATCATTAAAACAACTTAACTTTATTAGGAATCTCCTGAGATAAAATAACCTCTATAATATGATTCCTAATTTGAGGTAAAGAAAACATTCAAGTTTCTCTTAGAATAAGTAATTAGCTCAAATACAACCTAAGTAAATATTTTCATAAATCTATCAAATGGTGAGGAAATAAGATCTAAAAGAGATGTGGAGAGAGATTATACTAGGAACATCTTTCTAGATGTAAAATTATGAGGATCAATGCAAAAACCTAAAACTTTAAATAGGTTATTTAATGGAAGTCATTAGGAAAAGGGGATCAAAAGAAACCTCATCCAATGAAACTGTGCCTAACCTGAAAGAACATGCTCAAGAAATCACCAAAAAGGAATTAACTAATGAAATAAAAGGAGATTTCAATAAAAAGAAGCTTGAGCTTAAAAGGTAAACAAAAAGATGAGTTCACACTGAAAGAATTGGTAGGAGACTATTCCTTACTCAAGAAGGTTAATACAGGAAAAAAGGATGGACAATTTGGTAAGTTATTTGGTCATTTTAAGCAAATTCATATTAAAATTTCTTTTACTGAAGTTATTATTTGGAAGCCTTGATATGCTAAGTTTCATAAAAGAGATTATAAGAAGTAAAAAGAAGCTAAAGGAGTTTTCAATTGTTACATCGAATAAAGAATGCTTCATATCCTCCAAAACAAGAAATCACAAAAGATGAAAGATTTAGAGAGTTTTCATTATCCTTTATGTCATTAGTAGTTTATCTATTGATAAAGTATTGATTGATTTAGGTGTTAGCATTAATTTGAATCCTTATTATGTTTTTAAGAAACAAGGGCTACATAAACCAAGACCAACTAGGATTAGCTTGCAACTAGTTGCTAGATTAATTAAATATTTTAGGAAAACTGAGGATGTGTTAAAAGGTCAGTAAATTTATTTTTTTGATAGATTTTGTTATCCTAGTCATGGCATAAGATATTGAAGTACCTATAATCTTAGGTAGACCATTCCTTGAAGCTTATAAAAAAATTTTGTGAAGGAATACCTAGGACTACAACTAAAATAATATTCTTTAAAATTTTAAATATGTTGGAACACTCCTTTATAGGTGATGTTCCTTGTTATTCCTTAAGTATTACATGATGATATATCATATCCTTTGTAGGGAGCTATAGAAAAAAGATACTTTTGAGCATTTTATCATTAAAGGAGAGAAAAATAACTTAGAAAATAAAGAGCTACACGAGCAAGTAGCCTATTTAATAGCAAACAAATACCTCTCAATGAGGAAGGATAAAAAAAAGATGAGATGAATATAACCTAATGGAAAATAAACCCAACTATAAAAGAACCTCTAAAGTAGGATTTGAAGCAATTATGAACATACCTTTAGTATGTGTTTTTGAAGGTTCAAAGTTATTGGTGATAATTACACTGGGTTATTAAATGAAAAAAAAAGTTACGACAAGTGCTACGAAAGCATAAGAAAGCTTTAGCAGTGAAGCCTTTTAACATTAAAGGTATCAACCCTTCATATTGCATGCATAAAATTTTGATTGAGGAATGATAAAAACCCATATTCTAACCTTAAAGAGTATTAAATCCAAACATTAGAAATGTCATGAAAGTAGAAGCCATAAAACTACTTAATAGTTTACAGGTAAGTCCGATACAAGTAGTACTGAAGAAAGGAGAGATGAAAGTTGTTATAAATGAGAAGAATGAGTTAACCCCAATAAATATCACCATTAGGTTGAGATTACGCATTAACTATAGGAAAATAAATGATGCAACATGCAAAGACTACTTTTCGCTTCCTTTTATTAACCAAATATTAGAAAACAACTCTCAGTGCATATGTACTATTATTTCTTATACATATGCATATTCAAGGTATTTCAAATCCCAGTCAAACCTAAGGATTAAAAGAAGACCATGTTTACCTGCATAGGCAAAACAATCATTTATAGAAGAATTATATTTGGATTATGCAACAAATTGACAATGTTTCAAAGGTATGTAATGACAATCTTTGAGGGTATAGTTGAAAAGGTAGTTGAGGTATTTATGGATGATTTTTTTAGTCTTTAATGACTCTTATGATATATGCTTCCATAATCTAGAAATAGTATTGGAAAGATGTGAGGAGACTAATATGGTATTGAATTGGGAATAATATCACTCCATGGTCAAAAAGATATATTGACTGACCATAAAATTAGATATCAAGGAAATAAGATAAGTAAGGCAAAGTTTAAAGTGATTGAAAAGCTATTACCCCTATAGCAATAAAGTTAATCGGAAACTTTCTGGGATGTGCTAGATTCTATAGATGGCTCATAAAGGATTCTTCAAAATAGCTTGACCGTTAATTGATTTACTACACAAGGATGTGCCATTTAATTTTTCATGCTTATTTAAAGCTAATCAACCCTCCTCATTATGGCAGCACCAAATTCAAATCTCCTTTTTTATCTTATGTGTGAATCAAGTGACTGTTTTGTGAGAGTAATGCTTTAACAATAGAAAGAAAAACATTTCAAACCAACAGCTAGCAATTGATCTTAATTATTTGGTATGACTAGTACTGAGTGAAACTATAGGATTTCCAATTGTTAATTAATTAAAATTGTTGATCCATGTGTTGATTTTGACAAGGTAATTACCGAATAAAAGGATTGGTGTACTAGTCTAGAGAAACAACGATCGAGTAACCAAATTCCTTTGAATATGTTTATTAAGAAATAAGTTGTTGTGACGAACTATTAATACCTTCTTATTGAATATTTTTTTCCAAATAATCCATGCACGTATCAATAAATAATAAAATTTACCTTTATCCATGATTAATGGTTCGTCTTTATGTTAAAAAAAATCTAATTTCTTTCTTCTTGTGTTTTTTCCTCTCTTCTTTTTGGCTATTCTTAATTTTATAATGACCACGATAACTTTTTCTTCGTTCTTTCAATTTTATCTTTTGCAACGGCATTATTTTTATGAGAGAAGGGAGAGATTTATATATAAAAAAATTATAACTCTAATACTTTTAAGTTCAATAATCATCATATTAGATTCATCTCATTAAAATCATTCCAATAAATTACATTGGTCACTACAAATTATTAAAATAATCTAACAATCTCTTGGCTTATGTAACAATTTGGTGACTCAACAATAAACCATAAGTGTATGCCATATATTGAATCTATCATGTCATCTCTTTGTAACTAAATTAAAATGATCATATCATGTCGCCTATAAGTTACTTAACAACATGTGATTCTAAATTAGAACACCATTTGTAATGGCGCTTAGCAACTAGGCAAGAGTTTTGCAGCCTATTTCATCTTGCTTCTACATGATTTAGATCGATTTCAATAAATTTTCTTGAAAAAAGATTGTCATATATGTCCAATCGAGAAAATTTGTCGGTTAACTTAGCTCCACCGGATTACAATTATATAAGTTATCATGTGTCGCCAAATGGAAACATCTATATCTATTGATTTGGCATGGAATAAAGGTATGATCGGGTTATCTCAATTAGTTCAATTGGCTTGTAACTCGTGTACTTATATCTATATGTATGCTTGTGAATGTGATAGTGTTTCTTAATTGATGAAAAACATAAGCCCACCACTTCTGGCATTGGTCAAAAAAACTGTCATAACAACATATTTGCAGAGTAGTAGTTTTGTAATCCATTAAATTTACTTCATTCCTTTCCCAATTTTGAAGTTCAGTTTGAATATTTTCTTGAAAAATGTTCAGTATTTTTGCCCGAAGTTATTGAAATTGTAATGTGTAGGTGCCAATATGATGCAAAAAAGATTCATGCACTCTACAGTTTATCGTGACCCATATAAAACAGGTTTTAACTTTTTTTTTCTTTTGGCTCTATATTAAATTGACGAAACAATATAGTAGTAGAGCTGTTGTGGATATTCACTTTTCAGGTTTGACCTATCCTGATTGGAGGACGAGGGTTGGGATACGCGTGAGGCGGTTGTGATTCTGCATTTATAAATACGCGTTAAATATCCACGAATCATTGGGTGTTTTCCATCCCATTCAGCAGCGGGTATCCTGATCGCGCTACCTTGTCTGTTTGGCCATGCAGGCTTACTTTGATCACGCATATCATTTTTTTTTACCAACAGTTGCAGGAGGTTGCCCTAGTGCAAACCACTCCCAACTTCAAACGCAAACTAACGGAGATAAAAGGAATGCAAAATGTAAGATCGCAAAAGGACAATATCAACAAATCCAAAGCGTAAGATCGGGTAGAATATTGAATTGAATGG
Source organism: Erythroxylum squamatum (assembly GCA_025629845.1). Classification (NCBI taxonomy): domain Eukaryota; kingdom Viridiplantae; phylum Streptophyta; class Magnoliopsida; order Malpighiales; family Erythroxylaceae; genus Erythroxylum; species Erythroxylum squamatum. The sequence continues at coordinate 19,136,155 of JAOTBA010000203.1, forward strand.
AGAATAAAACCCCACGCATATGGACAGCAAACTTGCTCTTATTACATCTGAATTTGCTCCCACAGCTCCTGGCATGCAGACTAGAGACATCCCAGTACACTATACACTGCTAGTTATTTCATCAAATACTGTCTTGCATTGCATGGTTCACCACACCAGTGAACAAAAATAGAAAAGGAATGCAAGTCGAAAACGTACACTCCTTTTTGCTTGCCCAATCCTTGCTCTTACGCATCATCGCCGTGAGTGAGGTCAGTGACCTGCACTTTAATCATTGCACTGATGAGGTCCAGAACAGCATTACAACTGAGATCCACCAGATCGTCAATGTTTAGATAGCTGGCAGCCTACACGCAGCAGAACTACATTTCGGTGATTATTGTATAATCAAACATAAGATCTTTGTTATGCAATTTCAGTAACATGAATGTACTGACCAGCCAGAGCTTGACGAGGGTGATATCGTTGACATCGAGAAAATTAGCTCCCCAGCGCTTGAGCTCTTCGATGACCTCGTCAGCGCTCTGGTTCCGAGGGTTGACAGCAACTTCCACGTGCTTGATGCAGTATTGAATCACCTTGTCAAGGATGTTGCTGTTGACACTAGGTAAAGGGATGACGCTGGTTTCGAGATCGTCCTCCATAAGGTCCTTGATTGTCGCCAACTTCAATGCTACCCTCCTGTGCACTTCGTATTCCGTCCCGTCGCCGCTCTTCAGGACTATATTCCCTTGAATGGACATCGTTTCAGCCGCAGAAGAACTCGCACTGCGATTCTAAAAAATGCTGCGAATCAAGGAAGATGACGGTTATGGTTTGCCAAATTTCCAGAGGGGTCAATTTATAGCGGCGGAAGAGGGGGTGTGATCCCGTGAGGCCATTTCTTCTCTTCACAGAGAAAAGACGGTTACGTAAATACGTGTCACATTTTGAACTCAACCCAGCCACGTGCCCCCTCAGCAAAAAGTGATTTATTTATAAATGCTTTTTCGTGAGAGCAATGTTCCAACTCACCTTAGGGGGGAATGTAATTTCTTTTTACTTAGCCCGTTTGGTTGGCATCGATTGTTAACCGGGAAAGTAATCTTTTTTCTAAAATTTAAATTATTGCGTTTGGTTCGTTTTTCTGAGTAGTTAGGAAAGGAAAAACTTTTCTAATTAGGAAAAATAATAGCACTTTCTCATGATTCTAAATACCAACACCCCCTTGGTATTTAGATTACTTTCCTAAAGAATTTAAACTAAAAATTAAACTGTCTAATTTAACTCTTCTTTCTCAACCAACTCTTAAACACCACTTTTATTAAAATACTACTTCTCTTCTAATATTTTTATTCTACCGCAACTCTTTTTTTAAAGCACACAGATATTCTTCTTCTTCTTCTTAGTTCGACGTTTGCTCGATTTTCTCCTCTTCAAATATTCATCTTCTTCTTTTGAAAAACAACACTACCTTTCCAAAACACACAATCGCCGACTAGCTATTATTTGGAAACAGCAGAGACGAAGTCCAAACTTTTGAAGAATACCTCCACCGTTCAAAAGAGGACCGTCGACGATTTTGTTCATGCCACGGCGGTTGTAGGAGTCGAGCTCTCTCTTGCCAGGTTTAGCCTTCGTATCCATTCCCTCCGTCTTCCTATCTTTTTTCGCATTACAAATATACATCAGCTCCTCAACTCAACTTCCATCTGAATCCCTAAACCTACCTAGACCGCCCTTCTCTTCCCGCCGCCCTCCGGTAAGTGTCTTGTCATATTTATTTTCAATTGTTTAACCAAATTTGCTTGAATTGTATTTCTTGAAAATAAAAACATAAGCCCCATTCAAGTTTTATAATTCAACGCTCCAACAATTTGAATTTGGGAATGTCGTTGCTAATGGGTCGAGGGCTGGTTGTAGGGATACGTATGCCTATAGATGCACTAAAAAAAACTAACGGGGAGGAGGATGTTGAGCCTCTAATTGTTTGATTTGTAGCATTGGATTGCTTCAAGGGAATCTTAAGAGTGATTTGAAATCTCACTTGTTTTGTTTCTTGGTAGTATTTCCATTTTAGTTGTTTTTAAGTATGATGGGTTGCTGATTGTGTACTTTAGTATAGTCTCATATTGACTATTTGGACTAGGATCATTGCTCCTTATATTGAAGCAGGGAGAAAGTTCTTTTTATCAATTGACATATGAGCTTAATTGTTCTATTCCTTTGTCAGCATTTTTGTTGGTTTAAGGTTTTTTTTTGAGACCACTCAGCCTTTAATTTTTTCATCATTATCATGTTTTTGTTTTGTTTCCTTATATATGTTTTTTTAGATCATACTAATTGTATACTTTAGCATAGTCTCAAATTTGACTATTTGGACTAATGTCTTCACAATTATATAAAGTATAAGAAGAGCAATGGAATTTTGTGTTGAAATTCTCTATATTTTTACTGGAATTTCACATCAATCTTGTTTGATTCTATGTTTCTAACTATTGGTTCAATACAAGAGCCTGCAATAATGACTTGATAGTGTATACAATGGATTAGAAACATAAACATCGGAATAGCAGTTGCAGATTCTACTGATGCTGCAAGAGGTGCTGGTGCCAGCTATGGCAGTGGCAACCTTGGTAATGGCAATGCAAATTCCAATGTTGGTCTAGGAGTGTTCGTATATGGAAGAAACAATGGGACAAGTGTTGCCAACAGACATTCAAATAGTGGTAATTTAAACTCTGAAATGGGATTGGTTTTCTGCTTCTTTTGATTGATTTTTCACCAGAAACTTCGTTCTAGGCTATCATCTCTTTTCTTGAACAGTGTGGATTTTCTCCGCATTATGCAAATCTGGGTTGTTCAGACTTGATCAATATGTTATTTCTGATTGTCCAATCATTTTTCACTTTCACGCCGGATTGGTGATATCCTTTTGCATTGATTTTGGTTTACAATGCCTAATGGAAGATGAAGTCTTTGCTGACTATTTACTGATCGAGTTTCTTGCATTGTGATCAACAGGTTCAAGCTCATCATGATTTTGGAGCACTAAGTATTTGCCTATATGTTAACTACTTGGATCGTTTCCTATCAATTTATGTGTTGCCTGTAAGTGCAGATATTGTGTTCTTCGTTTTGCATTTTGTTATTTGGGCTAAAATAAATGCTTTAGATTGAGATATTAGATTGAGTACTTTCTGTCGTTAAGTGTAGACTCGTGTTCAGCCATCAAACATGCTCGTTGGTTCAAAATGATGAGATTGTCATATTAGGATTTCCAAACCCAATGTTACTTGTGATTGATATGGCCTACATTTTAAAACTGTTTATGTCAAGGATTTAATGTTGCACATCTTATTTCATAACTTATCAGAGTATCTGATATCATTAGTTGGGGACCCTTTTGCAGGATGTTCTAAAGAAAGATAGCGGTGGCTATAAAAAGGTTGTTGCAGCGTTTGGGGAAGATATTCTTCAAGATAATGGGGAAGTTGATCGGGCGAAGCTGGGCCAGATTGTGTTCTCTGATCCTGGAAAACGCCAACTTCTTAATAGGTACCAACAACTAGTGTGCAAGGGTCTGTATGAAAAAATAATTTGGCCTATTGCACTCCATTTAAATGTAACTGAAAAAGAGAAAAGGAAAAAGAAAAAGAACCACTAAGCTGAACTATTTAGGAATTGATTCAACTGAACTATTTAGGAATTGATTCAACGATCTTATGATTTTGTTTTTCTTCAAGTCATTAGGGGTCTTTACAACATGGTAGTGATAAGCCTTCAAATCTGTCAAGAGAAGTGATGGAGTTTCCTCTGACAATGCTCCTTTTTTGCCTCTGCGAATTCATCCTTATAGCTTCGAAGAAGCATCAGAACTGAACAGTTTGCATCTGTTTCCCTTGTTTCCTGGCTTTGATTGAAGTGTTTAATAATAGATGAATAGTCTAGATCATTCAATTATTTTTTTGAAGTGACTTCTATAATGGGTTCTCCAGTTGTGTGGTAACAAGTTGAATATATGATTCTGAAAAATGTCATTCTTCTGTAACTTTAGAAGTACTTGATCTCCAAGTCCTGTACTGAAGTTCTAATATATACCTGCGAATCTTTACTTTTCCAGGAGTATATTCTCTTAAACTTTTTCCTCTGATATTGTGCCTATGAAGCACATTTGCACAACTTTGATAGGTAATGTATTGTTAAGAAATGTTCACTGGACAATTGCCAAAAAAAATTTACATGCTAATACGGGAACCTTATGTCCCTGCAGGTTGATGGCTCCTTTTATATCTTCTGGTATCTTTATGGAAATATTGAAGCAGTGGTTGAAGGGGCAAAAGGTTATTATCCTGGACATCCCTTTGTTGTTTGAGGCCAAGATGGATAATTGGACGAAACCCATTATTGTTGTATGGGTTGATACTGAAACACAGCTTCAGCGACTTTTGGCAAGAGATAAAACCAACGAGGAGGATGCCAGAAATAGGATAAATGCTCAGATGGCCTTGGATATAAAAAGGAGTAAGGCTGATATCATCGTTAATAACACAGGATCATTGGAAGAACTGGAGGAGCAATTTCAGAAGGTATTGGCTCAGGTTATGAGACCCTTAACGTGGACAGAGTTTTGGCTTTCAAGACAAGGAGCCATCACAGCTTTCATTTCCATCATTATGGCCGTGGTTGTAGGTAGAAATGTGTTCAGGAGATAATGGAAAGTCTTCAACATGTATCATTCTGATACTTTAAATGGTGTTTTATTTGTCAGGAAGAATATGACTAACTTGTTACATTTTTTCATAGCTAGCGTTCAGTAACTGACAATAATATGCCAAGCCCAAATGTTTTGAGTTTATTGCTCGGAAACTCAACTAAGTATAGGCAAAGTAAACGCTTATTTATAGTTGGAATGACCGAATACACATGGTACCAACTCGCTACAAAAACATAGGCATAAAGTGATACAATACCACAACATAAAATGGAGAAAGGCAAAAGGATGAGCCTGCTGCCTTAAAAGAATAAGAACAATGCGAGTTACTTTTACTGAACGATCACACGCTTTGCACCATCCAAGGTGTTTCTGAGTAGCATTGCAACAGTCATTGGACCCACACCACCAGGAACAGGGGTGATCCATCCAGCTACCTTGCTCGCTTCCTTGAAGTCTACATCTCCCACCAGCCTATAACCTGACTTCTTACTTGCATCATCAACGGCATTTGTCCCTACATCTATAATTGCTGCACCAGCCTTAATCCAGCTGCCCTTGATCTGGGATTCATAATAGTTAACCATTCTCGCATCAAAGCCAACAACAACGATCAAGCATATTAAGACCGTTACTTTTATAGAAGTTTGTCCGAAGCAAAGTTGGATATTGCAGTACATTACATCATCAGCTAAAACAAACTATACGATTCTATGCAATTAATGCAAAGGGATGGAACCATGAAGGGATTTCTTAATTGATAGGAAAAGTGAGAATAACTATAGTTACCATCATAGCTTGCCCTGCTGCTGCAATAATAATGTCAGCTTCTCTAATGATATGTTCAGGATTTTCAGTATGTGAATGAACTATTGAGACTGTTGCGTCTGCTTTTAGAAGCAGAAGTGAAACTGGTAAACCAACTATGTTACTACGACCCACAACTACTGCCTTTTTGCCCTTTACAGTTACGCCACTTCGTGATAGAAGCTCAAGACAACCCTGCAGAGTAAAAGATACCACTTCTATCAGAGAGAGAGGATCAGATAACTGCAAGAAGAGAAGAGACTTCGGAATAAATTGAATGGAAAACATCTCTGTACTGAAAACAAATACCTTTGGGGTGCAGGGAAGGAAAAGTGGTTCTCGGCCTTTCATAGCAAGCTTGCCAATATTTAGAGGATGAAAACCATCCACATCCTTTTCAATGCTGATTTCACTCAAAACTTTCTCTTCATTTATATGCCTTGGCAATGGTAACTGAACCAGTATTCCTGTAACCACAAGAAAGTGACTGTTAAAAAATGTTGAGGCACTCAGACAATTGAAGAAAATGATAAAATTTTTACGGGCGTTGATGAAGAAAAGGAAAAGTTTAATCCAATTGTAAGTGAATTAACCCACCATGTACATCAGGATTGGCATTTAACTCGTGAACCTTCCCAATCAGTTCAGCTTCAGAAACTTGCTCGGGAAGGTCTATATCAAAGGACTTGATCCCTACTTCAGCACATGCTTTTCTTTTCATATTCACATAGCTTTGGGAATCTTTCCTGCTGCCTACAATAACTACAGCTAAGCCTGGAACCTAACCATAAACAGGAAAGTCAAACATTATCTTCATAAACTAATAATAATGTAACGAACAGCTCGTCGCTTGTTGAAAATTCATATCACAAAAACCTCCATTTAGCGCAAACTGGTTCAATAGAATCATTTGTCTTTCACTTCCGTTTTAAGTTGGCATTCAATTTCCATAGGAACGACATCTAGTGACGCTTTCAAAAGCAACAAACCGGAGAACTCGGAACAAATTATTTTAGCTAGCTCAATTGGATATTGCAAAAAAAAAAAAAAAAAAAAGCCATTGACAGGTCCCAAGCACAATATGCCAACAGAGTATAAAACATCAAACTTTACAAATTCAATTGGATTTGGAAACACTAGTCTTGCACAGAAGGTTATCCTCATTCTGTTAAACAGCTAATGGAGCAAAATATGTTTTTATATAAAGAAGTCAACAAACTCAACAAGTGGCATAAGATAACGAAGTTCTGAAGAGATTAAGAACAAACCTTTTCACTTCATCTACTTTTCAAGAACAGAAAAACAGAAAGAGAATTGAAAAGGAACAGCTTTATAAGGGCCCCTTCAAACCAGTGAGGAAGAAGCCAATGGAGTTGGGAGAGGGCAAGCGCTACCAGCAGTAAACGATGAATCATAGAAAAAGTGAAGAAGAAAGGACCTTGCCGTAATTGTTGTAGAGATGACGAACTTCCTCGGCGATTTCAGATCGAATGGTCTGAGCAATGGCCTTGCCGTCGATGATGTTGGCCTTGTGGCTAGAGGGTGACGCCATTTAGGAAACCGAGATGGGTTGGTTGGTGGATTGGATATTTTACAGCCCGAACTCGAATGCCTATCAATGGTACACATACCAATCGTCACGAGAGTTGACTCTCTCACCACATGTGCAATCAACACGTGGAATTTTACCCAAATTTTTTTACTTCTTTTTAGAATCCTAATCGTTTACATATGTTTGTGTTTTTTGTTTTTAGGTCTCTCCTTTTTCTTTTAACGACATAATAGCTATTAATTTAAAAAAATAATGATCCAAGATACAGTCAAGTATATCAACCCATACTTGAAAGTGACTATGGAAACCTTCTCCATCTTCAAACAACATGCCAAACCAAGGAAGCTAGCATCTACAAATATCGAGCCATCAATGAATGCCAACCAACTAGACGATGGCGTTGTTACTGCTGCGGTCCGAAAATACAACGATAGACTGGGAGCAGCATTCAAGGGATTAGCTTAGGTATGAATGTGTTGTGGCGTAACTCGTTTATCATGCCATAGTTTTTCATTCCTTGCTAACCAAAGCTTCAATGCCTGAATACCGACTCTAGCGGCACGGTCTCTTCCTACTGTCTCAAGAACATAGGCAAAAAGGTCCTGAAAAGATGACAAAGAGGATGTTAGAATCAAACCCGCTAACCTCCATAACTCCATAGCCATAGGACATTCAAGGAACACATGCTTCATGGATTCATTTTCATGGC
>JAOTBA010000203.1:19147488-19164600 GCA_025629845.1 Erythroxylum squamatum
TGATGAAAATAAAGAAATTAGAAGGTAAAAGTATACTTAAATATTTCAAGACTATTTATAAGCATGAGGACCACAAAATTACCTTTACTTCAAAAAAAATGTTATAACGTTAGGTTATAACGTTAAAGTCATTTAATGACTTTAACGTTAAAGATGACTATAACGTTAAAGATGAAGTCATTAAATCACTTTAACGTTAAAGATGACTATAACGTTAAAGTCATTAGTTAACGTTAAAGTCATTAGATGCATCACTTCTTAGAGTTTAGAGAGGGGGCTGTTGAAGTGGGGCCCCCTGTCATAAATGACATTAACGTTAAAGTGTTATAGTCATTAACGTTAAAGCCATTACTCATTAGCTAACCTAGGAAGGTGTAACCCAAAAAAAAAATATTCATTAGCTAGCGTTAAAATTTAAAACAACAGTGCACTGCATCACTTCTTAGAGTTTAGGGAGGGGGCCCCATAGTGGGGGCCCCTGCCTAGGGCTGGCACTGATTATCTATAGCTACATATCAAACAACTATAGTGTATGATTTCTCTTATTGAATAATCAATATCGCCACCTCAAACACCCAAATTATTCATTCTAAATCAAATTATTTAAAAAAATATTGAAATTAATAATTTCATTTTTTAAATATAAATTAAATCTTTGATTAGTTTATAATTTTAATCTATTTCTAGCTAGAAATCGAATTAAATGAATGTTATTAAGTTATTTTATTTTTTTATTATCATTTTTATTATTACACTACAAGAAAATTACAAGTTACCGATAGTAAAAATACTATAGTCAATTAGTGACAGAAAATTAATTTCTGTCGGTAACATTGTCAAAAAAATTGCATTTTGCAACGAACAAAACATCCGTCGGTAAAAGTGGTGGGAAATTATCCCGGTAAATTTTTCGACTAAAGAGCGATATTTGTCGATAAATTAGGCGAAAATGCTTGGTAGCATAAACAGGCATCGGGGTGTACCCACTGGACTATATTCCGTTGATGATTTACTGACGAAATAACGATTCCGTCGATAAAATTAAAACCTAAATGTCATCATTAGCTTTGAAATCAACGTTTTTAATAAAACCAAATAAAGTCATTTTCATTAAAGATTAAACCTATCCACGAGCCCCACCCCCCTCGTCCATCCTCATTCCTTGTCAATGTCGTCGTATGTGGTTCTGCGTCGTCTATCGTACGTGCCTCGGTTTCCTCGCATCTGCCCTTCTTTGCATCCATCTTCGTTTAATCATTGGTTGAGGTAAGTGATCCATCTTTGATTTTTTTTACGTCGTCGTTGGGTTTTGTTTTTTACTGGGTTTTATGTACTGCTTTGATTGTATGGGTTTTTGTTTCTGGTTTTATTTGTATGGATAATCATCGGTTTTTTGTTGAGAACTAGGTTGAGGTATTGGTTTAATCATCGGTTGAGGTAAAAATAGTACACATTGATATTTGTGTAATGCATTATGCTTTCTTTACTACCCATATGTCATGATACTGATGAAAGATTAATCCTACTTATTGCATTGTGAAGGTAACAAATACTTATTACTGATGATAAGAGAAAGAAATCCAAATTAGCAAAGTCCAAATGGAAATACATATACTTTAGAAAGAACTTATTAAGTTTTTATAAGTCAAGTGAAAAGCAAAAATGATTAAAAACTTATTAATTTTTTATAAGTCAAGTGAAAAGCAAAGATTATTACAAAATCATATTTTGTACATAATATGATTTTGTGTATTGAGATGTATGATGATTTTGTACATAATATAATTAGCTAATGCCCATATGGGATTACGTCATTTATATGCATTCAAGGTATGCTTTGGGGACTTTACTACATCTTAAAAGGAATAAGACTTAGCAATTCATACACATGATATAGAGTTAATATTATTATAGTTAGTCAAAAAATGTTACCAATTTAAGAGCCTAAGAAGAATAAAGGAAAAAAGTGCATAAAGGGCACAAGTCTTCTCCAAATGAAAATAAACAAGTCATGACAATTAAAAAAAAGGCATTGTTTAAGTCCACTCTAAAAGGCAAAGTGAAGCAAGAAATAATGGTAACATCTTTAGTGAAAAAGGAGGAAGAAATAATTCATTAAAGGATAGAGAGATGTTAGACAACCTTTTAGAAGAAAAAATCATTGATTTTCTTTAGATGAAAAAAAAAGAGGAGGCAAATAAGGTGGATGATCCAAAGTACTACAAATATTATCAATTGGTCATTCATCCCATTAAACAATGTTTTGTCTTTAAGGACAAAATTATGGACTTATAAAGAATTGGAGTAGTTTCCTTTAACATTGAAGCTATAACATTCAATTTTAAAATTATTATAGAGTAAAAAATGGCATCCATTTATGTGACTTCAACTATGGCATTAAGCTCATCTGATATTATAGAGATAACATATAGGTTAATTAAGTACAACAAGCTAATTGAAACTCCTCAAGTCTTTAAGGTTAAAAACCTACTAGATGATAGTTGGAAGAAAGATGGACTTTCATCACTCATGAGAAGTAAGAAAATGATATCCTAATATTAGATTGGTTTGTAACATAATAAGATTTACGAAGAAGACAAGGAGAAATATGGATCAATAAATAAAAATCTAATATTAATTTCTAAAAAGTAAAGTAAGCAAGCTTATTCATTTTGAATGAGTTCATGTTAAGGAGTAGCCAAAAACATCATATTTCCTAGTATTATCACAAAGCTGACGAGGGTGAACAAATAGTAAAGTCAATGTGACATACATAAAGGTAAGTTTACAACCACAAGCGAATAAAGGAATTGTTGCTAAGAACTTTTTTTCTCTGATGATGATCTCTTGTTAGGTTCCAATCTATATAATTATGCAATCTTTATTCATGAAATAACTTGTAGCCAAATTGAAAACTTAAATGTAAGAGTGAGCATTATTTTTTAATTTTAATTTAACTTTTTATTTTAAAATTTTTTTCCTACTTAGTGTTCTGAATTGAGTTTCCCAATATTTGAATTGAAACCCAAAATAAAGGCCATGTTTCAATTATTGTTATAAGTTAGTTACTCCATCTATATTTAGTAGGAATGTCAATGGGTCGGGCCCAGCCCATGGCCTAGGGTATCGCGTGGCCTGACGGACCTAGGTCAGCCCATGGCCTGACAGGTCACAGGAGGGTTGGGTCAACCCAACCCATTATATATTTTTTAAAAAGAAAAACGACAAAAAAGATGTCATTTTTGAAGTAACGGTTGGGCCACGGGCTGGGCAGGCCCGTGCTTGGCCCGTGGCTCAGTCAAGAAGACCATGGTTGGCCCGTAGCTTGCCCATGGCCCGGTCAACCTAGGCCAAAATAAGGTTGAGCCGGGCTGGGTCAAATTTGACATCCCTAATATTTAGGTTAAAATCATACTAATAGTTACTGAACATATTAATTAAAATTAATCTTATATAAATGAACAACAACTACTACTACAACACCTAGTGAGAGTTTCATGTATATTTTATGTTATGCCAATAAACTATACTTGTCTGCATAAGATTTAGTATCTTATATTGGTTCTTATTTTTTAAATATTTCATATTTAATATTAAAGTTTCTCAAATTTTACAATTAAGTCCAACTTGAGTAAAATATTTTTTTTTCTTTGCATAATAAACCCTTAGGACGATGTATAGGCTAGAAACCTGTGATGCAGCTCCCATGAGGCTTATCGGTGAAATATTCCTTGAGCTTAGGAGTCACAGTGAGAACTTGCTTTCTCTAGTGCTTTTACTTGTATGAGAAAAATTCTAATTCTTTTGTTAAAAGAAGGTCTAAATGATTAATCCTAAGGAAGGTTCCATTTATTTTCCTTATGTGATGCAGGTGAAATTTAAACATATTAACTAGTTTATGTTTAGGATGTTTAAACATTAAATTGCTAATTTATTGGGACACATGTTTATAACAAGTGAAGTTGCCTATTTTTTATAACATCTTGTTACATTGTGAAATTCATTATTAAAGAACATTGTCGAGTATAGAAGGATGGATTGTCATTAAAATAGACATATGGATAGTTGAAAACCAAAAGAAGAGTTATATGGCAGAGACAACATATTATGTGATAATGACTAGACTCTATGCAATAAACTTTTGAGGTTAATATTGTTATCAATTACTTTTCATTATGTTATGATTGATTTTGGTTATTTACGTATATGGTAAGTTTATTTATATGTTGGCACCATATACAAGAGAAAGGATGGCAACCGTGTTAGAAGACTATTTGATAGACTATAATATTGACACCAAATTTTTCACTATATCATTTGAAAATTGTAGCACGAATGATGTTATAATTGAAAGTTGAAGGATAAGATACGATTTGAGAGTTTGTTAGTTGGTGGAAGGTTATTCCATATATGTTGTTTTGTGCATATTTTGAATTTGATTGTGAAGGATGTGTTGGATAGGATAAAAGAAGCAATACATTTGAGTCGAACCAATGAAATTTGACTAGAGAAATTTGTGCAAAGTTAGAATTATTTTATACTATGACTAATTTTTTTCGGGAACAAAATATCCAACTTTGTATCGTTGCTTTAGCACTATATGTGAGATAAAAAAAAGCTTTATTTGATTGGCTATTTGATTCCAATGAGGTTATTCAGGTTATGGCAGAGCAGATGATGAAGAAGCTGAATTCTCATTGGTATATGGTTTAACATAATGTTGCAATCATATATGTGACTTACCCAAGGTACAAGATAGAGGGGGGTTAATTTTATATATTTTGTGTTGTATGGTGATCGGGCTCAATAGCATGTAGATGTCTTAAACAATTCTAGTATGATTTGTTTAATAATTATCAAGTCAAAATGGACAAAATTTAGGACAGGATAATAGTAGTTAAAGTTGCTTAGTTCCAGCTTCAATTTCAGGTTCGGCCTCATCTTCTAAAAGTAGTTTGTTCCTTTCACTTGCAACATTCATGAAAGGAAAAGAAAAAGCTAGTACTTCGTACAATACGATGAAGTTAGATAAATATTTGATGAAAGATTGTGTGGTCAAACTTGAAAGTATGCACTTTGATGCATTATTATGTTAGAGAGTTGTGTAAATAATTTTTCAATAATGCAAATAATTGCATGACATGTATTAGAAATTTTATCATCTAATGTTGCTTCAGATTCTAATTTTAGCACTGGTGGTAAGTTATTAGGCGTCACCATACTTGACTTTATCTTGGTATTGTGGAAGCCCTTATGTGTACTCGAAGTTGGTTAAATGATGAAGATATTAAGGGTAAACTCTTTTCTTTTTTATATATCAATTTCGTTTATTTTTATATTATCTTACCTTAACTTTGGTTTTTTAATTTATATATTAATACAGCTACAAGTGCTAATACGAAGGTGACTAGTCATATACATACTCATAGTCATCAATCAATGATACATTATTAAATATTCCTTAAATTTTAATATTATAGTACTAAATATAATGTTTCTATATACAGAAGAAGTGATGCAAACTATTGACAATCCTAACTACAACGATTAGCTACTCTCTCTAGTCTTCACTCTCTCAACTCTCCACCCTCCACTCTTAGTTCAATCTCTCATAATCCCGACTCCTAGTTCAGAACATTATTTCATGATTTTATTTTGAATTTTTGCAAATTGTAAAATTTAAAAATTTTGGATAATCATTTTTGTAAATTATGTCATAAATTAATGAATTTTTCTTATCATCAATTAATTGTGTTGATCAGTTTAATTATGATCTTCTTCTTCGTATCCTCCTTCATTATTGAATTTGGTTTAACCTTATTCATTTGATCAATATATGTTCATTAATTTTATATATTCATTCATTATAAAACTCAATTTTTATTAATCAATTGAAATTTATAACTTCAATTAATTGAATTGATCAATTAAATTATAATCTTTTTATTCCGTTTCTTATAATCCTATTCTCTTTTATTAATAAATTTAGTTTAATCTTATTCATTTTATCAATATATGTATGTTTTATATATTTATAATTAATGAATTGAAATTTGTAACTTAAATTAATTGAATTGATCAATTTAATTATAAATTTTTCTTTCATTTCCTAGAATCTTATCCTCTTTCGTTAATGAATTTAATTTTATCTTATTTATTTTATAAATATATGTATGTTTTATACATTAATTTATTATAAAAATATTAATTTTTTTAGTCAATTGAAATTTTTAACTTTAATTAATTGAATTTCTCGTTTTATATTTTTAATTAAATAAATTTCTATTAAATATTTCCAAAAAAATCAAAATAAAAAAAATCGGGTTGAACTCCAGTACTATATACTGAGGCCCGGGTCCCATTCTTTCTGACCTGCAGGCCCAAGTTCGGCCTACCCACTGCTATATATCGCTACTAAAGATCAAGAGTACGTGCAATGTTGGGCAAATTTTCAGCGCGGAGTACTACATTTGTTATTACCTTTTAGGCCAAGAACTCTAGTGCATGCATTTCTGGGAGTAGCTTAAACCTCACTGAAGCACTTTAACGCAATTGATATAGGCATGCATGCTATTAGTATTTGGGGCGTAGTAGAACTCTGAAATTGTATAGACAACTGCAAGTGTTGGCCGTACAAATCATATTGCAACAGGTCTAGCTAGATTACATCGCACATCCTATGCAAACTCCAAAGGTCAAGTTGATATACTGATTCCTTATCTACGTGTCAAGAACTAAAGAGATTGAAAGCTTACAAATCCATAATTGGTTCATTTATTTCCATCCAACTCGGGATCTCCCCGCGTGCCCACTGGATCTCCTCGTGTTTCTTTGCTTCCTCCTCTGGCGTAAAGTCACTCTTGATCATAAACAGCTGGCGCATCTCCTCTAAGGTCCTTCCCCTCATCCTGTCAACTACCGCCTGGCAACCCAGACGGTATAGACCCTTGAGCCTCAGATAATCCGCAGCCTGCATTGCAAACACAAATTCATTCTAAATACTGTGTTAGAAAATAAAAACGAATATACAAAATGGAGAGAGATACAAGTTACTGACGAGAATGAGATCAAAGATAGAACTGAGGTCGAGTTCTTTGACGAAGTCAGCCTCCCAGGGCTTCATCTCAGCATTAATGTCGAAGAAGCAATCCGATTTCTCGCGCTCCTTAAACTCCATCTGCTTGTTGCAGTAGTCGACCACCATCTTCAAGACATCTCCGGTGATGGTGTCGAGCACGATGGTGCTGTTAATCAAGCTCATGATCTTCTCCGACTGTCTCACAACGGCCTCGCTCACTGTGAACTGAACTCCGTCGGAGCTCTTCAGAGTTATCTTCCATGCGGTTGAAGACGACGACATTGCTTCAGGTTTAGCTTTTAGGAGATGTAGACTCGGGAAAATGGATAGGACTATAGGAGAGCGCGACGGTTATTGCTTGAGTTGGTTAATGCACGTACGTGTCAACCAATGGTTGGACATAAAGTTTGTTCTTATTAAACAGACTAGGTTTTTTAATATGTTAATTATAAATTAGCTACAATCAGGTTCGCTGCTTTTAAAATACATTTGAACAGCCAACGACGTTACTCTCGTGCATTTTAAAGGTCGAAATTTGTTAGCCCAAGGCACAGGTGAGCTCACTGGAGGTTCTCTTGGCTTAAGTAAGATTGTGGATTTGAGACACCTTTATGTATGCATCTTTTTAAAATTTAAGGCCAAAATTTTACTTCCCACAAAAAAAAACCTATCTGAGGAGCAAAAATTATTTTAAGCGTAAATGATTTAAAGACGTCTTTCCAAAAACCAGGACAGCTCAAGGGTGTAGAATTGACCCTAGACTGATTTTACCAAATTGCTTCTATTTGGAGGGTGTTGTGGTCTGTTAGTAAGAATATGCTAGTCTGAATCCTGACACGTTACATTGAGAATGTAGGAGGTGAGCAGACAAAAAGATTTGTGTAAGATGTTTGGGTGGGACTAGGCCTCTCAATTGCTGCCACGAACCTCCCATTCTGCTATCTTCTTCTATTCATCTAGATCCAGGAGGACCAGGACCCTAACATAATCATCGCCACTTCGAGGCTTATTACTAATCAGCAGAATTCAGTTTTTTTTATTTTTTATATATGT
The DNA here is from genome assembly GCA_025629845.1 of Erythroxylum squamatum. NCBI lineage: Eukaryota > Viridiplantae > Streptophyta > Magnoliopsida > Malpighiales > Erythroxylaceae > Erythroxylum > Erythroxylum squamatum. The sequence continues at coordinate 19,155,620 of JAOTBA010000203.1, forward strand.
TTCCTTCCAACAATTTTTACAAAGAATCAGAATCTACACAGTTTCTTACAAATACAAGCAGAATTTGGGGGGCTATGTCCTATGTGGGTTTTCTCACCTTGCTGTGTGATAAGGGTGAAGTAAAGGCAATAGCCGCAGGTTAAATTGGATTACAAACTATTTCACGAGACAACACTATCATTAAATTTATGTCTATGATACATATGTTGTACCAAGCTAATTTACACTGGCTGACCCAATACAAGGTAAATATCCTGTGATCAAAAAAATGAAAACAGGAAAGTGTCCCATGGCAAGCTTCATATAACAGCGGTAATTGGTCGTTACGTCTGTGATTGGATTTCATGGTCTAGAATCTTTTTTCTGCCAACATGCAAGCATGATTACATAACTTAGGACTCCATAAACTGTAAAGTTGGTGGGCTTGTTTTTGTCTTCTCCATACCTGCAAGAGTTAACCATGAATCACAAATGCTTAGTGGCCAGGAATAGGCACCATTTATGTGAAAGAGCAATAACTGTGATCGGCAAAGATTATTGAGACTGGTGAGCAAGTAAGAAGTTAACGTCACTCAAGGAGTATAGATAATAGATCTTGCCAACCACAAGAGAAGTTTTCAGACAACACAATCCCCTTGAAGTTTTTCAGTTGATCCTATATAATTAATTCAATCATATGTACCCCGAATCTCTACTTCTCGCCATTCTTGGACAAGTGCACAGCAACAACACATCAAATGTGAGAGAAAATCATCAACAAAGCCGCCCTGTCAAAGAAAATTGTTAAAACAGCACATTGCAGGCTTACTCAACATTAGAAACTTAACACCAAGTGGCCACGATTAGGTCGTGCTATCCTAATCAAAGCATAAATTATTGGTCTATAAAGCTACATCATTGCCAGCATATCAGCTTTGCTAAGATTCTTCTAGGAAATGATATGGTTTGAGAAATTTGGGGATGTCCGAGTAGCTAAAAATTACATGTTGAAGATATTATGGTCTTAGCCACATGAATTGGGACAAGCTAATGTTCAATGTGTAAAAGTTGCAACCAGAGATTTAATCAAGTAGCTGTCTAGAATAAATACCGCTATATTGAATGTTCTGCGAAGCTTCCTCCGAATGCAGCAAGTATAGCAACAACATGACAATATCAATGAATAAGCCATCAATTCATTGCACGCTTCAGCTGAAGCTGAAGATCACAGAAATGAACAATATAAGAATAACATGAGATCAAAACATGAATAAGATTTGTAGAATGCTATAGATTGACAATCTGAAATTAACAGATTCCTATTGTTCATCAAAAAGCCTCCAGTTGAGGACATAAGAGAAAAAGAATAGCCTAATACGCAACCACCACCCAACTAATATCCGGCTATAATTTACTAGAAAAAGCAGTATTGAGGAGATTCCAGAAATCAGCTACCCTGACTGCCCCAAGTTCATGCATAAGATGCAGCCACGAATATAATCTGTGATTCTGTGTATAATTAGTATCACTTACACATGGGTCTGTTAGTTGCCACCGTAGCAATCTTGGAGAGTGTGCCACATGGATAAAAGAAAGTCTTTAAACCTGCACATCAGAAGGATGCTTTAAGAAAATCAAGTGGCTGAAATATCAACAATGTGGTATATCTTTTATATTTAAGGAAGATTATAATACAAATATTAGACCTCAGCAACACTACATGATCAGCGTTTCAGCTGCAATCTAGGCACTCTAAATTTGGATCTCCAAAGTCAAAATATGTCAACTTTGTATTGTCAGCCGTCTGATATGATGTCAGCTAAGAGTTGCAGATAAGACACAGATTGTATTTACCGGGAAAAATCAGCAAAATTAAACTTTTCAAGTATTTTCTGTTCACTCTACTCAACAGTTTAGGAAATGATATGACAGACAAAAGGAAAAAAAAAATAGCATTCAATCAGGAGGTTGATATTCCCAATAATGATCAAGATACACTAAAATGAAAACTAGACCCATATCCTGCTGTTCAGAAAAAATTACCAACCACTAAGAATGCATTATACATGAAAAGAAATGAACGGAACTCTCACTATTTTAGTGTAAATAGTTGCTAGGGTAGACAAGCCAAATGAGATTCAGAAGGAGGCATACATAAAGAAGGTTCAGAACAACACCCAAGTAAATCAGTATGCCATTCTTCATCTTGACATGAACCTCTATTGGACAGAAGTTCTTGACCCGATGAAACTGAGGATGTTTTTCTGCAAAAAGAAGAATACAATCAGACTTCTTGAACGGCCCTTTGTTTAGAACCCATCAAGGTCATGAGTAATGTAGTATCCAGAAGATCTCCTTATGAATACTAGAAAGGATAATAAAAACAGAAAATGAGAAAATGAAAGCAAATCATAGAATATTTAGAGCTAGTAGTCAGAAATTTCCAAGATTTTAGAAGATCAATTTCCTGGGTAGCATGACAGATTTATCTCAGTGCTAAAAATTATATTTTCCTGATCTGAAACAATTGTGCATCCAAACTGAAACTTCTAATTTAGAAACAAGATTCAGAAGTACTATAACCTTGAAGTCACACGAGAATCGCTCTTCTTATGATTGCTTTCATCAGGTGACTGGTATTTCTCACTAGCATCCGAGTAATTAGACTCCAGTTGTTTGGAACCCTTTTTAGACGAGCTCTTTTCAGTATTAGAATTTACAGCAACACTCTCAGTGACCTCGATCAAATGCTGAATAACTTCACATTGGCTGACATCCAAATGAGCTTGGGACCGTTGTAGTTCAAGTTGAAGCTTCTCGTTTTCTTTTTTAAGAGCTTCATTAAAACCCAAGTTTGGGTAAGAACAAGAGAGAGTTTTTTTCAACACTATCTCATGATCTTTTGAGGGTTCTGGTTTTAAGATGACATCATGCACTCTTCTGTCCTCTTCATCCAGCGTGTATTCACACTGATGCTTTTCAATATCTTCCAGCCTCTCCTGTGCACGAGAATACAAACCAATATCCAACAGTGATCAGTTAACATGGATATTCATAACTTGAATCAAATTACTTCCTTAAACATACTCAGTTCCATAGCACGTTGAAGGAAAAAGGAAAATGAAAATTTTCATTTGGTACTTAACTATGGAAGTTAAAAAGGTAGTGGGTTTGCAATCCATAATAATGGTGTGATTGATAAAAACAGCTAACAGGAACTGTATCAGATAAGTATAATCTGCCATACAAAATTCAGCCTGGTAATTAGCATAAATTTAACCAAGTTCCGAATCGGTGAGTAATAATCATATTCAATGCTGGAAACTCTTGATATTCCCATTAAATGTGAACTTTGAGTTCCCAATCAACATGATCCTAGGAATTGACATACACTGGTCTTTGCTGAGCTTAAGAAAACAAAGGTAATTCTTCCATCATCTGAGACCAATGACTCAATCCAGAACAATAGGGAAGGGAAAAGAAAAAGAAAAAGAAACTTCACGAAATCTATATGCACTCGGTATTCATCAATTTTGGAAAAATAATCATTTCATCACAGAAATAGAATCTTCATCTATATGCAAGAAGAACTGTGGAAAGATATTAACGATCCAAGCAACCAAGAAATGAAAGAAATAAGTGCAAATAAGTAGTCATAACCAAAAACAAAAAAAGAAAATTTTATACCCGCACTCGAGCATTATCCACCAGAGTGATCAGAGGAACAAGACGCAAATATCGGTCAATTTCATTCTGAGCCTTCCTAAATTGATACACAATGTTCCACCCCATAGCCATCAAGTATAGATAACTCCTATCCTGACAACTCTGCACCAGTACATAAGCCTTCCTAAGCGCATCTTCAAGTTGTTCCAATGGCTCCCTTGTCTCTGGATACCTCTTAAGTTCTGATATCTTGAGCTGCTCGAGCAAGTTCCCAATCAACTTCAAATGCTGTGCAAACTGCCTGCAGTTTTTCTTGTGCATTCTTGCTGTATGGGAAGCTTTCACAATCAATCCTATCAGCCGCACTGCATCCAAGCCAGTGAGCTGGACAACATTTGCAATCTCCCCGAGATGCTCCCAAGAAGCCATCTTCACTGCCCAACCAAACTAAATCCTGCTACTATTAAAAAATCACCATTAAGGATTCCAAAACCCAAATCTTTCTCTCTTCCTTAATTACCTATATATACTCTTGTAGTACTCCAATAAATTAAGCTCACTAAAGATTATAAAAGTGATACAATTACTTCACTTTTTTTTTCCCCCTTCCAGTGGCAGGCTAGAGGAATGGAGAACGAAAGAAGACTCAAACTTTTGACTACCCATCACCGGACAATGGACCACCGGGTGAATAACACCAAAACTGGACCAATATAATCAACATAACGGAGTTAAAAGTTTACCTCTTCTAGGCCAATTCCTACAATATCAAGCCGACACTGAAGTTGCAGTAGATTCCTCCACTTGCATTATGCATTTAATGGAACTTCTAGGCAAGCAATCAATACTGGAAAACTAGAAAGTTGAGAATATCAAGTTGATCCATAAAATTGCTGGTTCAAGATCAGGGTCAAAAGCTTCTCTTTCACGGGATCTACTTGAGAACCAGCCGAGATCTTTACAAGCAGCAGCGAATAACCGTTTGAACTGCCATCAGATTGAAAGCAAAAGAAAAAAGAGTGAATACAAAGATAAAAACTTTAGTTTGGATTACTCATTACGCTTCTTGATTAATTTTTCAAAGTAAAATAGTGCGAACGTAAAATCAGCAAACCACATACGTACAGATAATGAAAGAATGGAGGAAAAGAAAACGTTCGAAAGTCTGTACAGAAACTACTAGTAATTCACCTTTCGTCGCCAGACTCTTCAAAGGGTCAACAGAGAAGAGACCGTCACCTGAGGCTGAAACCAAGAATGGAGCTTAAAAAGATTTACATTTATGGAATATAAAGAAATCCAGTAAAACAATAACTGTATGTGGGCTCTCGTGACTCACCTACTGGGATTCCATGCAAGTACTTCCAATTTTGAAGTTTTTGTTTTCGTGTAATGCTTAGTTTATTCGTTTTCCTTGGACAGAGTAACCCGAGAAAGAAGCGATTTTTAGGAGAAAAGGAGTTAGAATCAGACGAATGAAAAGCATCAAATTCTGGGATTCAGAGGCATTGATTTGCGAGAGGAGCTTCCTTTTATTTCGTCCAATGTTCCAAACTTTTTCTCTGAAAATGGAGTTTGGAGGGACATGACCACAAACCAGATAGACCCTTTTCTCTCTATACCTCTCTAGATGTCTTTTCTCTATCGCTCACGGATTCGGTGGCGTTTGTCTGTGCCTCCGTGCACAACTCTATTGAGCTGAAGTGCCCCACACAGGCACATACACATAAGGATTTTGGTAACGGAAAGGACAGTTTCTTTCCATTGTCAGAAATGCCCTCGTGGAAATGTCACTATTACGAAGGGCAAGATCATTTATTGCCTAGTTCCAGCTGGCGGCTGTTCTTTTGTAATGGTTGGTGGAGATTAATGATGCATTAGGTATTTGGATTATATGCTAAAGTTTCGGGTTAACAATAACTAGTTTTTTTGAAGCTGTGCGACCTTCGGTTTCATGCTCGGCATCATTTTACCCCCACTACACTGTTTGTCTTCTATTACTTTTTGTTTCAATTTCAATGTTTGACCAGACCCAGGCGACATTAGCTTTTACTTTTACCTTTTTTTTTTGGAATTTATTTTTTTACTTTTACCGTAAAAGAGATTTTTCTTTTCTTCTCGCCTATTAGGTATTTTAAGAGGGTCTCAATTATAGGAAGATACTTTTAAATCATTTATATTTAAATTAATCTCTGTTTGAAGCGGGTAGGTTCCTTGTAAGAGGCAAAACTCTGACCCAAAACTTTAAACAACTTCATGTACTCACAACCTCATTTAAGTTAGGAAAGCTCCTTATCGGCTTACTTGCGCCCTGGGATTATAAAAGAGAATTCTTTTGTAGTTCCAATTTGAAATACAAAAACTATGTATCAAAAGTTTTAGTCAGATCCGTTCATCAAAATAATTATGATTGATATTCATATTATGTTATATATCTACGTAGCAGTAATTGTCATTTATCAAATGATGTCTGCTTGTTACAGTGGAAAAGAAAAAGACAGAGAATAATAAAATACTCTATACTAACATGATGTTATAGAAAATGACATATTTTGTAGTATTAATAGTTCCTTGTAAAAAAACTAATGTGGTATGTTCTGTCATTTTCGTCTCTTCTTTGAGGAGTTAAACCCTACATCCCTACAATCCTACTACACACTCAAATCACTATCATTCTTCAACCATGAACGACGATAGAGATACGGTGGATAAGATGCCTGCTGTTTCAGAGGAAGGAGTGCTTCCTGTATCAACTGAGGATGAGGATATTGAAGGCATTATTTACAGCGTCAATGATCTTGCCGTTGTTTCCTTTGACAATCCTCCTTTCTGTTTGGTTGGCCGATTCCTCACTGATCGTATAATCAACTACAATGCTATGGTCCATACGTTGGCCTCTTTGTGGCGACCCATCAGGGGGGTTCAACCCCGGAAATTATCGGGTGATCTTTATCTATTCCAGTTTTTTCATGAGGTGGATGTTCATCGTGTCTTAGATATGTCACCATGGTCCTTTGATAATCAACTGCTCATCTTGGATAAGCTTGGGGCTACGCAGAATCCTTTGGAGATTCCTTTATTCTTTATTCCAGTTTGGGTCCAGATCTATGGTCTTGACTCCGGATTTCGATCGGAGAGGGTGGCATCTAATGTTGGGAATTCTATGGGGAAGTTTATGCATGTCGATCCGGATAATTTTAGTGATCTGTGGAACTCTTATTTGAGGGTGCGAGTGCAATTGGATGTTCGGAAACCGATTAAGGACTCGTTGCGTTTGAAAAAAGAAGGTGGTTCATGGTGTACCGTGACATTTGTCTATGAGAGATTACCTATGTTTTGTTTGATCTGTGGTTTTATGGGACATACAGATAGGTTTTGTCCTCGACTCATTGATTTCCCTCCTGGAAAGGCAGTTCGGAAATACTCACCAAGTATTTGTGCTCCGACACGCCGTTCACAGCCATCGTTTGGCTCCAAATGGCTACGTTTGGACCATCCAGTTGGGGTAGATTGGAATTCAAGCTCCAAAGATTTTGGAGAAGTTTCAAGCGATTTCAATGCTTCCCAATATGTCAAGCATATGGCAATCCCAACGGTTATGGTAGATGGAGATTCGGTGCAATATGGGAGTCATCATGTTGTTCCGTCTTCAGGAAATCACGGGGTAGATGTTGAAACAATTAACGTGTTTGATTTGAAAAGAAAGAGATTGGGCTTGGATCATTCGCAGAAGGCTCAAGATGTTGCTACTCACGAAAGCATGTCCATTGATCCTAAAACATTAACGGTGACATCTGGTTCCCAGATGCGGCGACATCCATGAGTTGTTTGAGCTGGAATTGTCGTGGACTGGGCAATCCATGAGCAATTCAAAATCTTCACTTTATTGTCCAACAAAAAAGACCTATGTTTATTTTTCTTATTGCAACTTTGTCATTGTCTTCAAAAATTTCAGAAATAAAGACTTTTTTGGGTTATGATGATTTTGTAGTGGTAGATTGTATTGGTCATAGTGGTGGCCTTGCTTTAATTTGGCGTGTTGTTTCTTCTATTTCTGTTTTGAGTTTATCTTTGCGGTGTATTGATGTGGAAATCCTAGTTGAGGATGTTGGTAATTGGAGACTCACAGGTTTTTATGGGCATCCTAATCGGAGTCGGCATAGGGAATCTTAGACACTTCTTCGTAATCTCACCGACTGTAGTAGTTTGCCTTAGGTTTGCATCGGCGATTTTAATGATATTTTAGCATCGCATGAGAAACGAGGGGGAAGGAGACAACCTCACCATCTCATAGAGGGCTTTCGGAAGGCTATTCGTGATGCTGGACTTTTTGATTTTCCCATGGGTGGTTATCAATTCACTTGGGATCACGGACGGAATACTGATAATTGGATAGAAGAAAAATTGGACAGCATATTGGTGTCTGAGGCGTGGAGTTCTTTATTTCCTTATGCGCAAGCTACCTCTTTGAATACCTCGACCTCGGATCATCTTCCGATACTGCTTGAGATGCGCACCTTTGTTTTACGCACACGAGCCAGCTGTTTTCGTTATGAGAATAGCTGGTCTAAGGAGCCCAATTGTCGTGCGGTAGTTCAGAATAGCTGGGATTCTTCGATTGGGGAGGAGGTTCAGGATCGATTATCTCTCTGTGGTCAAGCTTTATATAGGTGGGGTTTGGACTTGCGGGACTTTAAGAAACGAGAGTTGGAAGACAGTCTTCGGCTTATTAAGAAATTTCGAGGTTCACATGTCCTGCAGGATTCCGAACGGTTTCATGCGGCTAATTGTAAGTTCTTTCAGATTTTGCATAAGCGAGAAATCCAGTGGAAGCAACGATCGAAGGTCTTTTGGCTTAGGGATGGTGATTCTAACACGCAGCTCTTCCATTCTATGGCAACACATCGTCAGAAGAAAAATTCTTTTTGTCGGCTTAAGGATGTTTCAGGTCGGTGGGTTGTTAGCGCGCTGGGTTTGGAGTCTCTGATCTCTTCATACTTCACTAAGTTGTTTACAGCTAATCCCGATGATCTTGAACATGTGGTTGATTTAATCCCTCCTTGTGTTACTCCTCAAATGAACGAACTGTTAAATGTTCCTTATACTTTGGATGAGGTGAAGACAACGATCTTTAGTATGCATCCTGATAAATCCCCGGGTAGTGATGGCTTTAATCCGGGTTTTTATCAGACCCATTGGGATACAGTTGGTCCGACAATTACGGACGCATGTATTGATACTTTGACAAGGGGGACGATTCCAGCTCGGTTGAATGAGACAATTCTTGTTCTTATTCCTAAAAAATCTACACCTGAGACTATGGGGGATCTCCGCCC
>JAOTBA010000203.1:19164700-19177563 GCA_025629845.1 Erythroxylum squamatum
ATTTCCTTCATGCTATGTCATATATCATGGACTTCATTAATTCGCTTAAAGATCAATATCAATTCATAACAATGAATATCAAATTAATGAAAAAACCTTTCTTTATTTATACCTAACTTTGTACAAAACGCGCTAAAGGAGATTGCCTTTAGGGCACTACTCTAACACTACCTAGAGAGGGTAGGCCTCCAGGGGCAAGGTTAGGCCAACCTTGTCTAGAATCAGAAAAATGGGAGATACGCCGTACTAGCATGCCTCTATCTCTTCCTAAGAAATTTAGAAAATTAGAACTCAAAAATGAGAAAGCTCAGAATTAGGAATCCTGTAGAACTCTACAAAAGAAAGAAACCAGAATTCAGAAAGAACCCAGAATTCAGAAAGAAACCAAAACTCATAAAGAAACCAGAATTTAAAAAGAAACCAGAATTTAGAAAGAAACTAGAATTCAGAAAAGAACCCAGAACCCATAAATGAATTCAGAAACCAGATTCATGTTTTATTTGAACAATTCATATTGAGCTTTATTATTGATATTCATGTGATTGCCGCATTTGATATTACTACCTGTTTATCCATTGATGCCGGCAATACATTGTTGCTTAGAATGCCACAAACTATTCTTGTAAAGCTAGCCTTGTGTTACCTAGCCTCACAAGCTTGGTAGTATGTTTATATCTCACTGAGTCGTGTTGTAGACTCACCTCTCACTATCATCATTTCAGGAGATTAGTAGATCGTGCGAGAGAGAAATCTAAGCCTTTTGAGACTCACTTGGATAATCAGACAAGTAATGTTTTTTTGGCATGATGTAAATTGCAGATGCTTATAGATGCTCCATGGTTTGTCATAATCATATATACGTAAAACATGTATGGATATGCTTTGTTATTGAGAATGATGTCAGTTAATGATATGAGATGATCATAGATTGGCAGATGATAAGTAGATAATGTATGTGAGAATTGCAGATTTGGATCCTTACTTCTTACAACCTATTAAGCAGGTATAAGGTTTGATCAGACAAATGAATAGGTCATGCCGGAGTTTTAGTAAAATATAGAAAGGTTAGGCTTACTACGGGTTTTGGTGGCATTAAGCCTACCCATTCCCTAGTGCCAACGCGGTCCAAAAAGGTGGGTCGTGTCAAATCTGCATCACAAAATGCATGGAGAGATAAGGGTGAATGCCAATGAAGTACAATTCCGTGATCCAGGGTTCTATTGAGATAGCACGATAATTGTTTAGTAGTAGTCCAATGGTCACTAGTGGGTTGATGCATAAACTGCGATAGTTTGTTCACCGTATAAGCAATATCAAGGCATAAAGTGACAGATACTGAAGGCTTCCACAATTGTACTATACTCAGAGGGATCAAAGAGCAAATTGCCAGAGTGAAGGGTAAGTATAGGAGTAGTGGCAAGATGTGTAGTAACAGGCTTTGCATCTTTCATATGTGTTCGAATAAGGAGATCTTATATGTATTGGCGTTGAGAGAGAAAGAGGCCTTGAGAGTGGGGAACCACTTCAACTATGAGAAAATAAGTTAATGGTCTAAGATCCTTGAGGGAGAATCTACTAGCTAGGAGGTGGATGAACTTCCGTACAACCTCATCATTGTCACCTGTAATGATAATGTCATCAATATAAACTAGAAGAAAAACCATAGTCCTATAATTGTTGAAGATAAATAGAGAGGTATCTGCATGGGAGTTGTTGAATCCAGAGATGACAAGAAAGTGACACAACTCATAAAACTAGGCTCGACGAGCCTACTTAAGACCATAAACATAAACAGCCTTGCGAAGTCTGCTGGCATAATGAGGATGATCATGGTCAATAAATCCCTATGATTGAGTCATACATACATCCTCAGAAAGGGTACCTTGGAGAAAAGCATTGTTGACATTAAGTTGTCAAAGAGATCATCCACGACTAACAACAAGATCGAGAACAAGTTGAACAGTGGTAGGCTTGACAACTGGACTGAAAGTGTCATGATAATCAATACCAGGGCATTAATGGAACTCCATTGCAAAAAAGTGAGCCTTGTACTTGTCGATAGATCCATCAGATAAATAATTAGTACGAAAAATCCATTTGTAGCCAACAAGATTCTGTGTGGGATTTGGGGGAACAAGTTCCCATGTCTTATTTCGAACAAGAGCATCATACTCATCAGATATGGCCTGACACCACTTAGGATCTTTAATGACTTGAGTTACAGTTGTTAGCTCAAGGTCTTTAAAAGCAATAAATTGAGCAGTCATGTTTAGTTTCGTAATTACTTTGTGAATGTTGTTTTTGGATCTAGTAACAATAACTCGAGGAAGAGAGGCAACAAAATGGATGAGGAGGGGGTGGGGTCGACTGTAGAGGTATGTGATGTTGATGGAAGTGAGAGTGGAAGATGTGATGTGGAAGTGGATATGGAAGAAGGTGTGGACAATATTCAATCTGCAAGGGATATAGATGTCGATACAGTAGATGATGTGGCGGTAACCGAAAGGAGAGACACAGAAGAATACCAGTGAGAGATAGATTCAAAGGAAGGACGGTCTAAATGAGATTAAAGGGAAGTGAAAGGAAAAATGGACTCAAAAAATTTGAAATGACGTGACGTATAAATAGGAAGTGAAAGGAAAAATGGACTTAATAAATTTGACATGACGTGACATATAAATAGAGAGGAGGTCGGTTCAAGACAGAGATAGGCACTTTGAGTAGCTGAGTAACTAAGAAATACACAAGGGGAAGAGCGAGGGGCAAGTTTGTGGGATGAGTACGGTCGTAGCCATAGATAACAAATGCAACCAAAACTACGAAGTTTTGAGGGGTTTGGTGGAGTGCCAAAAAGTTTGGCATATGGAGAGAAGAGATTAAGTGTTGGAGTGGGTAAATGATTGATGAGATAAACAACTGTGGAAAAAGCATAGGACTAGTAGGATAGGGGCATGGATGCATGAGAAAGTAGAGAAAGACTCGTTTTAACAATGTGACGATGATGACGTTTTGAGTATCCATTGTGTTCTGGTGTGTGAGGAGGAGAAGTGAGATGAGAGATGCCATTGGAAGCAAGAAAGGAAGAGAGAGCTTGGTATTCCCCGCCATTATCTGAATAAGTGTGATAATTTTCTTATCAAAGAAGTTTTCAACAAGTGATTTAAATCGAACAAAAGTATCATGAACATGAGATTTTTGTTTTAGTGGGTGAAGCCAAATATACTTTATAAAGTGGTCGAAAAAATAACATAATAATTGAAATCATCAACAGAAAGGACGGGAGAGGTCCACACATAAAAAATTATAATTTCTAGATGGGAGGAAGTGATTAAAGAAGAGATTGAGAAAGGTAACTTGTGGCTTTTATTGCATTAACATGAATTGCAATTGAGAATCGAATTTATGGGATTTGACAGTTCTAAGTTAAAATGTCACGACCCGGTACCACATTGGGCCCATGACAACCACCGCATAATCGAGCTAAGGATACTATCGGTATCCTTAATCCAACTATGCAAGGCTAACTGAATATCAATTCTTTTCTTTTTCTTTTTTAAAAAAAAATTGGACAACACAACAGCTGTATTTTTAAAATCCCAAAACCTACAAACGATTTCAAATACACTTCTATATTCGCATCCAACCACAACTACAGGACTCTCTAGTCCACTCAAAACAATCTCAACTCCTGGCAATCTCAACAACAGTATCAAAAGTTCATACATAAAATCTTTTACAATACACAAGGCAATCAAAAGTTAGCTTATAAAATCATAAAGCGTATCTACATAAATACAATTCATGAGCCACTAGACAACAAAAGTACAAAATAAGAAAACTACCCACGTGTGGTAATACCCCGAAAATGTCAAAAGACCACACGATCCGCTCAGGGCTTCAAACTCATTATATTAACCTGCATAGTTGGAAAGCAGAGGGGGATGAGTACACTAGGTTCTCAGTGAGTCGGAAAATCATATATCACAAATAGAATTCGATTCATACCAAGACAATGTAGATAACCTATAAAGTGAATATACATGACATTAAAAAAACACATAGGCTCAGCCTATGACTCAATGTATACTGGTTAGGAACCATAGGCCTAGCCTATTAACTCACCCATCCGGCGAACATAGGTTCCAGCTCCAGTACACAAAAGCATAAAAACATCGTATGTATCAATCTCACATCGGTTGGAGAGGGGAACAAAGTACGCCTTATAAGGGTATGGATACCTCTCCCTTACAGACGCATTTTTCATGGCCTAATGCACCCGATCCTATCGAAACTCCGAGGCTAAATGTGCTTGGGTGAGAGTAGTTCTAAAATGGGTGACCTCTTGGAAGGCCTCGGGAAAAGCAAAACCGTGAGGGCTTGGTTGGGCCAAGGCCCAAAGCGGACAATATCTGTAAGCAGATAATCTGAGATGTTACAAGTGGTATCAGAGCCGGTACCTGAACCATTGTGCCAGCTAGGCTAGACCCCAAAAAGGGCAGGGCCCTAAGGGGGGTGGAGAGTATGAGATCCCACATCGGTTGAAGAGGGGAACGAAGTACACCTTATAAAGGTATGGATACCTCTCTCTTACAGACACGTTTTCCATGGCCTAATGTACCTGATCCCATCGGAACTTCAAGGTTAAATGTGCTTGGGTGAGAGTAGTTCTAGGATGGGTGACTTCTTGGGAAGACATCAGGAAAAGCAAAACTATGAGGGCTTAGCTAAGCTAAGGCCTAAAGCGGACAATATTTGTAAGCGTGTAATCCGGGATATTACAGAAAATTAGAAACAATGTGCCTATAGATAGAAGAGGACGGATGCCCTAATCTATGATGCCAAATGGACGAAGTGGTCTTGATGCTGGAGAAAGCAACTAATGCTAAGGACTTCACAGGAGAGATCGACCACTCGTACACACCATCCTTTGTTTGACCCTCCAAAAGAGTTGTTCTCGTGTGAAGATCCTTTACAAGAAAAGAAGTGGGTAAGAATTCAATTGAAGTGTTATTGGATTGGCAAAATTGAGAAATAGAAATAAGATTATTTTTCATGATAGGAACAAAAAGAACATTATTCATGGAAAAGTTATGTGTAGGAGTGTGTAGAGATTTTGAACCAGTATGGGTGATAGAGAGACTCGTGCCATCACCAATCACAATATCATCAGAACCATCATAAGGTGTATACATGGAAAGATTGCTCAGGTCAGCAGTGACATGATGTGAAGCGCTACTGTTAAGAAGCCAACTAGAATTGTTGGACACTTTGGCTATTGCGAGGTTGGCTCATGGTTGCGAAGGTTCCCTATGGCAGGATTGTCATTGTGGATCTTGACGTGAGGTTGGAGGTGGTTGAAGCTGCGGATGCATCTGAAGAAACACAAGGTACTGTATGATTGTGTGATCTTAAGTACGACACCATTGACAGCGACCTAGGAAGGGTCAAGGAGTGGGATGACTGCTCTGTGTTGTGGCATTAATGGAGCCTGAGACAAGAGCATTCATTAGTGGATGCTGACTTTGGCGTCCACGATTTCCCGGAGCGAATCGAGAATTTGTTGAATTTACAGTGGCAGTAAATGGAGAGGAATTGGAATGATGGATGTACAATAAGAGCTCCTCATTGATTAACTTTTCATGGAGTTCATCAAATGAAATCGGTTTGTCACGGCCATTAACGACATCAATGATGGGCTTGTAATCTTCATCCAGGCCATCGAGGATTTTCTCAATAAGATCCTCATGATCCATAGGTTTACCAAGTACTGTAAGTTTGTCAACGTGAGTTTTATTTGTTCCTTGATTTGCTTGATGTGTCCATGGGAAGGCCTAGCATAAGTGTTAGCAAGAACTTGCCAAGCCTCTCTTGATATTTGTGATTACAAAATAAAAGGTATGAGAGTTGGGGTGAGAGAGCCAACAAGAGCACCAAAAATGAGTTTATCTTGGTGGAGCCAAGTTTGGTATTATGGACTAGGAATGGTAGTATTATTTGTAGTGATTGTGGCTAAGGGAGAAGGATGAGAGCCATCAATAAACTTGTAAATATCGTAACCTATTAAAAGTGCTTCCATTTGAAGTTTCCAGGAGAGATAGTTGGTAGAGGTGAGTTTGATGAAATTGTTAATATTGATAATGACAAAAGATTTGGTGGGTTCATATACATTAGGACTTATGTGTTGATTGTTTTCATTGGCCATGGTACTGTCCCTGTGGTGGGTGGTTGAAGAAGAAAGAAGACAAAGAAGGAGAAGCAGACAAGAAAAAGAAAAGGGTTTAAAATTCCAAGAAAGAAAGCTTAGATACCATAAAAAATTGTCAAGAAGAGGAATTATGATATTTTACTTTACATTAGGAGCATTACACTATATATATATATACAAGTGTAAGCCTAGTCTATAAAGGTAAAAACAAAATTATAGGGAGCTGATTACTATGCGTAAGGTAAGTAGAAGATAAAAGGGAAAATATTAATTTAAAGAATTTCCTTTATCAAGAATGAAAATACTTAATTTGATGGATTTCTGATATCATGTGGATTTCCTTTATCAAGTGGTTCCTATCATTTACCAGTTAATGGCAAAGACTATGCTCTTAGTATACAACAAAGCAAAGACTAAATGGATTGATTTTTATTCGTTTATTAGTGGCATGAACTAGGATGTTGGATTTCGTGCTGTTCCGACCAGTACTGGCCAAAAAATGGTACGAAACTAGTAAACAATGGTACCGGCCTTAAATACCTGTCGGTACTGGCCGAAACCAAAAATTTGGACCGATACCGAAAGTTTCAGAAATTGCAAGTTAACCCTAATTACCCCCCCCCCCTTCGCGATTCTTCTACAGCTTCTTTGCTCCTCTCTCTTCTCTGGCGATCTCTCTCTCCCCGCGAAGTCGTCGTGTCCTCCTCAGCCATCTTGTCGTCTCCTCCTCGCCATCAACGTCTCCTCCTTCCTTCGACCATTGGTTCGTCCTTCCTCAGCCATCACTCCTTGCAGCTCGCGATCTCTCTCACTTCCTTCGACCTCAGCCATCACTCCTTCGGTCCTTCCTTCGTAGCACGTCGTTGCCGACCATCCCAGCCACACCACACCATCCGTTGCACCTCAGACACACCACCAAGACGCGATCCGACGTCAACCCAAAGACCAGATTGTTTGGGTGTATGTTTTTTTATTTTTTTCATTTTTCATGGCATTTTGAATTTTTGATTGTATTGGTCGTTGGATGATGGTGGATTTGGGTAAAAAATTTGTGTTGTGTTTGTGAACATACGGTGTTGGATTGGATGGTTGATTTGGGTAAAAAAATTTGCGTGGATGTTGGTTTTCGGCTGGGAATGGATATTGAAGTTGAATCATGAATGGGTTTTGTAAATGTTGAACTGAAATTGGATTTGGATTTTGGAAGTGGATTGAAAATTTGGAATGTCGAATGGACTATTTTGTAAATTTTAAAAATTTTAAGAACTATTTTATAAATTTAAAAAATTACCCGAAACGGTACCCGGTACTGACCGGTACTGGTATAGCTCCACTCTAGAACTCAATCCAGTACCAAAACCAGTACGGTATTCATAACTTTGGCATGAACTGCTTGATTCTGGATATAAAGGAAATGGAATGGTAATTGTTAACTAATAATTTAAGATGCATTTTCTCAATTAGCTGATGGACATGGTTCACTTAATTTAAATATTGTCTACTTTATTAGTCAGTACAAAGTTTGTAAACCGTACAAGCAATCTTTTTAGTTACAAAGCTATGAAATCAGAAGTGACATAATATCCAACATCAAGCATAATCAACTAATAGAATAATTTAATCAATAATATTATTTTTTATGATAATAACAAAACTCATATTGTTACTTTTAAATGTATACTAAGTAAATTTTTTAGTAAACATAATAACACAAAAATCATGTAATGTAAGTGAACTATTTAATAAATTAAAGGCTCAAATTTAACTAATATATTTTTTAGTCTTAGATTAATTATTCTTCAAAATCTTTTAAATAATTGCGACTTCTCAACTGCCATAATACATGAAACCTTTGAATTAGTAAGTACTTAAAAATATATTTTAACAATTGAACTACTTTTTAATGTAAATGACATAAATTTCTTAATCATTGGCTTTAAAATAGAAGTTTAATTTTAAATACAAAATAGAAGAAGATAATTTTTTTGGTACTTCCAAATTACAATTATCAATCTTTTAATCATCAAATTGGACCTTTAGTAGTTAAAATTCTTCCTGTTCAACAAATCAAAACATAAAGTCAACTGATTCAAGAACTACAAATTTATGATCTTAATTGTTTGAGCAATGAGAGCCGCTCCTAAGTTCATTTTCCTAATTGTTTGTAAGCTTATACGCATCTAAGTTTGTAATGTGCTTCCTGTTATAAAAACCGAAACTAAAACTTAAGAATATTTGGGAGAGGAGAAGTCTTCTTATAAAAAATGGTATTCCTTACATCAAGTTAACCCTTCTATTTATAGTACAAAATTTCTAATAAAATATTATCATGACAAATTAAGTGATGCACTAACAATTAAGTGGTGTACTAATTAAGTGGTGCATTAGGTACACTAACAATTAAGTGGCACACCATATTATTTCTATCTTTTATAACAGTTGTTACTTCAACTTTGGACCACAATAATAATCAAATACCAAAGGAACACGTGGAAATGTCACATTGTTAACAGTCTGTTAACAATGTATGTCCATATTAGACATATAAAGTGGAAAGAAAAGTGAAGCATCCCATCTGATTTTACTATGTAAATTGAACATACATGTAATATATAATACAAGCAAAAATTTATGATCACATCACGGCAACTCTATGATATAAGAACAGTAAAGTTCACAAACGTTGAGCTTAGGCATAGGGGCATTGGTAAATGGTAACGGTGGGGCTCGAGTTGACTCGTAGGATGGAATGGAAAGTTGATAATGTCTCAACTGTCTGTGCAAAAGAGGGGGCAATAGCGTAAATTAGATATATTCGACATCTCACATCACATGGGCCCGTGCGCGACCATGCTAATAAGCCACTCACATGCCACTCTCTCGTCATCACCATTCTACTTATTACAATCTACACAATTTCCCCTTCACTTTTACAAGATTTGTAGTAATTATATGACATTTTATTTGGATTATACTGACATTATTATTCTATTAAGTATCAACTTGTTGCCTGAACTTAATTAGCTAATGCATACAAGTCGCTTAGGCCTCTTTAATTAGGACTATATGCAAATACTACATAAAGCCCTCCCACAATCATTTTGTTTATGAAAACCTTGCACTCTGCTCTTTTCCCTGATATTGATGCTTATGGGGGTTTTGTCAAAACAAATATCTGTGCTTAGGAATCATTTAGTTGGCATTTGGTGATGGGTGGCCTATAGGTTTTTCTCTTTATTGGCATGTCATTTTCTAATTGTCTAATTGGGTTGTTGTTGCTTAAGTTCCTCAAGTAAGACAGCAACAAGCCAGATGATCAGAGCCTGATGTAGTAGAATCTGTATAAAATGAATCATAACCTGATTCTGTAGTAGCCCAAAACTGCACCACTTAATAGATCAATTTTACAAATCAAATATTAGCTACTTATTCTTAAAAATATTTTTATTATCTAAATAATACTTTAAAATATTTAACAATAAATATATATCAATTTATTTTAACAAAATTAATTTACTATTAAAGTCAAGTTAGGGCAATCAAACATCTTTTATTACGTATTCATATGAAGACTTTCTTATCCAAATTGACAGTGAACCTCTAATTTGATTCAATGTTTCGATCCTAGATCTTGTTGGGTGGTCTTATGTACTATTGCTATCAGAAATTCGTTGTTAAGTCTTTACAAGACAGAGCAAATGGGAATAGATGCATGGCATTTCCACTTCTGTAACCATAAATTCCACCTCAAAACGCCCATAGTATTCATCTTCTGAGGGTACGTAGACCAGTTAATTAAGGCTCAGAAACGGCTTGCCAGAGCCTTCTTTCTACACAAATGTTCCCATCAATTCACGTTAAAACTGACCTTGAAAAGCGGAGTGTCACTTTCTCTGTCAAATTATTATGCCCTCGGGCAACGTGCACCTATCACTTGAAGCATTGCATTACTCCGAATGTCGGTCTGCTCTATCAAGATAACATAATTTGGACCTCATGTATGGTATGGTGTTTATATATAGGCTTAGAAAAGATGGAAATGTCTCGTCTATTTGGTTCAGAATTTGGGAATACTTGTCACGAAGTGGACATCGCTAAGCGAGAAAGGGGACAAAACTATAAGAAAAGAGTTGTCATTAAATTATAACTAGTGCCATGTGGGGCAAATTTGATGAATCAGGCAAAGGTTTAGAGTACTGTGTTATGTTTGAGGATTGTCATCCACGATCATCAAATTGACATTGTTTAATATATCTTCATTGTCACAGATTTAAATGCTGTTATTAAACAAAGAACAGCCAAACAAATTTTACATGTACAGTAAAGAGTCGTCGACTTGAGTTAAAGCTTAATCCAAAAAATTGGCCTGCGTGTGATCTGCTGCATATACGAGAACCTTAAAAGCGTCTCTGTGAGTTCACCAAAGAACAAACTTTTTATTGGCATAAGAGCCTGGAAAGCAAAAATCAATGTACTTGTCGATTTCGTATGCCTAATTAGTTTATTGTGTTGGGAACATATATACCCACGCAGTTGGTGAATCATCGTTATTAATTTACTAAGTATATTGGAAGTGTCCATAGCCTCCTCTCTTATTAAACAAGTCAGAAAAGACACTTCTTCTAATTTTCTTTTCTTAAAAATTCTAAGTCGGCACAAAAGTTCGCACCTGACATGAGCAAGATTCCACATTTTCTTAACCAGTCGTAAATATTCAGTTCACACGTTAATTAGGCTTTGACACTACTGCTGGTCCTGAAGTATCTTTCTAGTAATGTGTGTGTGTCGAAGCATATAAAACTAGTTTGCTAATTTGATTTATTGAAACCTACGTGCCTTCAACTTTTTCAGTCTGCAATAAAGGTCTACTGGTTGTTAATTATGGCTTTTCCTGCAGTTCAAGTCCAAGTCCAACTCCAAGTAATTGCATTTTTGTTTACATAAAATGGTGTGAAAGCTCCTAATTACCCGCAAAAGTGCCGACCGACTACCACCTCTTAGTTGTAAAGGCCTTTTAACATTATTTTCTTTCAGACTCGATCTGAGTGTGTATTTAAGGTGATTCATTCCACTCATGTCATTCAAATGCAAATCATAACTTGGCACATTGTCTTTTCTACTAAAACTGTGTTGTATGTTGAAAGTTGATATTCGCAATATACGTCAGGTCTACTACATACCGAAACTTATTATCAAGAAACCGATCACGAGCCGGTTAAAGTCATTGCCTGACTCTTTGAATTTGAGTAGGATTTTGTTGTAGACTTGCAAGAGCCGATTGTTCCCGTCTTTGGTCTATACTTATGATTGGTAGTGGATCCAACAGTTCTTGGGCCACAGAAAATAGTTAATTGGGCCCACAAGTTTTAGATTAGATCAGATTTGGGTTACTAGAGATCTGATCAGGTCCAAATTAAACTCCGTTATTTTTTTAATTTAAATTTTGCCACCTAAACTCGATCGAGCCTAGATCAAACTCCAATATTTTCTTATTAAATTTAAATTTTAAAAATGACATAATTTTACATAAAAACAACTCCACTTCTACTTGATATTTGAGCTTTACGCTTTGGGCCAAGTTGGGCAACTCGAGTTCAAGTCTAACCCAAAATTAATTTTTTTTTTGAGAAAAAGCTCGGGCTTGACTCAAAGCCTGGTTGACTCAAATTGAGCCCATTAACTTTGGGCCAAACTGAGCCTAGACACAAATATTATCCTATCTATACTTAAGTTGGTAAAGAATGATGATAATATTTGAGAATGATTAAAGATTACTATTTATCTTTAATTTGTTATTAATGACGAGGATAACATTAACCATTAGTTCTTATTGTTGTCTTATAGATTAAATGAAACTATTTTACAAATTAAATAATATAGATTAAATGAAACTATTTTACAAATTAAATACTTTTTTATATTTATTTTTAAATAATTCCAAATAAATACAGTGTATTTTTTCTCGTAAAACAATCTTTTATGATATCAAGTGCTCACTTTAGCTGTAGTTTTTCCCCCTGCTTAAACTGTAAACACAAAAACACACAACTATAGTAATAAAGATATATACAACAATTTTTAATCACTAACACATAGTAAACCAAACCATAAAAACAACAATGATAATTATATCATCTCCAATTGCACCTATCCAAATTACATGTATTACCAATGTTATCACAATCATCTTAGATCATTCAAACTATCTTATATGAAAACATGAAGTTGAGTCTATTTACTTGTCACCTTTTTATGTGCGTAGATAACACCATCCCACTACCAAACTAGGAAACCAACCCCACTAAATTTTAACCTAGCAAAAGCAAGACCATCTGGTGAAGTGTTATCTCTCAACTTCATTTTTACCCTCAATTGTCTCCTTATCCCTCGGTTACACTACTACTTAAAGCCTCTAGATCACTTTGAAGAAGCACTTTGTTAACAGTTTACGTCACGCTAACCACTATTTTGACATGACCTTCATACTATTAACAAAGGAGATATATTGTTGGACCCCGAATTTTTCTTGAAATTTTGAAGTGTCAAGTGACATGAAATGAGGAAATTAGAATGAATAAAGAAAAAAGAAAATTTTGAATGTGAATAGTTAGATGAGATTAAGATAGGCGAAAAATGCTTTTGTTATTGAGGTTTATGT
>JAOTBA010000203.1:19210972-19230486 GCA_025629845.1 Erythroxylum squamatum
TTTGTTAGTGTTATGATCATTTAATATTTAGTTGATTATGTAAACTTATAAATTGAGTCATTTATATTTCATACAAACATGTAAACTTAAGTATATTGTCGATTTATTGGGGCCCTTTTTTTTAATTTCGCCTAAGGCCTATAAAACGATAGGAACAACCCTACCTCCTTAGATTATTTCTTTTTTATTTCAATTCTTCAATTTTTCATATTTACAAAACTTCTCCTAGTATTTATCGAAAGTCTTGGTACCCGTACGATCTGATCGGTATAGGTAAAATTGTCTATGTACATATAACCAGTACAGTAAGTTATAGGGTGGTTATTAATATGATGTAATAGTATTCTATAATTTGAGAGGGAAGTTTATAATTAAAGATAATATAATATAATAAAAAGGGAGAGCTTTATATTATATTTCATTCCATTCTAAATAATAAAAATAAGTTACCTCTGATTTGAAAGGTTTATGATATAATATAAAATCATAAACAACATTTCACTATATTACATTATGAACATTTTTTCAAATAATATTTCACTATATTATATTATAAACTCTTCTTTCAAACAATATTTTATTATATTATATTATAAATTTTTTTCATTCCAAATAACAATTTTCTAATATTATATCAATTTACATCTCATTTTAGCTTAAATCATTAAATTTATTATATTATATTAAAAATTTTACATCCAATCAAACGTGGGCTAATTAGGAGCATAAAAATAAGTCCATCGGTAGTACTTTCCCATTGCTTCTGATCGGAATTTTGTAGATGTTAAGTTCCAACCTTAGCTCTCATCGCGTTAAGACGAAATTACGGAGCTATTAAAGCTTCTCTAATTTCACTTATTTTTAGTTTTAATTTCTATTTCAATTAAAAATAAAATATATTTAATTATTAATGAAAATAAAATTATAGAACTTTATAATAAATTTTAATTAAATAATTATATATATATATATATACAAATTATTTTTAAAATATATTTTAATTATTTAGTTGAATTTAGTATTTGATATTTTGAAAAATATTTCATAGATAATTATTTAAAAATTTAGAAATTTATGTATTTTAAAGGTAATTTAAAATTTAAAAGTTATTTATTAAATAATTATCAAATTTGGAAATATTTAAAACTTTTTAAAATAATATTTTTAAAATTTTTGGATTAATCATAAAATTTTAAAAATAAATTAAACAATTTAAGTATATTTATTAAATTTTTAGTTGTAATTAATATTAAAGTATATGTTTAATTAATGTAAATTATATTATATAAATTTAAAATAAAAACAAAAATCAATAATTAGAAAATTAAAAAAACTCCACTAACTACTCTTTTATTGAATTTGCAAAAAAGAAACCAAATAGGCATTGAGCTTTTGATTCATTGTAAAAATAACTTATGAATCAATATAAAAATAATGCATGCATGGAGAGATAACATATTCTAAAGTATCTAACTTTGTAATTTTTTTTTAATTCAGTGCCAAACTTTTAAATTTATAATTAAGTAACTAATCATTTATATTTTAACAACTCATTTCAAAATGTTGGTTTTGTCCCATATTTTGTTAATTTGACTAGTTAGGTATTTTAATCCATGTATAACTTATAACTATTTTTTCACTCGAATATTTATATGTTATGGATAAAAAAGATTCTATTAGCTAAATAAGCAAAATATTAATAGAACTAATATTTTAAACTAAATTATTAAAGTTATAAAAAGTTAATTACTTAATTAAGAAATTTAAAAATTTAGACATTCAATTTAAAAAACCTAAAATGGTTGGAAAATTTAAAATTGTTATTCCTGAGAAAAATTAGGAAGGGTACTCACTGCTAATGCTTCTGTCATCTCCTTGTGAACAGATTGATCATTTGACTCTCTTTCGGGTTTTTCATTTTGTGGTCTAACTTTGGGCATCTTGCAATAGGAACGAGATTTTGTTACGATGTTTTAATTCTGTTGCAATGGGAACGATATTTCCCATTGCAACAGAACTAGCACTAGTCATATATGAGGTTAGCAAATTCAAGTTTTACCGTAAGTTAAATTGCAAGGAAGCTGTTGCACTTTTTTTGTATAGGGGGGGGGGGGGGGCCAACCAAAAACAGCTTACACTACAAGTTGAGGGATACAGAGTCCCGACATATCTGCAATGAGAAACAGGTGACACCCAATAGGTGGGTTTACAAAAGTGGTGGTTCCTAAATCAAAATGTGTGGCATAGTTCACGAACCAGTCTGCGCATCTGTTGCTCTCTCGATAAATGTGGCGATGGATAACCGTCCAGTTCCGAGTGAACAGTACATGAATACTTTGAACTAGGGGATTGAGAGCCTTAGCCCGGTTAGCCGCAGACGATAGGAGATTGATCACCGGAAGCGAGTCCACTTCGAGTTCAATCCGACGATAGCCTAGGTTCCAGGCGAGTGTAAGCCCAGTATACACTCCCCATAATTCGGCAGTCACCGGCGAGCATGCGCCAAGGTTCTGACTGAAGCCTCCTAGCCAATTGCCGCCACTGTCCCGTATGATGCCGCCTGCTGTGGCAGAGAGTGGGTGCCATTTGCACGCTCCGTCCGTGTTGAGCTTGACCCACCCAGTAGGGGGCTTGCACCATCCAATCAACTGCGTATGTTGAGGCCAGTAGCCTGGGCCCACTCCACCTTGCCACCTGGATGTCTGGTGTAATTGACTTGCATAAGACAAAATAACAGAAATAGGTGATGACGGCCAAAAAAACTGCTCATCAAAGAGGGACCAATTACGCCAGGTCCAAAGAAACCAACAGGTAAAACCAAACAGGATGGACCAATCGTGCGCAAAAACTTGGCGGTGAGAATGAAGATTGGTGGTGAGCCAGTCTTGGGCCGGCATACGGAAGAACTCAGTAGTGATGATGTGCGAAGGAAAAGAGCTCCACACTTGTTGGGCTTTGCCGCAGTCGCGCACAATATGTTGTGCGGATTCCTCGAGACCACAGTGAGAACATGCGCCATCCATAGTGAGGTGCCGTCGAACCCGATGTTGATTTGAGAGTAATCGATCATGAGTGAGGAGTCAGAGAAAAGAGCGAATGCGTTGAGGACCGTTCCATTTCCATATGACCTTCCAAATACCATGATGCGAGACTTCCTCGTGATCCATAATCAGGGAGTATGTGGAAATCGATCATGAGCGAGGAGTCAGAGAAAAGAGCGAATGCATTGAGGACCGTTCCATTTCCATATGACCTTCCAAGTACCATGATGCGAGACTTCCTCGTGATCCATAATCAGGGAGTATGTGGATGCTACTGTGAAGTACCCCGTGTCAGAAAGACCTCAGATTAACTTATCCGGGCCTAGGTGGTCGTTTGGAGGTAGAATACCAACAAGGGCCCGGCATATCGACATTGGAAGGCACGATTGCAAAGTGTCCCATTGCCAATTACCGTTAGTGTCCACAAAATGTATGACACTAAGGTAGCGATAAGAAGCAGGAATATGCGTAGTTGCGTGGTTAAGTAGAGGTCCCGCCGTACCTACCCACGGGTCCAGCCAAAACCGGGTCCTAGAGCCATTACCAATTCTCCACCTAAGGCCCTGGAGCACTATGTGCCACGTCGCTTTGATGCTCCTCCAGATCATGGAACCGCCCACAGTGTCAATAGAATTGGGGAGTTGATTGGCGTCAAATTTATAATTTGCAGACAAAATTTGAACCCAGAGGGCGTGGGGCCTGTTAATCAGGGACCAGCCCAATTTTGCTAGGAAGGCATCATTGGTTGCACGAATTTTTCGAATGCCGAGGCCCCCCAGTTCTTTAGGAGTACAGACTGAATCTCAGTTAACTAAATGAAGCCGCTGAGTGCCAGTAGAAGAGCCCCATAAGAATTGTCGCATTAATTTCTCCAGGGCATCACACAAGCTACGGGGTAGTCGTACCGTCTGCATAGTGTAGCTAGGTATGGCCGCAATGACCGACTGCACTAAAGTGGTGCGGCCCACAAAGGACAGTAGGTTAGTAGACCAGCCCGATAAGTGTTTCTGAACGTTGTCCAGAATGTACTGATATGTGCGTTTGGTCACGCGTTCATGCAGCAATGGAACGCCCAGATAACGTCCGAGGTCTGTCATTCGTTGGAACCCCAAAGCGGTGCATAAATAGTGGGCGATGTGAGGGCGGATATTGCTGGAGAACTAGCACCTTGATTTAGCGTGGCTAACTCTTTGACCTGTAGCATCACAGAAGGAGGATAACGTATCCCGAATAATGGTCACTTGGTCAATCGACGCTTCTGTGAATAGGATGAGGTCGTTAACAAAGAACAGGTGAGAGATGGAGGGGCCATTGTGGCTTAATTGAATAGGCTTCCAATGGCCTTGTGTCACCGCATGAGAGATAGAGTGTCTGAGGCGTTCCATACACAAAACAAATAAGTACAGCGATAGAGGGTCTCCCTGTCGGATGCCTCGGGTAGGCTGAAAAGCCTCGCTAAGGTCCCCAGCCCAACGTACCTAGATTGAGACCGAGGAAATGCACTTCATGATGAGGTTGATCAGGGACTCGGGAATGCCGACATCGAATAAGGTTTCTTGAATGAAATCCCATGACGGACGATCATAGGCTTTCTCAAGGTCCACCTTCAAAGTAATCATCCCTTTCTGACCTGTTTTCTTTTTCATAGAGTGGATAACTTTTTGGGAGATAATAATATTATCCGTAATCAAGCGCCCTGGGACGAAGCTACATTGGGTCGGAGCGACCAGATCCTCAAGGTAAGGTTTAAGCCTATTGACAATGAGTTTGGTAATGGCTTCGTACAACACAGTGCATAAGGCGATAGGCCTAAACTGGGTAATGGAAGTGGCAGATGGGGTCTTAGGGATGAGAACCAATATGGTGCGGTTCAGGGCAGACTCCCAAACGTCATGTTGAAAAATCCTTTGGATGAATGCGATGAGTGAAGGTCCCACAGTATCCCACTGGGATTGATAAAAGACAGCGATGAATCCATCGATCCCGAGGGCTTTGTTAGGGGCTAACGTGAAGAAGGCCGTTTTGACTTCGTTAGGGTGAGGAGGGCTAGCCAACCCTTCCATCGCTTGGGGGGGTAGGGGGAAACTGGCCCGGAGTAGTCGATCAGGAGGGGTCCTCCCGTCCGACGTATAGAGTTGTTCAAGGAAGTTCTTGGCTAATCTCCGGATGCTTGTCGAATCGGAGGACTCATACCCGTTAGCATCCTTCAAAGAAGGGAAAGTCGCGTGACAACGTTTGGCCATAGTAAGCGCATGATAATATTTAGTATTCCTGTCACCCTGGCTCAGCCACTAACTCCTAGAGCGCTGATACCAATAGAGTTCTTCCTGAGAAAGGACCTGCTCTAAATCAGCCCGGAGTTGTTCCTTCAGCTCCCGAAGAGAGTTAGAGTCTTCACTTTCTAATCTTATCTGAATGCCATTGAGTCGCGCCAGGAGGTGCCTTTTACGGGAAAAGATATTGCCAAATGTGTGAAAGTTCCACTGTTAAAGCTGTTCCGCGAAGTGTCGGTGAATAGTGCTGAGATTCGAGCAGGTATTAGTCCAATGCTCCGCGACAAATTGTCGAAAGTCAGTATGTTGAAAATAAAAGGGCCTATGAATCGGCGGAGGGGGGGCGCTGCTGTTAAGAGATACTAGTAGAGGTTGATGATCAGATTTAAGAAAGGAAAGGTGATTAACCGTAGTGCTACTGAAAGCCGAATACCAATTATTAGCGCAGAAAGCCCGGTCTAATCGAGCGAGGATGCGGCCCTGTCGCCATGTGAATCTAGGTCCTGTGCAGCCTAGATCCTGGAGAAGACAGCTTTCCACGCAATCTCTAAAGTGAGAGTTGACCACCGGGTGAAGACGAGAACCACCACGTTTGTCCGTGCATTCCAACTTAGCGTTAAAGTCCCTCCTAATAGCCAGGGTTTAACAGTGATCCTAGCAATTTGTCATAGAAAATGCCATAAGTAGCATTGAACCAAGGGAGTAGGGCTAGCATAGATAGCCGTGAAGTCAAAAGACCGACGGTCCCACTGAATACTGGTATGGACAAATTGCCGGTGGGCGATGAGAACGCGGACTTCAATATCTTCTTTCCAAAGAAGCCAAATACCGCCTGAATGCCCCGCTGCTTCAACGCGAAAAGACTGGTAAAAACTAAGCTCCTGATAACTTTGGTGGCACGATGCCCACTAATGCGTGGCTCGACCAAAACGACCAGGTGCAATTTGCAAATTCGGAGATAGTTTTTAATGATAGGCTTGAAGGTCCGACCTCCAGCCCCTTGACAATTCCAAATGAAGATATTCATGAAAATGGGTAGGAGAATTAATCTGCGTGCGAGCTAACCAGGGTGTCCGTGTGCACCCGACTAGGATCCGCGATGCGCTCCGGAGGACTCTCCTCCATTTGCGTGTCAGGCCCTAAACTGGTAAATGTGGTGGTTGTCGCAGCTGGGCCTAGATTTGGCGGTCGTGTAGGGGGAACCATGTATGTTTGGTCGGATGTGGCTGAGGCATTGGCCTGGGGATCTGTAGTAAGATCCTCATCCATGGCCCCGCTATCCAAACCAGTATTTAAAGGAAGGGTAATGGATGGGTCGGGAATGACCACGTCGGCATGGGAAGGAATGGAAAGGGCCACGTGGTCTATAGCAGAAGGTTGGCCGCCCTGTAAGTTGGGCTGGGAATGAGGCCGAATGGGGTTGGGCACAACTGGCCCAGTGGGAGGAGACTGGCCCACAGACTGGGCCTGGCCAATGTGGCCCAACGCATGGGGCTGACGTTGCTAGGGTGGCGTCGTTTTAGCGCCAGCTTGACCCACGCTACTGTGGCCCTTGGTTGACTGTCGTTTTGGCCGAACCTCCTTCAGCAGCGCTGGCGGTAGGGATTGAGAGGGAATTGGGGGTGGAGTCGATGCAGACGGCGTGTCACAGGTGGAGATGTCCACTCGCCTCTCTAACGGCTCCTGTTCAGTTAGAGCGAAGAACCTCGAGCCCGACGCTCCTACTGGTGATGGGCCAAAGGGTCTTGCAGGTCGCTTGGTCGTTGCAGGGGGCGGTTGGCGGCGGGGACGCCGTTGAACTTGCGTCCAGGGCCCATACTCCTCTCGTCGATTTTCGACAGCCGTCTGTGGGGTGCGGTCGTCGCCGGTGGAAGGCGCCTGCGGACCACTTAGGGCTGGCTCAGTAGCGGGTGGCGCAGCCGAGTGCGTGGGGCAAGACAGCTCCTCATGTCCGACCAAGCCACACACAAAGCAGATGGGGGGCAATCCTTCGTAGGCTACCCTAATAGGCTCACCGTCTAACTCCACAATTGATCTGAGCGGGGAGCTCAAGTCAATATCCACCGCAACTCGAGCGAACTTGCCCCGCTGGGTGAGTTGGGTTTGGTGGTCAATTTTGACCTTTCGTCCTACCAGGTTACCAAGAGCAGTTAGAATAGATGGGTGGTACCTGGCGATGGGCAACTCAGGGAACCGCACCCAAGCCACAACGTGAGTGATTTATCGGAGGAGGGTCGGAAGCCGGGATACCGTACTTCCCCACTCTCTTGGAAGTGACGAAAAACCTTTTGGAAGTGAAGATGAAGACGCGCGTATGAACGTCAGCAAACAACCTGATCAACAAAAACAAGCACAACTAAGTTTCTGTTGCTTTTTCCGTTGAGTTTCTCTCTCTACTACTGGATATCTTGAGTTTCTCTCTCTACTGAACCGTTGAACTACAGTAACTTCGCACAGCTATAGTAACTTCGCCTACTTTTCGTCCCGATTTTCGGACTACCTCCAGCTATGGAGAGTCCCCATGCTAACACTTCACCTAATTTTGCTGGCCACGCTGCCAAAAAAGTCAAGATTCGGGAACGGGACGAAGATCCACCCCCCCCCCACCAGCGCCGAATCTTCAGCCCACCTTTCCCAGCTTTAGTGCAGTGGTGAGTGGCCAGACTGCCTCTGGAATTGGGGGAACTGAAAAGGAATTGCCAGAGGAGACCTCCATCGCAATAACTAAAGGTGATATCAAGATTATACTAGGCAACTATGGAATGGGGGTTGAGCTTTCACAGACTTTTAAAGGCAAACTCGACAACATTTGGACTAATGCGGTTATCATTAAACTCCTTGACAGAAAATTGGAATTCCACCTGCTCAAAACACGCCTGCTCTCTCTGTGGAAACCAACTGGGCCTATCAAAATTGTGGACATAGAGAATGATTATTACCTTATCAATTGTAAGGATGAGGATGATTATATCAAGATACTCACCCAAGGCCCGTGGATCATCGCCGGTAACATGGTGCTTATTGACTGGGGAAGTATGCATAACAATTTGCAACTCCATGTGGCACAGTTCCTTAAACTTACTAGTCATTTCAGTTTCCATCTTTATAGTGATGGTAGGGAATGATAAGTACCTAAAATGCCAAAGGCACCATAGGATATTTCATTGAGCCTTCAGAACTATGAAGTTGTTATACCATTCTTAGTGTTACGTACCCATACACGGTGTCAATGTAGTGTTGGGAATCCAATGGCTCCATAGTGTAGGCCTTGTTCTAGTGGATTGCTAATGGCTCTCTACTACATCTTACAAGTGCCTCTACACTCTCCACGGCTTCTTCACACTAGATAGTTAGACTCTTCCAAAATTGGCTCAGTTGCTTCTTTCCATACTATCACTTACCCAACCACCTTCCTCCAACTCTACCTGTATAAGCCACATCCACCTATTCAAAATTATAAGCCCTCATAGATCAATTTGCTCATATATTCCAAGACCCAACTATGGTTTCGCTCAATTGACTTATAGCCAACACGTTTACCTTCTTCCCATTTCTAAACTCACAAATGTTTAACAGTACTATTATCCCCACTATCAAAAGGAGATTATGTTTGAACTCATTAATGACATGCTTTAGGAGGGGATTATTAAGTCTAGCCAAACCTTGTCAATTTGGAAGTTCTGCACAGATTATAACGTTCTAAATGCTATAACTTTTTGGGACTAACTTCTTATTCCGAATGTGGATGAATTATTAGATAATGAAAGTCTATTAAAAAGGCCCAACCACTCGACCCACGAACCAATTTGATTTGTTGATTATGAATTATAAAGCTAACTTAGTTAGTTAGTTCCTTTCATTAATTTTCAACATATTAGTGGTTAGTGTACAATTTCCTTATTGCTAGTGTTGAAAGATATTTGTACAAAGGAAGTGGTTATGAAAGACGTGTCGTTTCTCGCTCAAAATTGAAACTTAAGAAAATAAGCCTTTAAAAACCTTCTCAACGTTGAATCCAACACATTTCTACACTTTGAAATACTTAAAAGTTCAAAGAGATGTGTTGGAGTCGGGTCGGGTCCGGTTGGGTTGGGTTGGATCTGACCCTGGGCCACGATAGCCCGGTCCACACAAGAACTCAAAGATGTTTTTGCCATTTGAATTAATTAAGAACCCTACATGTGTATTGGCCAAAAAAAAAACCCTACATGTGACTTAAACCATTTCTTAAGAAATAAGAATATATCCTTTCTCCTTTAGTATGTCACCTTCGAGTGGGTGGGAGCTTAAGTGCCCCAATGATTGATTCCAAATGGGTATGTCCCAAGTTAGAGCATGACATCATATTCGGATCTTGTTATCATTCATAATACATTCCCAAATAACTAAAGGAAAAATAGAAATAGAAATAGCATTATAAGACACTCCAACATTAAAATCGATTCTTTCTCTAACAGCTCCATATATATATATATATATATATAGCAGAGATGGCATCATAATTGGGCGGTCGGCGAAGATACAGGAACAACCTGCGATGACCAAAGAGTGCTCTGAGTCTGAGACGACAATGTTCCATTCCTACCTTGGCATAAACATATATAATTTCCTGGCCAAACGTCTTGTTTTTGGGCCTGTCTTCCCTTTGCCTTTACTCATCAACTTGCCTTCTGCTTATACCTTGAGTGTAGTGTAGTGCCTTCTTGTGTTCCGTACGCCGGGGTAAGGTTACGTTTGGATGAAAAATTTATAATATAATATAATAAAATATTATTTAAAAGAAAAATTTATAATGTAATTATTTTATATTATATTTTAAACTTTCTAAATGGAACATTTTCTATTTTTACTATTTAAGATAAAATAAAATATAATATAAAACTTTCACTTTTTATGTTATTTCATTCTACTGCGATATAAAACTTTCTCATATTGTATTACATTCTATGCATTGTACTTACATTCGGACGGGAGTGAAGGAGCATAGTTGCTACCGTGAAGATCGAAGTAAGCTACAACTACAGCAAGCAACCAGATGATGACACCTAATCGTTTGAAGTTAGCCGGCAGCTTTAACAGTTCCAACCGGTACACGTTAGCCTCCCTTCCTCACATTTGAAATTACAACGTGACGGCCTTCATCCTCCTGGGGCCATTTTCAAATGTTATTTAAAATTCTAGCCCTTATAACTTTGTTATTACTAATTTTGCCACCAAACAAAGCAGCTCAACTTGCAATTTTATTATTTACAAAATTAAGTACAAATTAACAGTTTGTACTGTAAAATTTTGTAAACTAATGATGTTAAATCATTTTAATATTTATTAATTAAAGATCAAATTAATTTATAGAAACTTTTAAAATTATTATGATATGAAAATTATTAATTTATCAAATTCTAATATATTTTAAATTATTATGTTTCAATAAAAATAAATAGACAAGATTATTTATATTTCAAATTTATATTTCTTTTTTTCAACATTTTGTAGAGTTTGAATTTGTGATTTTATCACAAAAAGTAAAAATATAAAATATTACAAGAAGAAAAATTATAAATGTACAAGTTATAATTATATACCAATCATTTCTATCTTTGAATTCTTTCTGTTTGGGGTTCATTTCACAATTACCGCACACTACAGGGACTTCCGTTTTGAAAAATTGTACAAATTATTATCAGGAAACGAGATGCCCAACCAGAAACAGAGAGAAACAAAGATCAAGAGAAAAGAGCAAAGGCTTAACAGCAGAGGAGGAGAGACAGTGTGTGCGTTGGATGACGATGGATAGAGAGAAGGAGAGAGAGATAGAACTAGAGAGCGCAATGTACACCAATTGCTTGCTCCTAGGTATGGATCCGACTATCATCGGACTCGGACCCTCCAACTCTTCTCCTCGCGTGGGACTATTCCGCCACTCCAACCCGAAATTGGGAGAACAGCTCCTCTACTTCATCCTCTCCTCTCTTCGCGGCCCTCTTCAGTCGGCTAAAGTATCCTAATTCGTTTATATATAAATAAATAAATTTGTTAATGTAAATTTGTATTAAATGTTTGTGATTGATTGATTGAATTTACACTTTAGTTTTGGTTTCTTGCTTGACGATCTTTCAGGATTTCGATAAGGTTTGGCCGATTTTTGATTCGGCGCAGTCTCGCGATTTTCGAAAGGTAAATATTTTTTAAATTACGGAATTTGGATTGGGCTTGATTTAAATTTGATTTGGTTTAATTTTGGACACGAATCGTTTGAAACTGTGAATTTGGAATCGGAAAATATCTGGTGTTTCAGGTTGTGCAAGGCATTATTAGTGAGCTTGAATCACAGGGTGCGCTTCCCAGGAGCAATTCAAGGGTTTCCTCACTTGCTACTTGTTGTGGACCCAGGCAAGTTCTTTTGTTTTTTCAACTTTTCCTACCGTATCAGGGAGCTATCATCTGATTGCTTAGAAAAGAAGCTGAGAAAGATTACTGTAATGCTTGATATGAATCGAGCCAATTGGGTTCAACTCAGTAGTAGTGAGAGTAACTTCTTCTGGTCATAATTGAAATGTTCAGTGTCTTCTTTGATTATTGTAATGTTTGTTGTGAACTTAGCCAATTGGGTTCAAGACAGTAGAGAGAGTTTTCATCTGCTGGTCATAACTGAAAAGTTCAGTGTCTTCATTAAGCGTTGATTCAGTGTGGAAGGGCAACCGGAAGACTTGATTAATAATGTAGGAGTAGAAATTCATTGCCACTGAATTTTCAGCTTTCTTTTTGTTATTTTTGCTAGTTGATTATTATTTTGTAAGGAGTTTGTTAGCATTTGTCATTAGATATGAACTTAGAAGATGCTGATTGTGAATACTCATTGAAGAAGCTTCTGATACTTCTGCAGATTTGTTGAACTTCTGTGGCAACTTTCTTTGCATGCTTTACGAGAAGTTCATAGACGAACATTTGCAACTGACGTGGCTTCAAATCCATTGCCTGCTTCGTTAACTGATGTCGCCTTTCAACATGCAGCTACTTTGCTTCCTGTAACAAAGGTTACTCAAATTTTAGTGCATCCTGTAATGGACATTCAAACACAGATCAAGTTGTTTCTGGGTAGCATATAATAAATTATGTTAAAACATGAACCAAACCACTGACTCCTGATAATGAAGTTGATCAAAACATGGAAGCAGGTGTACATGCATTTGAAGACTATCTTCTTAATTCTTACATGGTTTCAACTATGCAGCAAGTAGATGGGATACTGAAATTTTTTCTGAATTGGCTGTATGTGGTTACCATCTTTTACAACTCGTCATTTTTGATCTGAGAGCATGTTGATCAATACCTCTATTCTCCTCGTGAAGAGAACGACATAATTGGCTATCCAACAGACCTTTGGGATTATATTAATTTGTCCTGTTGAAACAACCCTTTTTGTTTCCATATTCCTATGCCATATTTTTATTTGTGGGAACACTGGACATTTTTCCAAGCACTTAATATCTTTTCAGATGAAGATTAGCAAGTTGGAGAATTTGATGTCATTAACAACGTTTGTGTTCTGTGTGTAAATCTCTTCTTTTAAACAGGCTAGAATAGGTCTTGAAAGAAGGAAGTTTCTTAAAAATGCAGAAATGGCAGTACAAAGACAGGCTATGTGGTCAAATTTGGCCCATGAAATGACTGCCGAGTTTCGTGGTCTTTGTGCTGAGGAGGTAAAGTGAAGACCTTTTGATTTGAGAGTTCTATCATACAACTCCATGTTTTGCTCACAGATTTCAGTTTTAAAATTTGCGTATTAGGCATATTTACAGCAAGAGCTGGAAAAACTGCATGACTTGAGGAACAAAGTGAAGTTGGAAGGAGAACTATGGGATGATCTTGTATCAAGTTCTAGTCAGAATTCCCATTTAGTATCAAAAGCCACCCGTTTATGGGAGTCGATTCTTTCTCGTAAAGGTAAGATTGGTACTTTCCATTTCAGGTTTACAAAACTTAAACCCTTTGTCCTTGTTTTCATCACTAGTTTAGGGAACTCCGTCATGTTTGAGTAGATCAATTGTTTTTGTGAATTCCATCATGTTTGAGTCGATCAATTGTTTTTATTTTTTCATGCTTTCGGTTTCCTTCGTCGAGCTTTTTTCTTATCATATCTTAGCAAGCCAGTTGGTATCTGAGTTGTTTTCATGTTGTTTCAAGTTTACAATAAATGAAAATCTTCAGGTTCGTTCTTTACTGTAAGTCAAATGTAGCTACTAGGGGCAATATATTTAGTTTAGCCTTCGCAATGTTTAATCCTTGTTTGGGCTTATCTGGTAAGACCAGGTTAAGAGGTACTCTCTGAAATTTCATCATTTATACATGTGTTTCCATCAAGTCATTTTCATATTAGTCAGCTTCATCAACAGGTCAGCATGAAGTTCTTGCTTCTGGTCCAATTGAGGATCTCATTGCTCATCGAGAACATAGGTGAAGAATCGTTAGATATTGTTTTCTTATGCTGAAGATACCATCTTTCTACTTTATTTTCATGCCTAATCTTCTTTCACAGGTACCGCATTTCTGGATCATCTTTGCTCTCAGCTATGGATCAGAGCTCTGAGGTCCCTTATTCTGATGCTCAGATGGATGAGACAGAACAAGATTCCCATAGTCAAATAATTGACGACACCCATTCTCGAGTTGATGATAGAGGTGGGAGATCCCACCCCACTGTTGATGTAGCTGAAGTTATTAGACGTTGGACACATGCTTTGCAACGTATTCATAAACAGTCACTTCTTATGGTAAGATTGATTACATTTCTGGTCATTTACTATTTATTACTACGATGTGGAGTTTGATTGTTTCGGTAATTCAATGCTTGATGGCCCTACGTGTTAAATTTTCACACTCCCTGTTGATTCTATGGTTTGTTATTTCTTTCATATTAGGATGTAATATAATTGTTTTCCCAAGTACACAATCTAAAAATTTGTCAAAAGTGGTCTTTCACGAGAGTAGTTGAGAGAATGATTAAACTGTAGCGTACATATTGTCTTCCTTAACAAGAGCATGATTGACGAATTCACTTAAAAAGCTTGTATAGCTATTGGTATTAAGATTGAGATCGAATAAGCAAAAGCTTATTTGGTGGTGTAGTGAAGTGTTTTTTTGCTTACTGGTGGTTATATAGGCAAAAGCTAATGATGGAGAAGGTCCGGATATATTACGAAGTTCAGATGATGGTGGTACAAGTGGCCATGCTGAATCTTTGGCTGCGACTCTTGCAGAACATCAACAACATTTAGCCAGTTTCCAGGTAAAGAATTAGTATTTTTACATAGGATATCAACTTGCTTTGTAGGCTAATATTCTCCAAATATGAACTTCAATTGCTACTTCAGTTTGTTTTTGTGGCAATAATTTAATAAGCATTTTGGTTTGGATCCATTTTTGTGGCTGATTCTCTCAAACTTGTAGTTATGGTTTTGCTAAAAGAAGAGGAAGCCCGTGATTCAGTTCCTGGTTTAGAGACTTAAGATGTAGTTACGTCAGGATGAAATTTGGGACACTTATTTTATTCTTCTGTTAGGAATTTAGGATATCTTTATGAAATTTCTTAGGTTGCCCTTTACTTTCCTATAAATCTGTTGTTGCTGTTATCCCATTACTATTCAAGGGTTTTATTAAAAATTGGGAAACATCGCTTCTCCTACTTCTCTCTCTATTCTTTCTGAACCTTAGCTTCTATTACCTTTCTATTTTCTCTGTCCCATTTTATATCTGTGCTGGATGAGGTCTATTCTTCTACTTTATAAGAAGTTAATTAATTTTAATGTGCTGTATATGTGGTTGAGCGGTTTGTATAGAATTTATCAAATACGATATTATGAGAGTCCCTGGTGCATTATAGTTACAGGGTGAAGAATTCAGGCCTATGCTCAAACCAATGTAGGCACTCACTTTGCTTCCCTTTGCTGAAGCTTTTAATTGCCTGAAACTTTTCTGCTCAGGTTCTTATTAACCAACTTAAGGAAGTTGCTCCAGCAATACAAAACTCAATTGAAGAATGTACAGAAAAGGTGAATAATATTCAATCCAACCTGCCAACCTTGAATAGGCTTCGTGGTCGAGCAACATCACCTATGCACGCTCAGAGTAGTGGAAGGACATTGGTAATTATATGTGATATTAGAATTACAAATTACATACTTTTGAATCATTCCTTACATAATTTTTCTTTTCATATAAAATTAGGAGAGTAGCTCAGATGATGTTGCAGATTTGACTTCAAAAATGTCCGTTGTTCAGCTTGACAAGATTTCTGCCAGTCCCCCAGCTTTAAAGTTACCACAGTTGTTCAGTTTGACCCCAAATTCTTCAGGAAAGAGTGGAAATGTACAGAGGAGACAAG
The DNA here is from genome assembly GCA_025629845.1 of Erythroxylum squamatum. NCBI lineage: Eukaryota > Viridiplantae > Streptophyta > Magnoliopsida > Malpighiales > Erythroxylaceae > Erythroxylum > Erythroxylum squamatum. The sequence continues at coordinate 19,226,668 of JAOTBA010000203.1, forward strand.
TATCTTCTGAAGTGAACAGGATGGAAAATATGTCAGAAAAGGATTCTCTGGACCAGCCATTTTCAAATAACCGCTTATATAGTCCCCTGCAAGGTTTGGTTCTTCTCTTTAATATCAACTTCATGTTCTGCATGTCTATAAGCTTGTTACTTTATCATTGTATTGGTTTTGGTATTTAACAACTTTTGGAGAGGCTTTCATTTCTAGTTTCGCTATTTGCAGATAGTGACTATTTTTATGTGCAAAACCTAAAGAAATCTGTAAGAGAAGCAGCTTTGTCTATGCAATCCTCCAATTTGGAGTCATCTAGAGAGAGTCATTCAGATGAAACAACCAAACATTTCTTCTTGCCTCTTGATGTGAATGGATTTTCTCGACTGTCCCCAGAGAAGAAAGTGGCTTCAACAAAAAGTGAACGATCTTTTACATCTCAGATGGATTCTGTCTTGCTTGAGAATCATGCTTATGATGGTCATATTGTCGGCAATTATGGCAATTTACCGGATCTCTTAAGCGAGATGGATTCACTCACTGAATATGAACCTGCAAATGGCTTCCTATCTGCTGATGGCTCTAATGGGGCAATATCTGATGGACAGACATTTTATGACATCGAAGAACCTAGGGATGAGGCCTTCTCTCCTCCTTTTTTAATGGACACATCACTTTTAGCAGATTCTTATGAGGATCTACTTGGTATGTTGATCTGGCAGCAAATTATTTGTTGATGGGGGCATTTATGTTTCCTATCCCTTATGTGGTGCAATTTCCGTGAACCATTAAAATTCAGGGCTTCAAACACAAGATGCATAGTTGTGCATGCCAAGCTACAAGCTTACAGCCTAGCTTATAGATCTTGTTCAGTCATAGATTAACAATGTTAAGCAACTTTCCCTATATTGCAAGTAATGTGCTTTTCAGTGTATGTCTTCACTCTCTAGGCAGGTTTAAATGTTGTGTCGTAAGACCTGCAGTATTGACCCTGGCAGTATCCCACAGTAATTTTGCTCATCTTTACCTTGTCAGAGCTAACTAGAGGTTGTAGCTTAAGAAATGCCTTTTGCTCTTACTTCTTTATGTATGCTCTTTCTTAACGTGCTATATTTAACAACTAAGGCTGAAAAATGCCACTGATCTAAACTTTGTTATTTTGCAGCCCCACTGTCAGAAACAGAGACTGCTTTGATGGAACATTGAAACTGAAATTTTGTAGTCGCGTTGCTTAGGAAGTGGAGGGAACAATTTGACGATTCATGTTAGTTGTTGGGATATTCCTTGTGACAGCTAACTTCTATGCACTTTTCGTTCTTCACATTTCTGGCATCGCTTTTGGTATAAATGTTTGTTTAGTGGAAATGATAGACTGCTTGGCAGTATGGTGAGCTTAAAGTTGTTTAGAATCCACGGCGCTATAACATCTGATATATCAGTTCGCATCACAAAGGCTATCTGCCAACGTGAATGCTTTCATCAAAGCAACTGCCAATGATGCCAATCATAAGCGGCATGTCGTTGCTCCAGTGTACAACTCCAGGTAATTGAAGATTGATTGCTAGATGGCTGATTCTTTAATGTATGTGACAGGTACGTGTAACAATCAATTTGGATTTGGAACAAAATTGTGATTCTGTGCTTCTGGTTGTATTCTTTTGACACTGTTGTATAGCATATATTTCTTTATAAAAGTAAACTGGGCAGGATTGATACAAATCTGCCGACTTTCGCCATTCTCTTAAACCTTTCTGTGATAACTTGAAGCTCTATTGTGTGATGGAAACTACCTCCATCTATTGATCAAGCAGCAGCGGCTTATGATATATTTTGCTTAATTGCGGTATTCTGATCTCATTATTCTTTGATATAGTGCAGCTTTTTGGATTGTCGGTACCAGTGTTGAATGTTCATAAAACCCATTATGTGCTTGGAATCGGCTTGCGTATTGATCCCAACCCAAAAGTTAAGGTTGGGAATCATATTATTAGGCCTACGCTGTTAAGTAATAGATTGGAGTATTTTATTAATAGAATTATGTTAGAAGCTATCAAGTTAATCGAATAGATCGATAGAGTCTAAATATTTGGTTTTCTTACGCGTTTTATTATTTACAAAATCTAGTAAGGAACTGTAATAATTTAAACTAATATTTAAAATTACAATTATTATCAAAATTACAATTATGTATTGTGAATAAATTTAAAGCAACGTCAATGCTAGTATTAATTAAAAATGTCAAAACTGTTAAGTGGTTCTTACTTGATAATTATAAAGTTTTTTAGTTTTAGCATTCCAAAATTATTATTATTGTTTTGAATTAATACAAAAAGGTTACAAATGGTTATATAATTGAAATGAAATATAATTGACTGTTATGTATATTTATGTAAACATAGTTACACTTAATTATATGTCAATTTGTATTAAAATAATTTAGATAAATATTTAACTATATATATATATATATATATATATAAAACTTTCTAAGATTCTTTACTATATTTTTTGGAGATTGAATAACAAAACCCCTCGCTGGTTTGTAGGCACCTCACAAGGTAGGACAGCTGGCCCAAGAATTTAAGACTGTTTTATACCCAAAGCTAAGGATCGAACCTTTGATCGAACCCCTAACTTTTGGTTAAGTATGGATGAGTACTTTCCACTCAACCATACCTCTTGGTTATAATACGAACCTACAACTCCATGCTCTAAAAAGGCGGCAGGTTATGATAGAAACAAGGGAGAAATTACAAACATGTATCATGCATGGTCTGAAGGTAAAAATGTACAATTGTCAAGAGACCATCATTCCTGCACTTGTCAATTGGGATACCTCCAAATGAAGAAAACTCCGTGAACCCGTTCGAGTTGTAAAAAGTCTCCAAATGCCATTTAAGAGATCCTTTGCATAACTTTATATGATATACTTGTCCTCACTAATTTCTTTGTTTCTAGTGAAAAGCAGTAGCACCGTCTTGTCTGCTTATTGTTTTTTTTAAGATTAATCAAACGGAAATGAACTGAAAACAGTATATTTTTCATTGCAAAGGCGAAAAGAAATGGACTTTTGCTGCGGAGAACACAATAATCTCACTATCAAGTTGTGAAAGATATTAATCATTTGTTATTTGTTAATTAGCTAGATAATTATTCAGTCAATTGTATTTAATTAATTGTAATCCGATAGTGTACAGTTACTGTTAGTGGTTAGTACTGTTAGACGTTAGTAGTTAGCATTTTGTATAGTTGGAGTATTCTGTATATAATAGTCAGATACAATACAGGCTGAATAAGAGAGTATTATTCAGTAACTTTACTCTGTTCACTTACTTACTTTGTTAGTTAATAGTTTGAACATGGTATCAGAGACAAATTAGGGATCTTGATTCCGATAAGAGAGAAAAGGGGTTTTCTTGATTCCGAGAGGGCGAAGACGGCGATTTCTTGATTTCAACGAAGGTGACGGTGATTTCGGCTATTTCGACGGTTGTTTAGCTCATCCATGGCAGATCGCGTGGAGACTCGTTCTCGGCACAATGTCTTTGTTGATGACGATCCGTATCTGCTCCAACCTTCTGATCATCCAGGAATGGCGTTAGTGCTTACACCATTGATTGGGCCAAATTATTTTAGCTGGAACACAGTCATCAAGACTTCTCTTGAGGCCAAAGACAAGTTATGCTTTATCGACGGTACGCTAGAACCACCTACAGATCCGACTCGGTACAGAAAGTGGAAGAAGGTAGATTCGATGATTAAATCTTGGCTTCGGAATTCTATCTCTAAGGATTTAGGGGATAGCTTTGTTTACTCACCGAGCGCCAA
>JAOTBA010000203.1:19244635-19254781 GCA_025629845.1 Erythroxylum squamatum
ATGTATCCAGAAGGAAATACAGGTGATCTTTCAGAAGATCAAATAGAAGCAGAAGTGAGGAACATAGATGAGGCATGTTATGCAGCTCAATCGAGAGGAATCAATGTCTCACATCATATCTCAAAAGCATCAGGAAGTCAGTGTGGCCACTTCACCAGAGATGAAACTTTTCAGGTAGTTGGCAGAATAACAGAAGGGCAGTACAGAATTATCAGGGTTGAAGGTATTAATTTCAACTTAAAGACTCTTGTGCATCTGGTTATGCACTTTAGACCCTTGAGTTGTATAGCTTCAATTAAAGATGTACTATACACCTTCTTGGAAAACCAGTTCCAAAGCTACCTGGACCTGATGACCTTGATCTCCCTGAAGGAAAACTATCGTTCAAACCTCCTATTATCACAATCATTGAATTAGATGTTTTACCTTCAGAACCATCTGTTGCTACAAACTTCCTTCCCCCATGAACACCGCAACAGGATTTTACTATTGGTATGGAAGAAGTTAGTCACATACAGCAGGGTATTCATGAAGTCTTGGTCAAGAAAATTGAAGAAATTCATGACAAGGTTGATGATCTGCGTGACTCAGTGGGTGATCTACATAACGAAGTAGCTCATTTACAAGTTTCTATGGAAGAAGACCTCAAGTTGATCCGCACTGATATGTAACGAATGTTCTCTGAAATTATGAAGCATCTTCGATAAAGATTTTTTATTAATAAAAAATAGGGGGAGAAGAGAAGAAGCAGAAGAAAGATAGGAGAAGAACACAAGCAAAAGAAGAAAGTACATGGTGAGAACAGAGACAAGAAAAAGAAGATAGTATTGATTACAAACGATTTTTCACATGTGCATATCTTTGATGTCTTCTTACTCATTATATAAATTATATTCATTTATCTTTCTAAAATTATGATTATTTGTTATCATCAAAAAGGGGGAGATTGTTAAGTCAAAATAACTTCACGTCTAATAATTTTGGTGACAATCAAATAATAATAATATTAGAATAAATGAACTATTTTGATAAGTGTGTTAAGCATGCAGCAAAACATAGAAGAAGTAAAAGACAGAAGAAGCAAAAGACAGAAGAAGCGGCAAAAGACAGAAGATACAAAACACAAAAGAAGCGGCAAAAGTCATAAGAAGCAAAACACAGAAGAAGCGGCAAAACACAGAAGAAGCGCGAAAAACACAAAAGAAGCGCAAAAAACACAAAAGAAGTGGCAAAAGTCAAAAGAAGCAAAACATAGAAGAAGTGACAAAAGTCAGAAGATGCAAAACACAGAAGAAGCGTGAAAATCACAGAAGAAGAGTAAAAACACAGACGATACGAAGATGAAGACACGATAGTACATCGGACGATTAATCAATTAGATTTAGTTACAGATCTCAACTGAATAACGGTTTCTACAAGAAACAAGAAGCAGTTATCAAGAAGCAGTTGGAGACGAAGGCTATAAATGCAAGTCATAGTCGAAGACTGAACTAGTTTTTGGAGATTCTAGTTTTTGAACTTCAACGTTTAGCTTTCAAGTTAAAAATTTTGTATTCATTGTGCAAAACACGAGAGAAATCTTTACTATAACAAAGCTCGGAATATCTTTCTAGTGAGAGAAAGGAAAAGATGAAAGCCTGAAGAGGCTAAGAGAGCGAAAATAATACTTTGGCTAAGAGAGCGAAAATAATACTTTGTGTAAGAGACCTGAAGAGGCTCTGAGAGGGAAAGAATACTTGTAACTTTGGAGAAGTTAGTGAAATCTCAGAAGAATTCTAAGGACTGGACGTAGCCTAAGGTTTGGGGTGAACTAGGATAAAATCGTCGTGTCTACCTTCTAACTCTCTACTTTTAATTTCTATTGTTCTTATACAAGTATATAGAAGTTATTTGCAATTTAATCACGTAGATATTATCGTATAACATTTGTGATATTCACTTAATAGTTTTGAAAAAGTTAGTTTTCAAAGTTTTCAAAGAAATATCAAAGGGGCTTGTATTCACGAAAAGGATACACAATTCAACCCCCCTTCTCCCCCTTCTTGTGCATTTTGTATATTGTACGTAAAGACTATACTAACAAGTGATTTACTTCAAAGATGACACGAGTGGGCTTGGTACTTAATGATGATGGGTCACAACCAATTATTAAAAGAGATGGGTTGTTTGTAACAGGCCCAAGTTCTTCCAAGTCCAAGCATAAAACTTAGAAACTTGGATGGAAGACATATTTTATAACAACTTAAGAATATTCTAGAGAATATTATAGATTGCTAAGTAAAGGTAGTTAGCCAAATTTCCTTTGATCCATTGATCTAAATATAAGTTATTATCTACTATAGCTTTGTATTTAAACTTTAGATAATGAATTATAAGGAGGGAAGAATTTCCCTTGATTTTCCTTTTTTTATCTTGGGAGAGTTATTGCTCTCTTGAATAAGGATAATTTTAGTATTTGCCTCTTATTAACTAGTACTTTATGTTTGCTTCTTTTCCAAGCTACCTAAACTAGACTAAGACATTAATGTTGTTGTTACTATGTTTGATAAGCATATGGATGCTATGCAACGTTGAACTAATAAGCAATACAAAGATATACTTTATTAATTAATCAACAATAAGTTGCAATATTGCGAAATATTGATCAATAACAAAAATCCTTTCTTATTATTGTTTTAAATTTACATTCTCATATAATTGATTTGTTACCCAACCATCTACATAACCTTCACCTTTTAAAAATGCCTCTTTTTCCAATATCTCTCATAATACTTCACCCTCACCTTTTCGATCGTGTTCCTTCCAATCAATCCTTCTCTTCCAATGCAACCTCTTTTTTCCTCTTTTACTACCTTTTTTTCCTAGACTTTCTAAGATATGTGTGCCTTATTTTGATGTTCTACTCTTATTGATTGGATTTTTCAGGCATAAAAAAATTCAACCTGAGTAGCTCTTAGAGGTTATTGCTTTTTACATAAAAGGGAATGCACTTTTAGTTCAAGTGGACATTTATGAATCATTAAATTTCTACCTAGGAATCTTTTACGCGGGCACTTGAAATGTGTTTTGGACCATCAAGTTATGACAATCCTTAAACTACACTATTCAACTTACACTAAACAGGTTCCATGAGTGATTATTAGCTTAATTTTTAACGATTATGTAATAAGATTATGGGTATGTTTGCTGATTCAATTGTTAACTACTTTAGTTTGGGATTAAAGGCTAACATACAATATGAGTTAGTTGTGTTGCAAAATTTGTTGATATCAAAAATTTGTTGGAAAATAAATTTAATGATACCAGAAAATCCAATACACCTTTTTCCCCTTTTTCTGCACCACTCCTATGATTACAAGCTCTTTCAAGACATGCACTTGCCCTAACCTTTCTTATTTATATTCAAAAACAATAATTTAGAGGCCTTTATTTCAATTATGATTTAAAAAAATTAGCCCTACTCATAAATATAAGGTCAACCAATTTTTATTGCTTCTTGCTGATGATGATGACAGTACTCCACCTAACCATCCTAATCCCACTGAGGATACTTTATACACTTTGTTACCCACTCCTCTCACTCCCTTTCTTACCCTTGATTAAGCTAACTAATCCTAACTTGTTGCATTTTTAACTTTCTATGGATGCACTAACTAGTTCTCTCTCTCCTCTAACTAGTAACTCTTGCAATATCATCCACCCTAGGGTTGCTAATTTTTGCAGTTGCTAGTCTATACTACTCCCACTTTTTTAGTTATGATGGGAAATGGTGCCTACATTCATGTTTATAATTGTGTGTTGATTCTCCAATTATTATTTGGAAATAGCATTTTTTAATCATATTTTATGTCATGCCAGTTCATTATGTTGATGTTGTTATTGGCATCCAGAGGCTATAGACACTTGGTCTAGTTTTATCCAATTTTTCTATGCCCTGTATGACCTTTTATCTTGAGGGTCCATATGTTTCTCTCACCAATGAACCTAAACTCTTATCGTGCCCCTCTAACCATAACCAGATTCGTTTGTTAATTCATATGGATTCAGTGCCCCTCTTTATATGCCATTACCCTCCTTAATCATAAGTCAACCACTAATATGCCTATATATTTCCCCTTAGACCTAGATATTTCCATTAATTTATACTTAGATTTATTATCCATTTTATGCTCTTATTCTTTTATCTTTGGCATATCTAAAAGACTACCTCCTTCTCACCCCTATAACTACTTTATCAACGTAAAAACCTATTTCTTTCCTTGTGAATGTTAAGCATTACCATTACCCTCACTATTAAAAAGAGAAAATGACTAAAATTATTGGGGATATGCTCTCTAAATGTATTATTAAACCTAATAATAGTTCATTTTCTTCACCAATTTTATTGGCCAAGAAAATGGATGGAACTTCACATCTTTATGTTGATTACCATGCACTTAAAGATTTAACAATTCCTTATAGGTTTCCTATTCCGACTATGGACAAATTGATAGATGAATTGCATGGACCTAAGTTTTTCTCTTGTATTAACTTATAATTTGGTTATCACCAAATCCATGTGATGGATTAGGACATTCATAAGACCTTCTTTATAACTGTGGAAGGCCATTTTGAGTTCCTCGTTCTACCATTTGGTTTAGAAAATTGTCTAGAGTAAAGTTTTTATGCTATTTTATATTGGTTATCTTTGATGATATTCTAATTTATAGTCGTTCGTTGTTCAAGCATTTAGAGCATTTCTAAGTTTTTTTGCAAATACTTTCTGATCATTAATTTTTTGTTAAGTTTTCTAAATGTGCTTTTAATGTGATCTTTGTTGAGTACCGAAGGCAGATTATATTTTATGTTGTTAGCATGGATTTCTTAAAAATTTAGGCCATTAGTATTTAACCTGAACAATATACCCTCATTGAACTCCACAAGTTTCTTGGATTGACTAGTTATCACTATCGTTTTGTACAACAATATACCTCTATTACTAGTACCCTTATAGATTTATTGAAGCATGGTTAGTTTATATGGTCTCCTACTGCTTCTACTACTTTTCAAAAACTCAAACCACTATGACACTACACCAATATTACAACATCAAGACTTTACAGATTTTTACCCTAGAGTGTGACACCTCTAATTTTGTTACTAGTGTTATCTTAATTAAGAATTTCTTCTTATTACTTTCTTTAACAAAAATTTGTGTTCCCCTATGCAGTCTGTTTTTGCTTTTATCCAGGAGATGTACATCGTAATAGAGGCTATAAAAAAACAAACCATTTTTTTTAGTTTGCAAGTTCATTATTTATAATGATTAAAGGAGTCCTAAAATTTTATTAACCTAAACTATTCAGACCCTAGAACAATATAAATGAGTTGATAAACTATTTGGATTTGACTTTTAGATATGATACAAACCTAGTAAAGGTAACAACGTAGATGATATTCTCTTTTGGATTTCTTCCCCTAATGTTCTTATCCTTATAACCATTCTTCACACAGCTTTAATTGTTTGATCAGTTGTGTCAGTTCTATCTCCATCATCCCTCATGTCAATATTTCATATAAAAGTTTCATTCATATTATAAAATGAAATAAGTTTTTACTTATAGAGATGGGCTAAATAGTTTTAAGACAAACTCTATATACCTCTTGACTTAATGTTTCAACCTCTGTTGCTACTATAATTTCAAACTTCACCTATTGTTGGCTATTTCGAAGTCAAGGCCATAGTTGCCCGCCTCAAAACTATCTTCTATTAGCCTAGATTATATAAAGATGTTAAAGGCTTATTTCTAAATGTTATATATGTCAATGGAACAAATGTTCCACATAAAAGTCCTGTGACCAATTACAACCTTTACTACCATTGAACAGGTCGACGATGAAATTACCATGGATTGTATTATTCACCTTCCTCCTTCATGTTTTTTCACCTTTATTTGGGTTATTATTGGCCTTTTGACTAAATATGTATGCTTTTATGAGTATTTAATCACTATATAATTTCAACCCTAGCATCTAAGCTTTTATTGAGGACTTACAAATTATAGGGGATCTTTAAATCTATAATTAGTAATAGAGATCCTATCTTTCTAAGTAATTTTTAGTGGGAATTATTTTGATTATATAGAATTATTATCAATTATAACACCACTTATAATCCATAAACTGACGGTTAGTTAGAAGTGGTGAGCTAATGTTTAGAGACATACCTTCGGTGCTTTGTGTATGATAAGCCTCAGTATTGGTCTCAATTTTTACATCTCTTTGAATACTAGTACAATATAATTGATCACTCGTCTATTGATGTGTCTCCATTTTAAGCCCTCTATAGACTTCCACCTTCATCCTTCCCTTCATTTAACCTGAGCAACACTAAAATTTTTGCTTTTGTAGAAACCCTAAACTAGAGAAAACAAGTACTAGCCTATCAACATAAATCTTGCTCCGGCCCTACCATTGCATGAAAAAACAAGCAAACCTTCATTTTAAAGGTCATATTTTTGAAGTAAGAGAATGGTTTTACCTAATATTGACTCCATATGGATAGATCTATGTCTTTAAAAGGCTATTGAAAAAAATTAAGAAGCATTTTATGGTACGTTTAGCATTCTTTGTTGGAATTGGAAAGTATCCAATAAGTTGGAGCTTCCTCTGAAGGTGAAGATTCACTACATGTTCTACGTTTCCCATTTGAAATGTTACCATAGCATGTCAAGGCATTGTAACGCCCCAATATATACCCTGGAAGTATTATAGCATATCTAGGGTGTATTAAGAAGTGAACATAATGAATTAAGTGCATCTTAGTAAGAGACATTATGGTACTTAATGTAAAAGACATGGGTTAATGGGTAATTTGTTCGTTTTGGCATGGACATACATACATAGATGTGAAATATGTTTAGGAATTTTTGATATGTTGCTTGCATTTATGAATGTGATGTGAGGGGAATTGGTAGAAAAAGTATCCCATTTGCTTATGGAATTTTGTTGGTTAAATTGGATGTATTTTTGTATTGCTCTTGCATGATAAGATCAAAGTTAATTGATTTGAGATATGTACCTCACTGAATGGATAGGTTTTATTGAACAGATTTATGTAATTCAGCCATATCTTGGCATGTAAACCTCAAAATTGGATAATTTCAATTTGATATTAAACTAGAGACAAAGATCTAAAACTTTCATAAAGGAACCAAAATTTTATTATGCCTGTAAGATTTTTAAATTTTGGCTTGAAGTTGAGTTATAGTTATTGTCCCTGTTTCCGAATAATCTGTAGTGTTTTGGGTATAACTCCCAGAATAATTGCATGAAATCTATTTTATTAGAAAATTAAGACATAGGGGAATGAAATTAATTGATAAGATTGTAGGTCAATGTGGGAAGTAAAGGAAGAAGAAGGACCAATATGTAATTTTTCTAAAGTTAACAATGGACTAATTGGATTAAGGCATGTGTGTCCAACAGGAATTAAGCGTATGTATGAGTATTGAAAGTTCTGGAATGGGCATATGGTGAGGGGAGATGCACGAAATTTTGGGGTTTCTATGTTTAGATTTTTCTCCTATCCATTTCACCTTCTTCATCCCATCATTTTTCATGTAAGAAATCAAGTCAATCTTAGGTGAAAATCAAGGTAAAAGTTAGGGATTTTCTCTTCACCTTTATCTCTTCTTACTTTGCTTATGAAGGAATGAAATTATAAGGTTAAAAGTGGGATTGAGAGGTATATTTTTGGTGTTTCTAGTTGGTGAGTCAAGCAAAGCCAAAGAGGATGGGAAGGAAAGGCAATAGAAGACCTACTTTGTCAATTTTGAGGTTTGGGACTTCACTTAGTTGATTTCTATATTTATGTATGATTGAATGGATACAACGATTCATTTGGATGTGGAATTTTTTCTGTGATGTTGCTTTGCTGTTATTTTGGTGTTACTTTGCATGAACCTAGTTGTATATGACAAGAGAGTATCATGTAGTGAAATTCTGTCTAGGGCTTATTTGAGTCAGTCACATTGTTTGAGTCATAACTCAGCCTACAGACCTCCAAATTGTGTGATTTTAGTTTCATATGAAACCTAAGACATAGAGCTAAATGTCTATAGAAGGGACTATAACCTAAATATGGCTCTATGACCTTTAAAATTGAGATCGAAAAAGTGACCTGATGTTGCCCCTATTTTGGAGCGGCTTGTGATATTTTGCCTATATCTCATGATTTAGAATTCCAAATGATTTGATTATTGGTGATATAGAAACTATAGACATAGAAGAAAAAATTTCTAGAATACCTCAAACCCCAGTTCTGACTTTTCTATATGCATATTAAGGAACAAGTAGTGGTATGAATGGAGAGAGTGTCTGTCATGACCATGGCATGGTTTTTGTTTCCATTTTCTACCGCATCTTATCCGAACCTTTATGAATGTGTATGAAAATTTTCAAACACGTAGAAATAAATAAAATAGGACTTACCACATGTTAATTGGGAGACCGAACATTGGAATAGAAGGTTGAGCATAATGCATTCCAAAGAAAATTTACATATACATAAATGATTTGTTTGCACATTCATTACTCATATGTGTATAGTATGATTATAAAAGTGTGATTTTGATACCCTTCTAATGGTGGTAAGCTATGAATTGCATGTATAAATGCAAATACAGATTTATGACTTGAAATATATTTCATATGATTTGTTAATATATAAATTGTGAAATCTGCAAATACTTAAAGGAAATATTATAATGCTTGCTCTATTGTCTTGGTTGTGGATAGATAGGCATGCTTATACGGTTACAGTATAGCTGCTATAGTTTGATACCACCGATGTCCATAGTTCGATACCTTCGGGTATCCACAGTTCAATACCTTCAAGTAACCACAGTTTGATATCTTCGGATGTCCACAGAACCCATTGTCCACACCCACAAAAAATGTTCAGGCTTAACACAGAAAGGAAACTTAATAGTCATAAATAAGAAATACAATATGACAACATAAATATTTGGTATTGATGAGCGTTTATATTGATTGTAATGATGTGCAATTATATTGATAATTTGTATCAATGAGTGTTGAATATCAATATTTGGCTTATAAATGTGCATTTTCAGTATATGGATAATATGTTGAATCATATTTGCATTATGTACTTTACTTAAGTATGCCATCATTGTTTACATAAGCATTGAATATCAAAGTTTGGTTCATGAATGTGAATTTATGGTATATGAGTTGTGATATTTTTAAATGTGTGTGCTTGGCGGATGATTGTTGTGAGTGATCATCCAAACTAAGTATTTTTCCCATAGGTACGGGGAACATCTGCAAAGATCAAGGCCAACAGATAGAAGAAAAAGTACTTTTGGAATGTGCCAAGATTGTTGTGAGTGATAATCCAAACTAAGTATTTTTCCCAAAGGTACAGGGAACATTTGCAAAGGCCAAGGCCAACAAATAGAAGAAAAAGTACTTTTGGAATGTGTTTTTAGTTACAGATGATTGCACATGTAATGAAAAAAGGAAATTGTATGTTTTCTTTTGGATTACCATGTAAATGTAAAGATGTATTGCTACTGTTAGGTTATAACATTAAGCATTGGGGAGTTTCATAATGTGTATATGTGTAGCATGGAATAGAATTGCATACCTTGAATGCGTGTACAGGATTTTGGCTGCTATGTGTGTAGATGGTTGCAGGTTTCGTATAGGGGGTGTTACAGACATCATTACTGCCCTTTGCCTCCCATTACTCTGGGTTCTCAACCCCTTTAAATGCCAATACAAGTTTTGGAGACATGAAGGGTTACAATTCATGGAGAACTGTAAACTCATATCTTAGTCCAGTAGAACTCATAAAATAAAAATGAGGCAATAAAAGAAACCATGGTTTCTTGTAAAACAACATATCTAAATTTTTACCTTAGGGCAAGTTCAGTCTCTATAAGTTAAGCAGTAATACGAGTGGGCTTGGTAATTTGAGGTTGTCCTTAATGTAGAATGTAACAAATATTTCTCATATAAGTTTGGATTTATGTTGGACCCCGAAATTTTCTGTAAGTTAAGACTATTAAACGAGGAATTATCGATGATTATTAGGCACTTATTTATGTATAAAGCAAAGGGAAATCCTTGAAATTGAAA
>JAOTBA010000203.1:19256952-19269447 GCA_025629845.1 Erythroxylum squamatum
CGAATGAAAAGGACATGCAAAAATTTGAGTGAATGAATTGATTCTCTTCTTTCTCTCTCTGTGTTTCCTTCTCGTGTTATTGTGTGATTTGCGAATATCGGAGTAAGCGTGTAACGCTACTCATTCTAAAAAACGTAACATCTGGTATCAGAGCTTACGTTCCTCGGACAGATAATGGCAGAAAGCACCAGGGGAGCGGAGGTTCGTCGTTTAGAAGAAAGCATTTGGAGCATGCTCGAAGCTCAGTCCAGGCATGACAGAGAAATCAGTGACATTAAGATGATGTTCCAATAACTCATGCAGAAAATGGATAAGGGGGATTCCGAGTCGGTGGTGAAGGAGGCTGGCGAAGGGAGCCGTGGAATGGGGGTATTAAAAGTTAATAAAACTGAATTCCCGACGTTTGACGGTACCAGAGTGAGGAGCTGGAGCTACAAATGCGAGTAGTACTTCTCTATGGATCAGACTCTAGAGGAGTTAAAGATACGGCTCGCCTCGATTCATTTGGAAGGGGATGCACTCGAATGGTACCAACTTACAATCTGGAATAGGAGGGAGGCGCAGGAAATGAAATGGGAAGAGTTCATGACTCTCTTAAGACAACGGTTCGATGAAAACATTTTTGAAGATCCTATAGGAGATTTAAAAGAGCTGAGACAAGAGGGCTCAGTATTGGAGTACTACGCATTGTTTGACAGATATTCGAACAAGCTTACTCTGCTGGAAGCTTACCTGGTAGGATTCTTCTTGAAAGGGCTTAAACCAGAACTGGGGTTGACGGTGAAGATGATGGGCCCACAGACGCTGCATCAAGCGTACACGTGGGCACGTAAACAGGAGGCCATTGTGGCAGCCAGTGTGCCGGTTTATTTCGGCAAAGGAAGCCGGGTTAGCGGTCCAGGAGGGAGGGAACCTTCTATGTACAGGGGGAGCCATTTCTCAACTCTTGCGCCCAAATCACCCACGGAGGTGGGATTGTTGCCAACACCAGGAAGTCAAGGAAGTAGGAATTTTAATTTTAGAAACTAGCAAGGCAGTAGAACTACAAGCAGCCGGGAGTTTGACGAGAAGAGGGCAAAGGGCCTGTGTTTCTGGTGTGATGAGAAGTACTCGCCGGGCCATAAGTGTCGGAAGAAACAATTTCAGTTGTATATGGTGGAGGACGATGAACAGGAGGAAGCGGTCGTAGGAGAGGAAGAGTTGGAGGAAGGAGCTCCCCTCAATCCTAACATTTCACTGGAAGCTAAGTGGGGTTTAAAGGATCTAACGGACTACAAACAACTGTGGGTTATGGGAAGCTATCGGCAGAAACCTCTGTATATATTAGTGGATAGCGGGAGTACACACAATTTCGTGGATGAAAAAGTGGTAAGCAAGACCATGGAAGAAGTTAACGAGATCAGCCCTTTAAGCATCACCGTAGGAGGAGGATTAAAGCTGGTCTGTAAACAAACATGTAGGAATTTTGTGTGGCACATGCAAGGGGTCAGATTTGCTACTGAAGTGTTGATCATTAAGCTAGGAGGATGCGACATGGTTCTTGGGGTGCAATGGTTGGCAACGTTAGGCGATGTATTGTGTAATTTCAAGCAGCGAACCATGGAATTCTAGTGGGAGGGGAGAGTGGTGACATTGTCAGGGCAACCCGAAAGGCAGGCCCGAGAAGTATCAGGTAAGAGTCTCCACAAGATGATTAAGGATTCAAATCATGGTGCATTATTTATGTTGCGTCTTTCCGATCCGATTGAGATCCAGATGCAAAACTTGAGTATTAATGATGACGGTCAGAGAGATGAGATTGAAGGATTATTGGCAGATTACGGGGAGATCTTCGCAGAACCTAAAGGATTACCACCTCAACGGGCGTATGATCATGCGATTCCGCTAAAACCAGGAGTGGAAACAATTAATATACGGCCCTATCGTTACTCCGGGGAGCAGAAGGATGCCATCAAGGCGGCTATGAAGGAGCTATCAGAACAGGGCTTCATACGGAAGAGTGTCAGTCCGTATGCATCACCGGTTATTTTAGTGAGGAAAAAGGATCAGACCTGGAGAATGTGCATTGATTACCGGGAATTAAACAAGCACACAATCAAAGACAAATTCCCGATTCCACTTATTGAGGAGCTTCTGGAAGAATTACAGGGGTCCAGCTGGTATTCAAAGCTCGACTTGCGATCCGGTTATCACCAGATCCGGATGAGGGAGGAGGACATCCCAAAGACAACCTTCCGAACTCATGAGGGACACTTTGAATTTCTCGTGATGCCCTTCGGCCTCACGAACACCCCTTCCACATTCCAAAGCCTTATGAATGAAATCTTTCATCCCTTCCTTCGGAAATTCTTACTGGTTTTCTTTGATGATTTGCTTATTTACAGCTCAAATTTCAGTAAACATTTGGAGCATCTTCGCATGGTTCTGGAGGTATTGAGACAACAGCAGTTACACGTTCGGGGCAATAAGTGCACCTTTGGGGCTCGGCAGATAGACTACTTGGGCCACTCCATATCGGAAGAGGGGGTCTCTACCGACGAAAAGAAGATCGAAACAATCAACAGTGGCCTCAACCGCGCACATTGAAAGACCTAAGGGGGTTCCTGGGACTTACTGGTTACTACCGAAGATTTATCGAACACTATGGCCTTCTGGCAAGACCTCTCCACAATTTGTTGAAGAAACAGGAGTCCGGAAGTTGGGAATGGAAGGAACAACAACAGGCAGCCTTCAAACAGTTGAAGGAACGATTAATGGCCGCCCCGGTGTTAGCGTTGCCCGACTTTAACAAAATGTTTGTAATTGAAGCTGATGCATGCGACAAAGGCATAGGCACGGTGCTCCAGCAAGAAAGCCGTCCGATAGCCTTCTTGAGTAAGGCGTTAGCTCCCAAACACCAGGGGCTATCCACGTACGAGAAGGAGTTCCTCGCTATTATCAAGGCCGTAAAACATTGGCACCACTATTTGAATGGAAGGTTTTTTCGAGTTCAGACGGATCACAGGAGCTTAAAATATTTGTTGGAGCAACGAATTTCCACGCCTTTCCAACAAAACTGGCTTCCCAAATTGTTCGGATATGACTTCGAGGTAACTTATCGAAGTGGAAAAGAGAATCTGGCGGCCGACGCGTTATCCAGAATATCGAGTCAACAGCTGCTCACAATGACTGTCTCGCAATTACAGGCCACCTTGATGGATGAGATTAAGGCGGGATGGGAAACTATTAAGGATCTCATTGAGAGGTTAAAAAATATAGACAATCTTACGGGGAATTACGAATGGCGACATGGAATGTTGAGGTGGAAGGGAAGGATAGTGGTCGGTTGCAACAGAGAGCTCCGAAAGAGGATCATAACTATGGCCCATGATAGCCCGCAAGGAGGCCACTCCGGAGTTACAGCCACGATTAAGAGGATACAGAATTTGTTCTATTGGAAGCAGATTGCCAAGGATGTAAGGAACCATGTGAAGAACTGTGTAACTTGTCAAAGAAGCAAGTACGACCGAGCAGCTTACCCAGGATTGCTACAACCCCTTCCGGTGCCCAATGGATGTTGGAAGGAGGTCACCATGGACTTCATAGAAGGGCTTCCTCCATCTCAGGGAAAATCGGCCATTTTCGTGGTTGTTGATAGATTCAGCAAATACGCACATTTTACAGCAATCAAGCACCCGTACACCGTTCAGGAGATAGCTCAGGTATTCCTGGATCACGTGTTTAAATTGCATGGGATGCCTGAACGTATTGTATCGGATCGGGACCCAATCTTCATGAGCAGGTTCTGGCGGGAAATGTTCAGACTACAAGACGTGAAACTGCAACCATCCACCGCCTACCACCCACAGACTGATGGACAGTCGGAGGTAGTAAACAAGACGCTAGAAACTTATTTGAGGTGCTTCTGTTGCGATGCCCCTCAGAAATGGGGAAGCTGGCTGACCATGGCCGAATGGTGGTATAATACCACACACCATTCCGCCATCAACACAACACCATTCGAAGTTCTATACAGGTATCCTCCACCCATATACGTGCCTTACGTTGCAGGGGACTCCAGAGATGCAAGGATGGATCAGCTATTCCAGGAGAGGGAAGCCATGCTTCAGGTCGTTAAATTCCACCTGAACAGAGCAAAACAGAGGATGAAAATGCAGGCGGATAAAAGTCGTTCGGACAGGGAATTCGAGGAAGGACAAATGGTATACGTGAAGTTGCAATCATACCAACAGCAATCCCTACAGCGGAGGTCCAACCAGAAGCTGGCGCCATTATACTATGGACCGTTTCCAATCATTGCGAAGATAAGCAAAGTAGCCTATACTTTGGGATTCCCTGAAGGTACCACTATTCACCCTACCTTCCATGTTTCTCAGTTGCGGGAATTTGTCGCGGAAGCTACACCAACCTCTGGCTAGCTGCCGGCGGTAATGAAGGAAAGGGCAAAAATACCAGTCGCTATCTGGGGGAGACGAATGGTGAAACGAAATAATAAAGCAGTAACACAAGTACTGGTGCAGTGGCAAGGAGGAGCCAAGGAAGAGGCAACGTGGGAGTGGTTTTACGAGTTGCAAAAACGATTTTCGGACGTAAATTTGTTGGACAAGGTGCTTCTTGAAGACAGAGGGGATGTTACGATATTCAGGGCCGCATGATCTCGCGAGGAAGATGAAGAAGATGACGTCGCAAAGTTAAGCTATGAATAAATGAAACGCAGCGTTGGAGCCTCAGTCGCGGAAGAGCTCACGTGATTTTATCTAGAAGATTCCAGTTGCAATAGGTTATAAACGGTTGTAACCGAATGAAAAGGACATGCAAAAATTTGAGTGAATGAATTGATTCTCTTCTTTCTCTCTCTGTGTTTCCTTCTCGTGTGATTGTGTGATTTGCGAATATCGGAGTAAGCGTGTAACGCTACTCATTATCAAAAACGTAACATCCCATTCTATTCCATTATGAAACCCTCAAACAAACGATGGAAATAGATTACGTTCCATGCCATTCCATCCCAAACCATCAAACTAAACAGGGCCTTAAGCTTCTATCCGTTTATCATCAGTTTTGGGATGGAAAGAACTTGGAAATTAAAGCTTGGTGTTTAAATTTTTCCATATAGATCTCCAAAAATAACTCATAAACTTCACATCATGATTAAAGACGATGGTTGAAGGTAATCCATAGAGACGTACAACTTCTTTGAAGAAGGTTTAGTAAAACAGACAATATCGTAAGTCTTGTCCATTGTATTTGTAAATAGTTTCACATGACTTCTCTACAACATTGGCATCAAGAACATATATATTGCTACTTCTTATAGTCAAATATACTAATTAGTCATGATTTCTAGATTTTAACTTTGTAAGTGCATTCACAACTTCTCCTTTATTCGTATGTTATGTTGATTTTGAATTTTCATTCAAATCTACTTCTCCTTTATCACTCACTACAACATAATCTCCATTGATCTGATTTATTATTTTTCTAATATCAAGGATATCATCAAGTTTTTAACCAAAAAGCTCTGAAACCCTTCAGAATTGCAAGTTATTGTAGTGTTATGATTTGTTATTTAGGTGTTATAGCCTATTTTAAAGATGGCTATTTAAGTATTTTAACTTGTTCAATTGTACTGAATTTAGGATTTGCCAAAGAATACGCTTCCTCCCTCTTTTCTTCAACTTTAATGCTATGATAATATACCATTGTCAAATTCTTTATATCATCAAGTACCTGATCATCTTTTACACGTAAGATTCTAATTAATCAGTTGAAGGAGAGGTGCCAACAATTTCAAAACGCAAAATAAACACTTTCTTTGAGGCAGTGGCTACTAAATTTGAGGAACTAAAATTAGTATATATTTTTTCAACAAAGATTTTCCTTTTTATTGGGTATTGATATTAATATCAATCTTTTCATCTTGCTTATTAGCACACTCGCCATGTTCAACATTAAGTATGGGTTATTGGTATGTACAATTATTTCTTGTGGAAGTTTTGATATTTAGGAAATGGGTTTCAAAGCTTTCTAATCTCTCTAAAAATTGTCAAGCATACTTTCTTGTGGGAGTTGTAATACATAAGTTTATTTTTTGGAATGCCTAATGAACGAGGACTGTCGGTGCCCAATTTTTTTTGCAATATTCAAAAGTATTTGATCTGACCCTTAAGTTATTGAATATTCTTTTATGTCTTTTGACAACGTGTTGTCATCATGAACCAAAAATCTAACACTAAATTGATGTAGAACAAATAGAAGAAATATCAATTATTAGCTAAACCTCACAAAACTAGAAAAATTGGGCTATTGAGTGTTGTTAGGCTGCTGAAATATCATATTTCGAGTCTAAATTTCAACTTAGGTTATTAAATTTTCAAGATTGGATTAATTGATATTTTAGGGTTTAATTGATGGAAAATTTTGTTAAAATTTTAGGGTTTGATATGGCTAAATAATATTAGTGAGATAGACAAGTAATGGAGGGTAAGAAACAAAGAATGACTCCTAATGTCTATGGAAATGACTCCTAATGTCTATGGATAAAAATTTAGAATATCTTATCTTTGAAACAAAGAATCACTCCTAATGTCTATACACATATTTATAGAAGTTCTTAAAATTCTTATTCTAGTTAAAAAGGCTCCTGACTAAAATATAAAAATTGAATCTCATTTTAATAAGAAATTTTTATTTTTAAATAAATGTAAATCTTAAACAAATTAAGACAATATATATAACTTATTATTATTCTACCGAATTAAATTTTGTGGTTGATCATTTTATCCTCTTTCGATTCGTTTATAAGCTCTAAACTTGATATTAGTGGCTCAAATCTTAGACTCCGTCGAGGAAATGAAAGCAATTTGGCGCATGCATGCCACTCCGAAGCAAACATAAGCTGATTTGGGCCAGAATCACAACTTACCAACATTTTGTTGATAATCAAGGGCAATTGACAAATTTTCCTTTTAGGTTTTGGTTATGGTAAATGATGCAATGGTCATCTCCTTCCAAATTGTAAGATTCAACTGTTCACAACCCGACCTATCAAAGCATCAGACTAATGAAGAGTTTGTTTATTATCTTGAAATGCAATGTGAACAAAGCCTTCATTTACATCTGAATTCATTTGATTGGTGGCATTTGAAGCTATTAGCTGTCCATAGGGATAGGAAAGGATGAACCTTCAAGCTTAGGATTACTGTGCTGTACATGAAACGGTATACTATAAATCATCATTTGTGACCCAAGTCCGGGAGACAGGAAAAGCCTAGAAAAAGTAACAGTCACATCAGGAAAAGCACATGCACATCACCTGCCCGTCACCAGAAAAGTAAAAAGAGAAAAGGACCTAGGGAAGAATTTAAGAGAGGCATCATCACCGTAAACAAGCAGGAAGCCAGATATCGGATATCAACATCAAATACAATCAAGCAAGACAGATCAAATAAACTGCTATAAGCCCAACATATATTTCGTCTTTATCATAAACTAGTAAGTTGCTAATAAACTTAAGAATGTAATTGACAGCATTAGCCATCTAAGCCCTTAAAAACAGATAGAATCCATGTAAGGGAGGGTTGTCTTCTGAATATTCCAATCTTGTTAATACAAAAAAGGACATCAAAACCAGAAGTTAAAAATGGAGGTTGACAATCATGTAATTCAACGATCAGAGATCCAGAATAATCGAAAGCAGGCTGATTCTTCATAGAGAACCCAATTATTGTTAGTTGAGGCAACAATTGAGTTTCTTCGGGATCAGCAGGAAGATAAGGAGGGAAATGTGGGCAGCACGGAAGTTGTGACCTTTTGCGCCTACTTAAATCACAATATGGAACAGGCCCTTTGTGCTTTGCTCTTCTTTTTCTTTTGCTTTGGTGGTTGAAGAACAACTCTGATGGCTGCATCAAAAACTCCTTTTACATTCTGCCAACAAAGATAATATTATCTTTCAGTTGTAACGCTCTATAACTTTTATAAACATTCAAGGAAATATTAACTTCAAGAAATAAACCTGCTGTGTTTTCGAACTGCATTCAACATAAGCAGGTGCACCTATAAGCTTTGTTAGCTCCTCTCCCTTCAAAGAAAATCAATGCCAATAATGGTTAGGAGTACAAACAAAAACACCCACTTCACAATCAGACTGCCACAAGAAAAACTTTACCTGGGCAGTAGTAATGGGCACAGAACCAGGATGGTCTATAAAGAATTGCTTATCATCCCGAAGATCTAACGCACAAAAAAAATCAACGAAGTGAGAATATATCACCACAATCAATAGAGAATTGGGTCATTGGCTAAATATGTGACAAAGTCAACAATGTTTCTGTGGCTTGTCTGCGGTGTCACGAGATGTAAGACAGTAATAAAATTTGATGTACTAAAAACATCCTAATCTTTCCCCATGACTTTAGAAATTACCGAAGACAATGACCTGATTAGTATCCATAACCTTCCACACTGATGTGATTAACGAAAATTATCAAGACAGCTACTGCCTGATAGAAACTCTAATAGAGCCAAACTCCAACATAATTTTTTAAAAAACGACAGGAGCAAGCCAAGTCATCAAGCAATCAAGGAACCTTGTAAATAGTAGGTAATGAAATAAACACCTATGTCACCACTAAACAGCACATCCAGAAGAACACCCAAATGAAGAAAGTAAGTTACAAATGCAGAATCAACATTTAAAGAAAAATATACCAAGCTTCGTTCCAACGAGAATTATTGGGACACCAGGAGCATAATGTTTCAACTCCGGAATCCACTGCAAATGAAGCCAACTATGAATTCATTAGTATCATAGTAGTTTAACAGACAAATAAGAGGTTTGAACTGGAGAAGAGAAAAGGAACTATTGAAGTTAGTCTGGTTAAATTCCCACCTTTTTAGAAACATTTTCATAACTGGCCTTGCTAATGAGAGAGAAAGCCAGTATGAAAACATCTGCCCCACGATAGCTTAAAGGTCTTAATCTGTTATAATCCTCTTGTCCTGTTTCAAGTGATAGCAAATGCAGAATCAAGGCAATGCCCACGATTGATAAAGTATCTTTAATCAATATATAAGGACGAAAAATCCTAGGTTAAAATACCGGCAGTATCCCACAACCCCAGGTTGACAGTGCTGCCATTAACCACCACATTTGCACTGAAATTATCAAATACAGTTGGAACATAATCCTGTTGAACAAAGACAGTGCACAAGGGAGTAAACAAACAGAAGGCAAACAGATTCCAAGGGTTCCACATGATGAATAAAAAGGGGATCAGATTAGCCACAAATAACAAATAAGTGCGCTAAGATATCAAAATTTAAATCCAGATAACTTATTGTCAAATCGGAAATCAAAAAGACCTTCCCCAGAAATTGCAATAACTAAAACGAACCATAGGCGTCCCTAAGACAGAAATCTCATCAACTCTATACGACTGATGCATACCAAGTCTGAGAATAATCATCAACATTTTATAATAATAATTGCCACTCTCTTGCATTTTATATAGTCTTTTCTATTACTTGCTTAAATCAGACAACATAGATGCCGTGGTCTGAATCAGTTTCCACTTTCCAGAAACTTGGGAAAGAAAACAAAACCTTTAAAAGGAAACATTAAGACAGCAGACAAAGAACAACAGTAACAAGTCTAGCAAAATCACACAAACAGCACATCTATCGAAATCAACATTCTCCATAAACAAACTTGAAACAGAAGAGAGAACTCATTGAAAATCAGAAATCGTAAATATTGGAAAAGAAGAGAATTAAAAAGAATACACAGCCGAAATGAAAAAGAATAGACAAACAAGAGAATTACCGTAGGGAAAGTGTTGCTAGTGTAAGAAATCAAGAGGCAGGTTTTACCAACGGCACCATCACCAACCGTGACGCACTTGATAAACCTCGAAGCGCTCATTTCTTTTCTTCTTTGTTGGTTTTCGATTATATATATATCAATGAAAACCAAAAACCCACAAAAGAAGTGAAGATAAGACGAAAAAAGATGCAAACTTTAAAGCCTCAGATCTTCACCTGAGGACCACCCTCCTCCTGATCACCCACAACCCCACTACCAAAACTTCTTCTCCTTTTTTTACTTCACCTCTTTCAATGCGCCATCTATAGAACATGTTAACAACGAATAAAAAAGGGAAAAGAGATGGAAACTTTCAAAGACCCTAATAGCAAAAAACGAATAACATTCTCAAGAAACAGAAAAGATGAAGTTTTTGAGGCTGGGAAGGGAGAGAATTCGGCTGGGAGAGAAAAATTAAGCAATAATAAGGACCAAACTGAAATGGGCATGTGTGGGAATTAGAGGGAGTGAGAGAGAAAGAGAGAGGGATTCCAAAGAAGATGAATAGAGAGAAAGATAACCATTTTGGCAGATGGTGGCCGGGAAATTATGCCGTTGAAGCGTTCGTTGAGTGAACCAAATCCTGCCAACAAATTCTCCTCCGATTCTTTTGTTCTCTTTCATTTATTTTTTCTATTTTTATTTAAACTATAAAATCCCACTTTGTCATTTCAAAGAATAACGTAAAATTCGCTCGTGGATATCGGATCCTCTTTTTATCTATTTTGGACAATTTCTCCTGTTTATAAGAAGCTAAGTTGGAGATTCTGTACTCCATCTTTCGATAGATTGAAATTCGGATGGCTGGATTACTGATCGTTGATTTGACCAGTTCGATCAATTTGACCATCGGTCGAATTTGACCATCGGTCGAATCAGTATGATTTTATAATTACGCAATAATTATATATAATATTAGCAATATTAAAAAAATAAAAAATATATTAAATAATATAAATTTCTATACTTTTGTAAGATTTTTGAAGAAAAAGTGGGTTTTACTTTTGAAAGAATTAAAAAACAAAAGAAAGAAAAAAGTAAAATAAAAAAATTCATTGAACCAATGGCTAATTGGTTCTACCAGTTTCGGTTTAACCGGTTCTTACCGATTCACACTGGTTCAATTGAAGACTAATTTTTAAGGGTCACTCAGATCTAATAGCCGACCGATTACCGGTTGAACCGGTCGAACCAACCGGTCCGATCCGGATTTCAAAACAGATGATAGATGTTTGAAAACACTCCGAAACAATGAAATGAAAATCGTACCGGTACGGTGTACCAGTACGGGTAAAAAAATACCGATCATAAATTTCGGTGGGTACCGGCCGGTACCAAGGATTTCGGTATTTTTCGGACCATTTCGCAAAATTTGAATTCTCCAGGGACCAATTTGCAAAAAACAAAAATTAAACCTAAAAAATCTACCCCCCCGACCTTCTGGACTCTTCTTCTCTCTTCTTCGGTTTCTCCTTCTTCTCCACGCACGCACGCCGTTGCTCCTCCCTTTTCTGATCTCGTCTCGCCATCTCCTCCTCGCCGTCGACGTCTTCTCCAGTCCTCCTCCTTCGAGTCTTCGACCGATGGTTTGCTCTCCCTTCGAGTCTTCAACGATTCGACCTCCCTCACCTCAGCCCGCTCCTCCTCGTCGCCGGCTTCAGCCTTCTCCTTCGTCCTCCTCGAGTCTTCGACGCACCACACGACGGCACAACCACCTTAACTTAGCCAGAGCACACGACGACGTCGACCCGGATTGGCACCGAAGACCCGATTGTTTTTGGGGTGTATTTTTTTATTTTTGTTTAATTTTTCATGCATTTTGAAAATGATTGCTTCTGTGATTGTGTTGGTTGTTAGATTATGGTGGATTTGAGGTTAAAATTTGGTGTTATTGTATTGGATTTGGGGAAAATTTTGGAGGTGAATTTTGGTTGACAATGAGAAATCCGAATGGATTTGGGGAAAATTTTGGAAGTGAATTTCGGTATGATTTTCATTTCTTTGGATTTGGATGTTGTTGATTTCGGTTCATTATTTTTTGTGATTTTTGAGTTATGAAATTCAACCGAAATTAGAAGTTTGGAATTGGATTTTAGCATTTTGCATTTTGGAATTGGAACTTGGAAGTGGATTAGAAATTAAATTTGGAATTGGAATTGAAATTAGAATTGGATTGGAAATTAAATTTGAAATTGGAATTGGAATTAGAATTGGATTGCAAATTAAAATTGGAATTGGAATTGAATTTTGGCATTTTGTATTTTGGAATTGGAACTTGGAAGTGAATTGATAATTAAATTTGAAATGGTAATTTATTGATTATTGAATGGTAGAAATTGGCTTGTGATTTATTATGGTATTAATATTGAATTGTTGAATTATTGATGAATGAAATTAAATTTGAGTTTGAGCAATTGAATTTGAGATTGAGTTTGATAATTTGAAATGTTTAATTGTACATGTATTTTATTCAATGATAATTTGGTGCTTATGGTTAGCCTTATGTTTTAAATTTAAACTTTAAAGTTAAATTGTTGATGTTGATTAATTGGATGTTAAAACTTAAAATTGAAAGTTGATAATCAAAATCAAATCAACATTTAAACCTAATTGTAAAATTGATAATCAAA
>JAOTBA010000203.1:19269547-19282344 GCA_025629845.1 Erythroxylum squamatum
GGCTTTTGATTTGTAAACAAAGTATTTTCAAACTCGGTTGCTTGAGTAATGAAATGATAGATTTAAGTAGTTCAGTTTTGTATGTATGTTTACATTGATTTAGAGCAAGAGCTGGGTTCCGGAATCGGTGCCCAACATGAGTGGTATCAGAGCAAGAAAATGAAGCGGTGATAGTTATGGTTTTGTTAAGAAGTTGGGTTCCGGAAACGGGATCCAACAAAAAGGCTCGGAGCTTTTTGGATGTTGTAGTTTATTTGATTCTTCAAATTAGTTCAACATTTTTAAAGAAAAGTTCTCATATTGTGTAATCGTAAAAAAGTTGATAGAAAGGTGTGTCCATCTAATAAAATATGATAATTTTTTAAGAACATTAAATCATAAGACGATTTTTCAAATCACACGCAGGATTTGCATGTAACTAAATTCTTGAGTCAACATTAACATCATCCACCCTTATCTTCTTCGGTGGATGATATATGACTCACTCAAACTCATAGAGTTTCTCACTCTAACCCGTGAGTTTCGTTTCTTTTTCCCAACCGAAAATTATCTCAATCCTTATCTTTCCATGCATGGCATTATCAACACAACGTATGGTTTCTTTTGTGTTTATGTTCTGTATCAACACCATTTATAATACCAGACAACAAAAAAGGCAACACATACATATCATCACTGAATGTTAATCACAGTAGACGATGGCATCGTTATAACAGATATCTGTATCCATGATAGCATTATAATCACAGATACCTTTCCAAGCATGGCAATAAAATAAACAAAGGATGGTTTCTTACGGTTTGGGAGTTTCGACTCTCTCTTATGTGTATTTCTCTTACTTTAACCCATATACATTACATATCAATACTGAACATTCATTTTTGGAATTTAAACCATTCATCCGCATTGTTTATTACGATGATAAAGCATTGCGCATGAAAAAAAATACAGATCATGCAACACTGCCTTCAAATAACATAAACAGAAACATAATCATACCTATACACGGTAGAAAATACCGTAAAAAACAAATAATGCAATACCAGGCTCTGATACCAATTGTTAAATAATTTATGGATCAAATGATTTTTGCGTACCTGTATACGTGATTGTTTTGTTTTGTAAGATGTTGATTTATTCCCTTTCTGCTTAATTTCTTTAATGTGGTTCTTCAATGGTTGAGAATAATTGAGATTCATATTCATAAGTTTTTGCTTTTAAAACTTATATACTCCATCACCAATCATCATGTTGGTTTACCAACCATCGTGATGGTTCATTATTGAAAGAGAGAGGGAAAGGGTCTTTGACCCATTTGAGATCTATTCTGTAATACCCAATAACTATTATCTTGGGTGTTGTTCATGTGACTCAAACTATAAGTCACATGAGACATTAAATAGTCTAACAGAGAGACCCTTTCTAATAATTTTATTGTTTAAAAATATTGACAAAAATGAAAGTGGTTGGAAATTAACAAATTACAACGGTACGTATCAAATAAATTGGTTTAATTACATATCATTTTAATATGAAAATAAATTAATTATTTTATTAAATTTTTAATAACTAATATGACCAATTTCTCATTTTTATTTCATAATTTATAATTTTATAAATAATTATATTTAATTAATTTTATAATTAACAAAGGAAATTCTTATTGTTTTACTAATGGTTCATATTTACATCTCATTACGTATATTTAAAATACAATATTAATTTTATTAATAATTAATCATGTATTAATTATCATATTCCATTAGTAATAATATATAAATCAATCATTTTTATTAATAATTAAGAATATGTTTAGTAGTTTAATATAATAATAAATGATTTTTATTAAATTTTTACTTATTATTTAATAAAACTACTAAATAAGATAATAATGTTTATCTTTATTTATAATCCATTCTTTATAAACAGATAGACAGCAATTTAATTCTTTGCATGGTTAATCAATAAAATTGTAAAAGTATAAACTATTAAAAAAATCTATTAAAAATGATAATCATTCGATGTTAACATTGAGTACAACGAGTCAATGAGACAACAATAATTGTGCTAATTCTAGCAAAATGATATGATTGAAAAAATTAATCAACAATATCATTAAGTCAACTATATGATAGAAAAATAATTTATTTATTACTAATAATATTATTGTTATTTATTAATAAAGTAAAATAACATTAAATATTAAAATTTTATTACAATTAATGACATTAAATATGATAAATTAATAAAAATAATAATTTGTAACAATTTTATTTATTAATAATATTAATTTATTTAACAATTATGATCTTTATGATTTATTAATTTCTAATTACTTTATATGACTTGATTCTCCACTTAATAAAAGCTCGTCACCCGAATCTTTGGTCAACATTGTTAAGGCTATCTCCAACTATAACACTAAATTTTTACACCAAATTTGGTGTTACTCTAATCATTTACACCAAAATTTTACACCAAATTTTTTTTAAAAAATATACCATAATAATTTAGTTATTAACTAAATTAATTTATATTTATACAACCAAAATAATTTAGTTATTAACTAAATTAATTTATATTTATTTATTTATTAAAAATTAAAATAAAATCATTATTCTTAATTAATATATATATTTTATATTAAATTAATATT
Organism: Erythroxylum squamatum; assembly: GCA_025629845.1. Lineage (NCBI taxonomy): Eukaryota > Viridiplantae > Streptophyta > Magnoliopsida > Malpighiales > Erythroxylaceae > Erythroxylum > Erythroxylum squamatum. The sequence continues at coordinate 19,272,204 of JAOTBA010000203.1, forward strand.
ATTTACAAAATATATTTAATATTATTGCAAAAACCAATTAATAACATACACAAATATAAACTAATTGAAATTTCTCATTTAACCTCTAATCATTTGAATTTTCATATCGTTCCCACAAATATTCAATCAATACATTACGAAGTTCATAATGAACTTCTTTATCTCTAATTTGCCTATGCCTAGCAAATTAGAATTTATATTAATATATTTTATTCTTAACATATTTTATTAATGAATTTATAACACTTATAAATAAGAATTAAAAATAAATTTAATATTATATTCAATATTAGTTTCATTTTAAATGTCTCAATGAGATTTTTATAAAGATATATTTTGTGTAAAATAATATATATTTTAAAATTAATTACTTAGTAAATTATATAAATAAATCAAATTGTAATAAGCACATAAAAGAAATATGTTAAAAAGATAATAGACAAAATTGCCTTTTTATAACTTTTAATGCATGAATAGTAACACACCAAATTTGGTATATTACTACTCATTACACCATTTTGATGTTAAAATTTGGTTTCTTCCTTAAAGTGATTTCTTTGCACCAAAACATCAAATCAAATTTGATGTTTTGGTGTGTTGGTTGAGGATGGCATTTTCATCCTAATAATTTTATGTTTTAATAAGACAAAAGACAATTCGACCCCGAGAGGACATCAATTAAACTCCTCAAGTTGCATGGAAGAAAATGATTTCTTGTTTGAACTGGGATGATATGACTCAAATAGCATTGTGAGTGCTATCTATGTAGTCGTTTGGAAGTTTTATGATTCCACTGTGTTTCCAGTACGGGACATTTTTCTTAAATCAACTGACCTGTACATGTGGAGTTACTCTTCTCCATGACTACATGAATGTTCTGACTGCTGACACTACACCGTGCAACAAGTATTTGGTGATGATGAAAATGGCTCTCTCTCTGGGCCATGTTATACTTTCATGTCATGCACTAGCTTAGCCCTGTAAATTGAAAGTTGTCTCTTCACTGCCACTGGAGGGAAGTGAAAAAAGGAAACAAACTCAACATTTTAGTCAGATTACATCATTATTTGGAATGGGTTTACACAGGACAAATCAATAAGTAACGAAAAAATCCAAGGCTACTAATACCAGGATGTGTACATTATCATTATCAGATACAACATTAGCTGCTTGTTTAGGTGGGAAGCTAAAACCAGCCAGAACAAGAATCAAGACTTGCAAAAAGCATGCAGTGTGTCATCAAGTGCCTTTCTATCATAATCACCAGTGAATACACAACTACCCAAAGGACCTTTCAGAAGAATAAGCCTTAGTAACCCATCTGCTACCTTCTTATCAACCTGTCATAAGAGAAGTCGACACCCATTAAAGAGAATGGAAGATAAATTGGCCACGATTTTAAGAGGTGCAGATTTATGCCCTTACCGCCATCACAGACTTGAACATTTCCACTGTCATAGTTTGTGGTGGAGCCGTGGGTAACTTAGCCTGTTGCAAAATGCTGTGCACTCTTCTCACAATTGAATCATCAATCCAACCAAGGCGGTATGACATGTCAACAGCCATGACCTGAACATTAACATGCATGTAAACCACTATAAACAAGATACAGACGGATATCATGAAAGAACAAAGACAACACCATGCCAGCTGCAACAGCTTCTCCATGGAGCCACTGCCCATATCCAAACCCCGTTTCTATTGCCTGCAGCAACACGGGAGAAAAAGGAAAATAAAAATTATTGGTAAATAAATGACAAATCAGATGACAACAAAAGAGAAATAGGTAATAACAGGCTTACAAACAAGAGGATGAGTGTCCTCGTATGCATAGAAGGACAACTAGATCTAACATGAATGACATTTAAGATACATGGTCTCAAAATGAACATATGACTAAAAATGTGTTGTCAAGATCACCTAAGATTAATGTCATATCCCGCTTCCAATATAATTAAATTCTGTACAAGTAACCACAATTGATTCAATTGACCAAAATACAAAACTTACATGTCCAAATGTATGCCCCAAATTCAATGTTGCTCTAAGTCCACTTTCCTTCTCATCCAAGGACACAACCTCAGCCTTGTTTTCACAAGAGCGCTTTATAGCATAAGCAAGTGCACTTGGATCCCTGTAGCAGAAAGGCCACATGGGTGACCAGGATCAACATTCTTTAAAGTACAGAAATAGTACATCCATCCAAGTCTTACAATCGGACTTGGTTTCACACAAAAACATTAACACAGCCCAATGAACAGAAAATTGATAAATGAAAGTGGTAATCTATGGTGAATCAATTATAACAAGGGGATCAACCAAAATATGTTTGATAAATCCCTGCATTAAAAGGAAATAAAGGTAAACCATCTAGATTAATGAAGGCTTGGGATAAGATCTGAAACTTGAATTTCATTTTAAGTTGTTCTCTTGATGTATTCAAATCTCATGAGATGATTTATATTCCAACTGCTCAACTAAAAAGCTCACTATATCAACTTGCTTGCCCTCAAAATCGTATCAAAGCTTGCTGATGGGATTATACCTTGCCAATAATCCTGGCATATGCTTCTCCTGCCACTCAAAAAACTGGGCATCTCTGATAAGTCCATATTTTATAACCTCTGCAAGCCCTGACGCCAATTCCCTATCTGGCAGTGTATTTAATGTGTCGGTATCAATCAATACACACTGAGGCTGGTAAAAAGCACCAATCAAGTTCTTCCCAAGGGTGTGGTTTATTCCAGTTTTGCCTCCAACCGAAGAATCCACCTAAATGGTAAACAGTTTACACAAATTAAGAGCATGAGGGCCATCAGGATAAATGTAAACCAGTTGCAAGAATTAGAATAGCCAAAACACCTGTGCCATAACAGTAGTGGGAATCTGGATGAAATTAACACCACGGAGAAATGCAGCAGCAGCAAACCCACACATGTCACCAATCACACCACCTCCAAGGGCAACAAATGTACTCCGCCTATCCAATCGTGACTCAATGGCCTTGTCGAAGACTTTCATAAGAGTTTCCTATCGCCAAAAGCATAAAAGAGTTTTACCACGAGTGCTGCTATGCATCAAACACTAATACAGCAAATTGAATGCCAACCAATACTTACCATATTCTTGTATTTCTCACCATCAGGGAGAATAACACTTTCAACTGAAACATTGGGATTCCCTCTTGTTAAGGCGTCAACAACTTTATCCAGGTAAAGTGGCGCCACTCTACTATTAGTAACCACAAGAACTCTCTTCCCATGTACATGACTGTCATTACCCAACCGTTAATCCAGAAAGTTCAGAATATAAAGAACGGGTAACATGGAGGAAAAATATAAACACACAAAGGGAAGTTCTTTTCTGAACCCGACATGTAAATGCAAAGGTCCAATTTTCCCAGTTTGTCTTTTCCTTATCCTCTTCTTTCTCACAAATAAATTGCTCGATAATCAAACAAATGGCATCATGCTTTTCAATGTTCTATAGAGCTGTAATTTTGGTTGGTTTAAAAAAAAATCATTGCCCCATTACCTGCAAATTTCAAACTTTAACAAGAATTAAGCCACACAATATCTTCCGATGGCATTATCGAATATTTGATCACAAAGATAAACTAACCCGAAAGAGAAAAGGAAAACGGGAAATCAAGTCAAAAAAATCAAAGTTTTATAGCGCACTAACAGCCACAACACCTTTGCAATAACTCGGGTCGATCAAGGAGACCGGATCCAATGTAAATAGGGTAGCTACGGTCACCCAAGTCAACATCAACAATAGTAGGCGCTCTAGGACTTGCTTCACTAACAGATTGATCTATAACAGGAGCGCTCGCGCATATCCTTGCCGACCTCATAACACCACCGTTAGAGACCGAAACGGCCACCCGATTCACACGCAGCGACAACGAGTTGGAGTTCTCGAACTTCAGAAAGAAACCCGGAAAAGCTTTTGGTTTCAAGGTAGAGGAACCGACGCTGGGGAGTGAAAGAGAGAAGCGGTTGGCTGTGGAAGCCATGGACTTGGCTTCGAGTTGATGATCGAGCAAGAGAGGATAAAAGTAAAGTTTGAATAGAGAGTGAGAAGCATCTTCGTGAGCGTTAAGTTAACAATGGTGGGTAGTAGTTGTTGTGGCGGGGTAGGTGGAGCAGAGGCGATTGGTGATGGACATTGCTTGATCCGACCCGACTCTGTGTAGGTCCGGTTCATACACCGAAATTATGAATATGTGGGCTACGCTTAGTCCTCGTGATTTATGCATGTCAATTTAGGATGATAAGGATGATACCCTTAGTGATACGGAAACAAATCTTCTTGTCTTTAAGCTCTAAGTGTATTCGGTCTACAGATTTGAGTTAAATGGATTAATTTGGACTTAATTCCATTAAACTCTCTTTTAATAGGCTTGGAGCTCGCCATCTTCTCAAGATCCTTATTCCTGCTCACATCACTTAGGTTAGAGAGATACTAAACCTAAATTTCAAATATAAGAGCTTATGTTAGTGAATTTTGAAATAGAAACTTCCTTCCCTTAATTTTTATCAAAATTAATAAGACAAAAATGTATTCTTAACTTTAATTTGCACTAAAATATATGTTAAACCCTAATACTTTGAAATGTTAAAATCTTAAAACTCTTCAAATTTATTCCTGAATTGATAAAACCCTATTCGTTATATATTTTTTATTATCTATGTATATTTCACAATATTATTAAAAAAACTCTTATCAAGATTATGTCTCTATCATTTAAGGATAAATCAATACTGATGTAGCACTCATTTTATATTTTCTATTGTTCATATGAGTCCCATAATATCACATGACTTTCATATGATACTATAATATCCACTCACTTTAGTTAAATTTAAATTATTATTTAACTAATTATCATTAATTTCTTATTAATCTTAATCAAGTCTATTAATGCTATTAATCATAACTAACCATGTTAAATCATAATAAATCTTAATTAATATCAATAAAGTCCAATTTAACATTAACCCTAAATAAAATTAAATCTAATCTTAATGTATCCTAATTTAACTGATTTGATCTTAATTTCTAAATAACTTTAACATTCTCATTTTGCCAATCTAAAATTCTTACTCGCATCAATACCATTAAGCCCATAACCAATGCACCTTCTATACTTGCATTAAAGTTAGATACACCTCCATCATCTAATTTTGCCAGTACTTGACTATTTGAAGATCCTCATAAATCAAGAAACTATGGATATGGTAAGGAAAATCATCATAAACCTCACTTTTTCTTTTCTATTGGATTTTTTAGACTATGCATTTTATAGATTATTATATGATGATTTTGAAACTTAACACACACAAGAACACACACATATATATATAGACAGAGAAATAGAATATAAAAATCTAAAGAGATAAACTAGAAACGCTTACGTCAATGGCAACAAAGGGGATACTAAATGAATGGAATTGGGTTATAGATGGAATCTAATGAAATAAAGCCACTTTGAGGTTTCCTATGAAATAAGGCATAGAACAAAGACACTACAAAGAAATTCTAGGAGTTACGAAGGAAACTTCAAGCTTATATTAGTCATGGATTGAGAATAGGAATTGAACTATATGAGATTTAATCTCTTGTTGTTTCTCAATGGCTCAATGGTAGAAGTCCACTATTAACTAGTTGGTACCTATCATTAATACCTATATTTGTACCTAAAATAAAGCTTGAACTGTCACCTAAATCTTCACCATCAGATAACGACATACCTTCACCTTCGCTAGCTCATTCCTTATCATCCCTAGTCCAGTCCCTCCCTTCATCTATTCACTCCTTCTCCACCTTTGGCGAACTTCCCAGCACCATCAAACCTCTCACCACCTTCACTAACCAATCTTCTCCCTACTATATCTAATCGTCTCCCCATTACCACCCACTTAGTCCCCTTCATTACCATACACTGCATCTCCTCTAAATGTCTTCCTTCACCACCACCACCAAACATTGTGCTTCCTCTAAACATTGGGTTTTACTAATCATTGCCTCCTTCTCCAGTATACCTAGGCTACTAATTAGCATTACCGTATCATGGGTTATAGTTAGATTAGGAATTTTATATTAGAGAAAGTTAGGATTAGTTAAGCTAAATTAGGGTAAATATTAAATCATAGTTATTTAGGTATAATTAAGTTTAGGATTAATTACCAAAAAATATCTCAAACTTTTTTTAAATTTTCAATTATAACCTGAATTTTAAAAAGAAGTAATAGCATGTTTAAACTTTCGATTTTTTTCAATTCTAACATGACATTAGTCTCTTTATTATCTTCGTTGACGTGACACTGCTGCGTGTCAATTAACGCTTACTGATCAATGATTAGTGAAACAATGTCGTTCTCAATCTCACCCCGTCGTTCTCATTCTGTGACTTTTCTCTCACTCACTCACGCACGCATGAAATCACTAACTTGTCCTAAAATCCCTGACTTTTCTTTAAAATCCTAACTTTCCTCTCACTCACACACGAAATCACTCTCAATCTCACCTCGTCGTTCTCAATCTGAAACTTTTCTCTCACTCGCTCACACATGCATGAAAATCACTAACTTCTCTTTTCTCTCACTCATACAAGAAATCACTCTCACTCTGTCATTCTCAATCTGTAACCATGAATTCAGGTTCATGTCATCCATAATGAAGAAGAATTGGATCATTAGGTTCCTGTTGACAAAAACCCCTTGAAAGAAGGAGACGAGAGTCAATTGTTGGATGGAAAGGTTGCGATGAATAGGAACAAAGTAGAGTGAGTGAAAGGTGGCGTAACAAATCAAAGCAAAGCCTCACAGGAGTCAACAACTCATCAAGGTAAAGCCCCACAAGTCGCAGAACCAAATTTGATAACATCAGGAAGTGACCATAAAAAAGTTTGTCAGTATAAGAGATCATGATACAGACGAAGACAGGGTTAAGGATAAAGGTAAGAACATAGCAAGTGAAAGATTGGCTATAGCAAAAGAGCTAGAGAAACCCATAGAGAGGCTTCTGAGATGAATTCATTAAGAGTAGGAAAGAAGCCATGAAAAGAAACTTTAGCATGGAACCGAGAAAGGGTTAAAATCTCATGGTGGTAGAGTTGAAATACATTGATAAAGTTTGCAATTGAATTTCATTTTAGAAGTAATAAGTTCAGATTAGACGATAAACTAGTTTGTCTTGTTAGTCTTAAAAAAAGATATCAGCTTTTTCGAGAACCTTTTGTTACTGTTTATACGTTGTTTAAATCTAAATCTAAGAATCTTGCAAGATTTGTAAATTGGTGTAAGTAAGTTCTCAAATTCTTAAAACATTTAAGAGGAAATCTTAAAACATTTGAGGGAGGGATGAAACAATGTTGACAAACTTAAGGATTTCGAGCGTCTGGGAGCAAGGATGATCAACAGATAATATTTCATCTTCTTCGAATGATGTCGTTTTAGTATCATCAAAAAGCAACGTCGTTCACCAATCAAACTTACTTCTCCTAATGACATTGGCGTATTTGATTAGCGAGGATCCATTGAGACGTGGCAATACCATGTTAGCGAAGATAACGATGAGACTAATATCAGGCTAGAATTGTAAAAAGTTAAAAATTTAGGCAGTTTATTAGTTCAAGCTATAATTGAAAAATTGTGGAAAGTTTAGGCTTTTTTTGTTAGTTAACCCTTAATTTTATTTAGGAATTAATATCAAATTAATTTTTTTTTATGTTAATTAAGATTTATTATAATTTATTGAGATGTGCTCGGCAGTGTACTTTATCTTATTAGAAGTAAGCCTGACATTATGTTCAATGTTTATTTATAAGCTACATTTTAATCAAATCTAAAAGTGTCTCATTTGTTAGTTGTTAAACGTATACTTAGATACTTATATGGAACCATATCATTATGACTTTGGTATCCTAAAGATACAATATTTAATTTGGTTGGATATCTAGATATGGATTATGATAGTAGTCTTTTAGATGGGAAAATCACATTTAAAACTTGTTAATTTTTAGGCAATGCATTAGTGTCATAGTTTATTAAGAAACAAAATTTGGTTATCTTATTAATTGTAAAAGTTAAAATTTATAGTGTCTAATAGTTGTTGTACACTAATTTTATAAATTAGATAAAAATTTAAAGACTGTGACACGTACCTATAAAAATTTAAAGACTGTGACACGTACCTTACAAAGATACCAATTAGGTGTGATAACTAGGTTTATTTGTCTCACAAAGAACCCCATTCAATACTCTAGAACTAAGAACATATAAATTAAATATCACTCGTTAAAGATCATATGCAAAATGGGAATATTGAGCTGAAATTTTTGATACATTATATAAATTAATTGATACATTTACTAAACAAATAAGCAAGGATATATTTTATATGATTATAAAAGAAGTAGGCATGATTAATGGGAATTACATTTAATAAGGATCTCTATAGTTGCTTAAATTTGATACAAGTTTGGTAGAATTTTAGATAATTGACTCTTTTTTATTTTTCTAAAAAGGGGGAAAGAAGGTTAGTAATATTAGACTATAGAGGAGTGATTAAATTTCAATTTTATCTTGATAATCTTTATATAAAAGTTGATTTGTGTTTAAAATATATTAACTTGTATGTTTTTTTGTGATGCATGAATTTAAAGCGAGCAAACTATTTATATTATATTGGAATAATAAATTGTAAGTGTTTGATTTTACTATTATCTATCTAATATCACAAAATATTTTGCTATCATAAAAAATGGGGCAAATTGTTAAACCAAAATGATTTTAATTTTATATTTTCATAAAATGCTAATAATGAGTTTTTTGTGAATTTTTTTAATGAATGCAATTAATAGTGATTGTGCATAAGTTAAAATATATCTCATGAAGTCATTTGAGAAAAGTTGGAGTTCAACTCTTTCAAGTGAAGAACAAAATTAAAATCAAAGAAGAATAAGGCACCACAAAGTTAAAAATGAATATGTAATATTTATTGTACTTCTTACTTGGTCACTTTAAAATTTAGATATTCAGCATGCATAAACACATCATTATTTTAACATATTGCATAAGTGTTTTCAATCATCAAGAGGAATTAAAGTTTTGATTTCAAAGAAAAACTACTTGTTCCTTAAAGCATACTTTGGAGAAGATTTGAAGAAGTTTTTAAAACAAATTGTATTAATAAAATTATTTTAGAGCATTTAAAGATGTAAGAAACACAATTTTAGGTATATTTGTCAACCTATATAAGTTGTGGTCAACCAACATAAGTTAAAGTTGTCAACACTTATGTATCGAGAGTTTTTAACAACATTAGTTAATATATTAGTTGATTAATATACCAAAATGATTGATAGATATTCTAATGGTTAGCATGTTGGGTCACCAAGACTAGCCATTAACAACAACTAGTTCTTATTTCTAAACCTTATAAATAAAAGATTATTCATAGGTTTAAACTTGGAAAAATATGTGAGTATCTTATATACACATTTTAAATAGTTTTTCAAAGTATTTTGAGCATTCATTATTACATTTTGAAGTGATCGGGCCTTTTTTTTGGTTAAATCAGCAGTAATATATTCATAAAAAGAAAATATGTACATCTCGAGCTTGTACAAACTACAATCTCAAGTCCAAATTGAACAAACAAACAAAAACAACAAGATCCCTTCTAAAGTCCAGCATTCTAAACAACTCAATAACTAGCCAATCTATAATTCCAAATCAAATGCAAACAAACCTACATTCGAGAAACTACTCCAAGCCCAACTGCAAATAGCAATTAATACATGAAGTAAATCACACGTTAAAACAATACTTAATAATGATATACAGATGTACAAGAAGGGGGGGTTGAATTGTATATCTTTTTCGTTAAGCCCCTTCGTAAACAAATTTGTTAAAAGAAACTTGTTCTTTTCACAAAAACTACTGACAATCAAAGTTGTAAAATATTTTCGAAAACTTTTGTAAAACTAGTAAGATCGAAAATTAAACGTTAAGAGAAATTGAGAGTTGAGGGTTGAGAGATTTCGACACAGTAACTTTTATACTGGTTCACCCCAAACCGTGGGCTACGTCCAGTCCTCAGATATCTTTATGAGATTTCACTATCTCTCAAA
>JAOTBA010000203.1:19296239-19307561 GCA_025629845.1 Erythroxylum squamatum
TCGTAGAACATTTAAAACGAGGAAAACCAAACAACTCAAAAACAGAATACTAAAAATCACCATAAATTCTGACCCTTGGTTATTGAAACCACCGAAACTCTTGAACTTCTATTGAAACCACCGAAACTCTTAAACTTCACATTTAAGTTTATTCAACAAAACATTCTAATTAGTCAAGTAAAATTCTAATGAAAAAGATTCTCCTTCTTCTCACTAGCCTACTCCCCCCTCTTCTCCTTCCAGCATTTCTGCATTGTTCTCCTCCATCCCACTAGCTTAATCCCCCCTCCTCTCCTTCCAGCATTTCTGCATTTCTTTTGTCTTCGTTTCCTTCTCATTGTTCCAAGTTCTTTTTTCCTGTTTTAGTGCCTCCCTATTTTCTTTTCCTCTTACCCTCTCATCTTTCTTTCCATTCTTCTTGTGGCAATAGCCTGGTCTAAGGGCACTACTATCTTTCCCGCCTCTGCTCTTTTCCATTTTCTGCTTTTTTTCTTCTGCCCTACTTTTCCGCATGCTTTCTGAAAAGTAGCAGCCTTCCCCTTTTGGAAATATGACAGAACCACAGCCTCCTCCAACTCTTTCTGACTTCCCACCTTTACCCTTGTCCTCACCTTCCTCCTCTGCTACTCCCAATCCCAATCCCTCTCCTAACCTTTTACCTCAGCCTACCCCCTTCCCTGGCCGAAACTCTTCTTCCTCCACCTCTCCAACTCTCCCCCCCCTTAAACCAAACCTTCCAACCTCTGTGAGCAAAGTTCCTGCAGCAGAAACATCCTCTTTTGAGCCTCCTCTCCTAAGCAAAGCACCTGCAGCAGAAACATCCTCTATTAGAGCTAAAAGGACTTGGAAACAAGTTGTAGGAGAAAAGCATGAATCCTCCCTTGTTTTCTGGCCTCCAGTGGAACTGGATGGGAAACTAATTGTTGCTCCTCCACTGAAAACCCTCCAGGAAGGGGCAAAGTCTTGGGAGGCCACTTTAGTTGGGTTTTTCATGGATAAAAGACCAGCCTTCCCAGTTATTCAAGCATGGACACAAAGGCATCGGAAAGGGAGAGGTTTATTAGAGGTTATGCTTACTGAGGAAGCTAATATCATCTTCACTTTTTCCTCAAAATCAGAAGCTCAAAAAATTATTGAAGAGGGTCCTTGGCATGTCTCACAACTTCCCCTCTTCCTCCAAAGATGGCAGCCGGGTATGGAGCTTGAAAAGATTAAAGTAAAAAACATTCCTTTATGGGTTAACATTCATAATATTCCATTGGAATATTGGACAACCAAAGGATTGAGTATGCTAGCTAGTTATTTAGGGAAACCTTTATGTATGGATGAGAACACAACTATAAGGAAAAGGGTTGGATTTGCTCGGATGTGTGTTAGTATGGACATTTCTAAAGACATGAAGGATAGCATTCCCATTTTAAGGTTGGCAAATGAGAACACTCTTAGGGAAGATAGAGTTTTGGTCTCCTATCAGTGGAAACCATCATTAAAAGCCCAAGGAAAGGCATGGAAACCTACCGGGAGAACTTTTACAAGTGGGGATTATTGGGAGGTGACTGGCACAATCAGACCTAATTTGGACAGCACAGAGGAGGAAGGGAAGGATGTTACTGACAACGCTACTCTCACTCAATTGGCCAAAGATTCCCTCATCCATAAGGACAATAGCCAAGGATCTATTGGCCTAACCTTGGATAATTGCAGTGGGGCAGAAATAGTGCCTTCAGACTCCATTCAGAAGGATGAGGAAGTAACAGACAATGGAGCCACTACAGCAGTAGGGGGAACTATCTCCCACCAGCCGAATCCTATTCTCCCACAGCTCACTCAGCCACAAGAAGGAACTCTAGAGGAGGTACTAATAGCCTTAAGGAAAAGCAATCGGAGCAGTAGGAAAGGCTCTAAGAGCAAAAACCATACTCCATGTCAATGATAGTGTGGAATGTAAGAAGAATAAACCACCCCTCTAAGTTGAATGCTTTGAGAGATTTTGTCCTGAAGGAAAAGCCTCAGGTTTTTTGTCTTTTGGAAACTAAAATCAAGGAAATAAATCTACCCAAGCTATCTTGCTTAGGCAGGAAATGGAAAATCATCTCAAACCATCACAACCATGTGTATGGGAGAATTATCCTTCTCTATGAAGAAGATTCAGTGGAGGTGATTGTCATTGACTCTCATCAGCAGTACATTCACACTTTGCTCTACTATAAGCTGGAAAACTCTAGAGTGTTTGCTATTTTTGTTTATGGTCTCAACCTTGGGTTTCAAAGGACTGAACTATGGAATGCCCTCAGCCGACTCAAGCCCTCTATTACCCATCCATGGTTAGTTTGTGGCGATTTTAACACCACTCTTTATCGATCCGAGGCTGAAGGTAATTGTAATTTACGCAATTATACCACAGATATGCTTGATTGTATGCAGGATATGGAGTTAACTGACCTCAAATCAGTTGGGCACAAGTTCACATGGTCAAATAAGCAATCTTCTTCTTGGCATATTAGGAAGAAGTTAGACAGGGCTATGGTGAATGGGGATTGGCTGCTTTCTTTCCTAAGAAGCACAGCAACCTTCATGGATCCGGGCATTTCTGATCACTCTCCTATTCGGATAGACAATATGTTCATCTCTCACAAAGTCAGTCACCCATTTAGGTTTAATAACTTCTTGGTTGCTACGGAGGGTTTTTGGGAAGCTATTTCTCAGGGTATGGAGCATGTTTGCTTTGGATCCAAACAATACATTTGCCTCCAAAAGCTAAAATCTATTAAACAGGAATTGAAACTCCTAAATTCTCACAGGGGGCAGAATCTCTCGAAGAAAATTGAGGCAGCTAGAGACAAACTCTCAGTAATACAGTCAGCTTTGGCTGCATCTCCAACTGATGCCTCCCTAGTTATGGCAGAAAAGGAAGCTTTAAAGGCTTACCTAGAAAGTGTGGATAATCAACATTCCCTTTGGCAGCAGAGGTCTAGGGTTTCTTGGTTAAAGGATGGGGATAAATGCACCAAATTTTTCTTTAATTCTGTGCAAGCCATGCATAATTCTAATAAAATTACTTCCATCTCTTCTGAAGATGGGACAATTGTGACAGGACAACAAGGACTAGCCAAAGAAGCCTTTCTTTACTATAAGAAACTCCTAGGCAAAGAGGTTTCTACTATGGTTAATGGAGAAGAACTTAGGTAGTTTGTGTCTGCTTGTATTCCTGCAGATATGGTTTCCTTCTTAATCAGTCCAGTGACTGACCAAGAAATAGAAAGAGTGGTTTTTGCTATGAATGGCTCAAAAGCCCCGGGATCGGATGGCTTCAATGGTTTTTTCTACCAAAAATCTTGGTCTATGGTGGGAGGGATTGTTAAAGAAGCAGTGCATGATTTTTTCCATAATGGGGTCCTACTGAAGGAAATCAACAAAACCTTTATTACCCTTATCCCTAAACACTATAACCCCTCCTTTTGGACAGATTTCAGACCTATCTCCTGCACTTTCTTTACAAGATTATTGCTAAAATCTTGGCCAATAGGTTGAAGGAAGCCCTCCAACCCCTCATAAGTGAAAATTAGGGAGCTTTCATGAAGGATAGGGACATTGGTGATAATATCCTCCTTGTTCAGGAGTTATTGAAGGGTTACAACCGACGCATAGGCCCTCATAACTGTACTATCAAAGTGGACCTCCAAAAGGCCTTTGATAGTGTGAATTGGCATTTCTTGCTACTTACTATGGAGATCATGGGTTTCCCTCAAAGATTTTTAAAATGGATCCGTGAATGCATTACAACCACAACATTTGGAATCCTAATTAATGGCAGTCCTACGAAGATTTTTAAAGGGAGGAAAGGACTTAGGCAAGGGGACCCCTTGTCCCCTTACCTATTCCTTATTTGTATGGAGGTGCTTACTCAAATTTTGAAGCACAAGTTGACAGATGGTTCAGGCTTCAGGTTTCACTCAAAATGTAAAAAGATTTCTCTAACTAGCTTGTGTTTTGCAGATGATCTTATCCTCCTTATCAAGGCACATGTCCCCTCAGTCTCCCTTCTGATCAATACCCTCACTTCCTTCAGGGACATGTCGGGGCTGAACATCAACTTTCAAAAGAGCTACCTTATCCTTTCAAAAAGTGCAGCCCACTTAGCATCTGCTTTACAAACAATCACTGGAATGGCAATTAAGGAGCCCCCTCTCCTTTATTTAGGTATTCCAATATCTTCTAGGAAACTCAGGTACTGTGAATGCTTCCCATTAATTGAAAAAATACAGAAAAGACTAGCCTCTTGGACAAATCGAGCTCTCTCCTATGGAGGGAAGCTTCAGCTATTGAAATAAGTCATCTCATCCATGCACAATTACTGGTGCTCCTACCTTTTCCTTTCCAAAGGAATTATCAAAACAATTGAGAAGTTGATGAAGCAATTTCTATGGGGGAGACAAGGTGGTGAACACGGGAAAGCTCAGGTTAATTGGAAGAGTATTTGTCAGCCTAAGGAAGGAGGGGGATTGGGGTTGGAGTCAATTTCCAAAAAGAAACATCTCCTTATGGCTAAAAGGATTTGGAGACTCTTCAGTGATAAGCAATCAATGTGGATCAGATGGACTCATGTTTATATACTGAAGGGGAGGTGTTTTTGGGATTTATCCTTCAAAAATAGTTATACTTGATTTTTCAATCAGCTTTTAAAACTGAGAGAAGATGCACAACCTCATATGTCCTGTAGAGTGGGGGATGGGAAAAGATCATTTCTGTGGCATGATAATTGGACAGGCCAAGGTGCATTGATCCATAACCCATTGGTGAGAACCCTTCTGGTGAGATTTCCTAGGAATACTAAGCTTAAGGACATCCTAGCTGATGGCAGATGGTTATTCTCCATAAATGAAATCAGATTATTATCTATCCCACCAATCGGTAGGCCTGGAGAAAAGGATATTTTCTTATGGCAGGTAATTCCAGTCTCAAACATCACAATGCAGGTAGCCAAGCAACGGATGGGGGGTACCTTGACTCAGGTTGATTGGTCTTCTATGGTCTGGAACAAGTTTCTGAGACATAAACATAGTTTCTTTCTATGGTTGGTTATGCTGAATAAACTCAGTACCATGGATCGGCTTCAATTCCTAAATTACTCACGGATGTGGATTCTTTGTAATCAAAGGGAAGAGACTAGAGATCATATTTTTTTCGAGTGTGCCTACTCCACAGAAATTTGGATGAAGATTCTAAGATTGAGTACTGAAGCCCATCTACCGAACAGGCTCTATGAGTTACTATTGGAATTGCCCCACCTATCTGTCTCTACTTTCGACAGAGCAGTTATCCTCATTTCAGTAGCTACTTGCTCCCAGGAAATTTGGAAGGAAAGAAACCTACGAAGGTTCCAGCAGAAGACTACACCCCTACCCTCTACTCTAGAACTTATCATAAGAAGAATCAGAGAGCAGCTGATCTCTACTCAGCTGCACTCCAAATGTAGCAGGGGACTAGCTCTCACCCGGAGAGTCTAGTCTCCAACAAGGCAAACAATACATTAAATCTACGGAGCAGGTTAGGTACTAACCTTAACCTAGCTGCCTCCTCCTCTCCTCTGATCGATGTTGAACCTTTAGAGGCTGACAAATGAGGAAGAAACGCTCAAAATAGGGAAGCCCCATCTCTCCCTTCCGCTCTCCTGCAAGACAACCAACCATCGCCAACTTTGAATGGACTCTTCCGTCACGCAATCACTTGGACTTACTGTAGGCATTTGCCCCAAGGTGCAGTAGAAGAAGGAGCTCGGGAAGCACCAGCATCGTCGTCTAGCCCACTGCCCTGACTTTCCGAATCGAGTAGCTTCTGGGTGGGTTGCGAAAGTATCGACCTGTTATGCCCTAATTTGGAGTCTCCCTTTTCGCCTATGCACAGCCGGTTCAAGTGTCCCGGTTTGGCTTTATTTTGCATTCCTTTGTTTGTGTCAAAACGCACTCATGCGTTGGGTTTGAGAGGCGGGTATTTTTACCAAAGATGAGAAACTTTGTATCATTCTTTTCTTTTATTTAATACAATTTAAATTTTCAAAAAAAAAATCTAATGAAAAAATGAGGACTATAAAATTTTAATAAATAAATATTTAATAGAAATTGAGTTGTAGATATATAAAGCTTATGCCTTAACTTTTTTAAAACTAGTAATAATGTACCATCATTTTTAGAAGCGTCCTTTCTGTAGGACCACCGTCAACAGTATTATTAGCAATTTTCAAATTTTGCAGTGGCGTCCTTTCTATAGGACCACCATTAATAGTATTATTAATTTGAAAATTGAGCTTCAGTGTCGTCCTTTCTACAGAATCACCGTCAACAGTATTATTAGTTTGAAAATTGTGCTTCAATAGTATCTTTTCTTTAAGACCATCGTCAACAGTATTATTAGTTTGAAAATTGTTACTTTACATATATATCATTTCTTTATTTTTCCGTAAGTCTATTGAAAACAATTTATCCATTAATTAGGGTAAATAATGAATGCATGTAAGGGTTACATATCACAGTTCCATACTATATTTCTCCACCTGACTCTGTTGTTTGTCTCCCTTTGTAGGAAAAGTCTGCATGCTTTTGTTGTAAATGTCTTAGAACCCATTGCAATGCATTGCACTTCATCTTGTTCAATATTCTGACATGTTGGCATGTTCCCCATCAATATATCTACATTTCTATTGCTGCAGTAAAGCGAGTACCATTGATTGTTTCTAAATAATTTACTGACCTTGGCATGTGATCTCACCACCCGCTTTAGGTTCTGCAGCTCCTCTACTTTGTATAAGGGACATTTTAGATGCCAATTATCAAACCAGAACATAGTATTCTTCCCATTTCCAATCTTATTTACTATTAAGCCACTATAATTTGTAGGGGTTGTTGCCTTTCTTCTTTAGCTTGACTTTCTTCTTCATTTGTATTATCAAAGATGACAGGAGTAGGCTATTGCCCACTGCAATCCCAAATGTTCTCTTCATGAAAAATGACATCTCTGCTTGTCACAATCCTCTTTGTTACTGGATTGAACAATTTATTTGCTTTGGATGCTTCACTTACGCTAAGAAAGACAGATTTTCACACTTTTTGTGTCATAAATATCAATGCAACAAAAAATTCTAAAGTAGTTTACTCCTGGTCTTCTTCCACTCTAAACTACTTCTGGTGTCATGTTTTCAACAACAAAGTTGTGGGGCTTCTATTTATGAAATGAATGCTTCAATTCACTGCTTCTAGCCAAAACTCTTTTGAATTCTCTCTTTTACTGCCAAGATTTGCACCATGTTGAGGATGGTCCTATTCTTCCTATCCGAAACAGTGTTTTGTTGTAGTATATAAGCTTTTGTAAGCTCTCTTTGGAAGCCATGAGTATCACAGAAAACTTCAAACTCCTTAGAGCAATATTCTCAAACTGCTGGTTCATTCCAATATTTGCGGCCCAATAGCGCCAACTTCTAATGTAGGTAAAAGATATTTAATTATCTTTATTGATGATGGTGCTTGAAAAACTTAGGCATCAGAGAGTTCCACTCCAATAATAGGTGTTGCTACACCTTGTTTAACAATGTTCCAGTACTCCTTAGACCTTAAGAAGTTCTCCATAAGCATACTCCAATGGTTATAATGACCATCAAACTGTGGAATAGCAGGCTACACAAAACTTTCAAAGGTCATTTTACACTCCTCTCTCCTTTCTTTTATGGCTCTGATGCCATTGATAGCTTAAAAGAAAGAAATAAAGCAAAGGCTATAGGAGAAATAGAGGGACATTTTTACGAGAGAGAATGCTTTTCTCCTACCTTTGTTGCAAAGGCTTCTTGCACACTTTAAAGCCAATAGATAATAGTTATTCCACTAAAATAGCAATTGAAAATATCTCACTTTTTAAAGATTAAGCATTATCTGCATCAGATAACTAAAAATATGCTATTTCCTAAAGATCAGACATGATTTACAGTAGAAAAAATTCCTAAAGAATAGGTCAAATCAATAACCCCATAAAAGAAAACGTGTGTAGTAAAAATAGTAACAATAAAACATAAAATTATTTTTAACAGTGTTAGTTACAACTTTCATCGCATACTGATTCAACAAATACACAGCATAATCAACAGTTTGAGTCTAAAATTCTTTCAACATCTTCTAGTTTTTGTTATGCTCTTTGCTATATTGAGAATCACTCTATTCTTTCTCTCAACTACACTATATTATTGTGGTGATCATGAAGCGGTAAGAAATTGACTAATTTTATATCTAATACAAAACTCCTAAAGCTCATTGGAAGTAAATTGAGATCCCCTATATAATCTCAAGGCTTAGATTTTAAAACTATTTTCTTGTTCTACAAGAGTTTTAACATTTTAAAAATATTTGAAGGCCTCTAATTTTTCTTTTTGAGAACGTACAACCATATTTTCTTTTAAAAATATTTGAAGGCCTCCATTTTTTTTGAGAAGTAAACCATATTTTCTACTCAAATCAACAATAAACAAAATATAATACTTTTTTTAAAAGAGCATAAAATAACAACTAATAAATCCACATAAGTCAGTGTGAATTAACTATGGTGACCTTAAAATAATTAATTAGGGCTCCTTTGAAATGCTCTTTGAAATTTATTTTCCATAAAGACATCATTCACCTAGATGATTAGAGTGACTAATTTGAGGTAAATCATTTAATATTACATTGTGTTTACCATCATTTTAAGTCTAAAAAATTTAATGTTCAAATATCAAACGCCACAACCATGTATGATCTTTATTCCATAACACTAATCATTTAACAACGTTTGTTTGTATGAGTAACAAAACATAAGCGATTCTTTGTCATAGTTATTCAAATAATCTAATTTCCTGTATCGTTCTTTAAGAACAAATTGCAACCTTTTATATTTAATGGATGATTCAATTGATAGAGTAAATTTCTCTAAGAGCCTCCTAGTTGCAAAGGTTGAAAATTAGATTAAAATTTACACAAAGTTTTAAAGATCTAGTTATTGTAGAATAACGACATGTTATACATGTAATTACTAATTATATTTAATTTATTTTTTAATTTTAAATTGATAGTTGTCAAATTATTTATTTAAAATATATATTATAAATTATTAAGTGCTCTTGACAGTTTAAACAGTACATGTTTGGAAAATAAAATAAGTCAACACAAGGCTGAGTAGTAAGACAATTTTCTTTTAGTTCTTAAAAGGACAAATAATATGGTTGGGGTGACGTAAATGTTAAGTTGACTTCTCAAATATGAAATCACTCTGTTCACAATATTCATCTTTTAACAATTGAAGAAAACCGTTGTCATCTTTATATAATCTAAACAAAGGCAATTCAAGGCAATGACATTAGTGATCACGCTTAATGACAGTTTTGAGATTTTTATAAGTGGATACTTAATAGAATTGAAAATGAGGCTGATGTCGAGTAAGGATGCACTTCAAATCCGATAAGACACGACGACGAAATGACAAAAGGTGAAAGCTTCCCTCGAATAAACCTCAATCAAATAGGATAGCTGGACCATGCCAAAATGGAAAAAAAAAACATCTGTTCATTAGTTCAGCATGTGGTATAGAAACTATAAACAAATTTCAAGTCATGTCTTTCACAATAATAATAAACGGGCTCGACTATAGGCGCGTCAAGGAACATAGATATTCTATATAAGAAAGACAAATGATCTCATGAAAATTAGAGCAAACATGGAAATGTCTACAGTGAAGTTTGAAATCATCTCAAGAAAAACAATCAAACCGTCTTCTTCTACACCTCAACATCTTCAAACTGTTGAGTGGAGTTGTCTTGAGCAACCTGAAGTGTTAAAAATTGTAGAAGAATTGACAATGTCAGTAAAAGTTTGGAAGAAAAGAAAGCTGAAGGGAAAGATGAAGGACCTCAAGTGCAAATGGAGATTGGAATTGATGATCCTAAGCATAATTCAAGATTACATGGATCAAATCAATGAAGCCAGAGATCGTACGAATGAAGCACAAGGCAGAGAGGAGAATGAAAAATGAAAGAAGCAGATGCATGCAAACTCATCGGATGCACAACAGAAGTTGAGAATTCCAGTTTACTTGGAGGGAAAAGTAACCTGGAAGTAACCAGAAGAAATAGAGAAACAGAACAAAGAAGTGCAGAGTTGAAAAAAAAACCAGCAAAAGTCTGAAGCAAATTTCAAGAAGTTTAATCAACAAAATCAAGTTTAATTAGAGCTAATCAAATTTATACCTTTGACAAGAATACTTGCAGATTTTTGTTTTCAAAGCACAGGGACATATCAAGTATAGCTTTGTGGTGGGGAGGAGTACACAAGCATCCGAGGGATAGGGTTAGCGAGCCTGTGGCTGAAAAAATAATACTATATTAGCAAGATTGTGGACAGAGATCGTACGTACACCATTTTCATTTGCGGTTCTGAAAAAGAAAAAACAAAGCAATGGTCAGCCAGATGGTGTCGTGTTGCCAGTATATGATTTGTCGTGTCTGTCTATATTTCAAAATAAATTATAAAATTTATAGCTATAATAATTTTTTTTTGAAATTTTAAAATCCTTGAAATTACTAAAGAACATCATAATTTACAATGAACAAAGAATAACAAAAGCATACCTATATAGGAAAGACAAAAAAAGAAAGTAGCCTTTCAAGCCACTAACACAGAGCCACTGTCATAAGAAACAAAGGAAAACAGAACACGCAGCTACCAGTATCAGTCCACATCTAGATCATCCAACGTCTTCTAAAAGCCAAACAAAAATGATCCTGCATCCCATGGCCAATTATGGTCTCCCCGATCAAGTTAATAATATAATCTGCTAACTCGTATTTGGTCCTTTCTAATTGCTTGTAAATACGTCTATTTCTCTCCCACCATATGTGGTAAAGGACCATTTGGAAAGAGGTCCGAATAAGGAGACTATCCGGCCTTCCTTGATGGACTGCATGAATAACCTCGTCTAGTACATCATTCCACTCATAGGTAAAGTTCAGGTTACTCACTAGATAAAATATGCGATTCCAAACTGCTTTGGTAAACTCACATTCAAAAAACAAATGGTTTCGGCTTTCATCGACTAACTTATACAGCACACAAATGGGATCATAATTTTCGAACCACCTATCCTTTGTTCTTAATCTGTTTTTGATGGTTAACCATAAGAGAAAAGCTGCTTTAGGACATAATACCTGTTTCCAAACGAGCTCAGACCATGGAACTGTTAAAATAAAGAAGAAGAAAGATGGGAGAATTGTAATGGTATTCATTGTCTCAATTGTTTCTGTTTTTCGTGTAT
>JAOTBA010000203.1:19311893-19328856 GCA_025629845.1 Erythroxylum squamatum
CTACAGTGAAAGTAATTAATCTGGGTGAGGGCCCCGCAGACGTAGGCAAGGTGTGCCGAACTGCGTTACCAAACGTCAGAGTTTTTCATTATTTTTGCAGTTGTGATTTTTTTATTTACTTGCGCGAAGAAAAATTTGAAGATAGTCTGCGAATTATTTAACGATTTAATTGTTTCGGAAACAAAAGTGAACAACATAAGTCATGGAAGAAGGAAAGCCGACGATTTGAAGATACATTCTGACATGATATAAACAAATAACAAGATGAAATCTTTAAGCTTTCTTTAGTTAGCTTGTTAATGCTCGTGTTTGTCTTTTGACTGACTAGTATTAGTAGCAGTAATATCTCACCACTTCGCTCAGTCCTACCTAACACCATTCTCAAAGATGTAGATCCATGTGAAAAGGACTCCAAAAGTTGAGGGAACAGGTGTAACTAACATCAAATCACAGGACAAAGAAGAAACGTGTGACCAGTAACTTTCCATTCGTAAGGTGGGCGGTGAGTGATAAACGACAAGAGTAGTCTGCCGTATGTTTCAGATATTAAATTCAACGTACGATTTTTCTACCAGCAGTAGTTGTTGGTGTAGCTAGTTAATACATTTAGGTGACAGTTGCTTATGCCGTGCCATTAGATTCACATAAAACAGAATAAAAGATTGGTATATAACATCTTTTGTTTTATCGTAAAAAAAAAACATCTTTTGTTTTCTAACAATGTAAATAATTAATTATTAAAAGGTATGTGTTGTCAATTTCATGCGATTTTTGAATGATTTTGACATTCCCATTACATTTTTCAAAGAGTAACATTGTACATTTCCAATATATTACAATTTAAATGTTGCTTTTTTAACCAAATAAATGCAGATACACATTGATTCTGACGGTTGACTATGTTCTTGCTTCGAACAATTAGTGCGTGCTTCACGTTGATTCATTCTTCTATATTCAATATATCCGTAGACATGGAGTTTTCTTAAGTTAAAGGAAATTAATTTAAAACGAATATGTGGGGTATAAAATTTGTATAATATAAAATTTTTAAAAATGTATTATGTCATAAGTTTGTATTTGGATTTTCAAATTAATGATTATTTGTGCATACGACGACTCGTAACATTTGCGTTCTTCATGAATAAAACAAGATTCTATGGCATAAACATTACTCAGAAAAACTAAAACAAACACTAATAATTTCTATTAAAGCACTTGAATTATACTAAGCGATGTGTTTTCTTGTGGATTTTTATTTATTGCCAAATTGCTATGAGTTTAATTCATTATTCATTTTCAGAGTAGAAGACATCAATCTCTTTTCTAGTTTTATTTATTGTTTTAAATTATTTAAAACTACTTTATTGTATTAAAAATATTAAAATATATTGAATTTATGTCAAATTATTTTAATATTAACTGACTATTAATATAATAAAGTATGTTTATCGTTATAACTTAATTTTAATAGTAAACTTTATAGGCAGGAGTGTCTTATATGAATGACTGACAAAATGGCTAACCATTTTGTCCTTACTAAGCATGGTAGGTGCCTACTAGCCACAATTGTTGACAATTCTCTTACTTGAAGATTTGATTGGTAATTAATCATATCTTCATACCATTCATTTCTACCTTGCTGTTTGATGTTGCGTACGTTTCTGTCAAGCCACATGAAGATCGACACTACATAAACTTGTCAACATTGATTGCTTTTTTCATAAAATCTGCCAAGTTGTCCATTGTATGAATTTTCTGTATGTCCATCATTTCTTCTTTCACTTTCTCAAGAACGAAGTGATACTGAACTCAAATGTGTTTTGTCTTTGAATGAAATGATAGATTTCTTGCAAGATGAAAGCACTTTGGTTATCACAAAACAAAGTAATATTCTTTTGTTTGCATTCAAGTTCTTCCAACATTAACTTCAACCACACTGCTTCTTTACTAGCTTGTGTAGCTACAACATATTATGTTTCTGTTGTTGACGTAGCTATAACTGACTGCAGTTTTGAAACCCATCTCACAACTCCTCTAGCTAGTGTAAGCACATATCCTATAGTGGATTTACTTTTATCAAGATCACCTGCATAATTGGCATCAACATGTCCTCTGACAGTAAAATATGATCTTCCATAACATAATGCAATATTCAAGGTTCCCTTGATATATTTAAGAATCCTCTTCATAGTATTCCAATGCTCTCGACCAGGATTTGCCATGTATCGATTAACTACTCCCACTACACGTGCAATGTCTGATCTTGTACAAATCATAATGAACATTAAGCTTCTCACTGCTGATGTATACGGTACTCGAAACATCTCCATCCTCTCTTCTTCATTTATAGGACTCATACTTGAGGATAACTTGAAATTAACAAGAAAAGGGGTGCAAATTGACTTACAATCTTGCATATTGAAACGTTGCAAGATCTTCTTTAAATAATTCTTTTGAGAAAGCCAAATCTTCCTATTATTTCTGTTTCGGTAAATTTGTATTCCTAGAATCTTGTTTGCTGATCCCACGTCCTTCATTTCAAATTCCCTAGCCAACTGTGCCTTCAATTCTTTGATACGATCATTGTTGGAGCCTATAACCAACATGTCATCCATGTATAATAGCAAAATTATAAAATCATCTTTATCAAACCTCTTGAAATATGCACAAGAGATCGCATTTAGTCTACTATATCTAAGGCTCATGATGAAGGAATCGAATCTTTTATACCAACACCTCGGTGCCTGCTTTAGACCGTACAAATATTTGTTCAACCTGTAAACTAAGTTCTGTTTTCCTTGTTCTTCAAAACCTTCTGGTTGAAGCATATAAATTTCTTCTTCAAGATCTCTATGAAGAAATGCAGTTTTCACATCTAACTGCTCAAGATGCAAGTCAAATGTAGCACACATCGGTAGGACTACTCGAACTGTAGTGAGTCAAACCATAGGAGAAAATATTTCATTGAAATCAATTTCTTCCTTCTGAGTATATCCTTTCACCACCAATCTAGCACAATATCGCTCTACTTGATTGTCACTACTCCGTTTGATCTTGTAAACCCATTTATTGCCAATAGGCTTTCTTCCTTATGGTACACTGCAAGAAAAGGAAGAATTAGAGACGGAATATTAGCGACGAAAAATATACCGTTACAAATTACCAACGAAAAACCTATTTTCGTTGGTAAAATTGACAGAAAAATTTTTGTTTAGCGACGGTACTCCGTCGCTAAATATGGAGGGAAGTAAGAATTACGTCAGAAAATTAGCGACAAAAAATCTACCGTTGCAAATTACAGACGAAAAATCCATTTTCGTTGGTAAAATTGACGAAAAATTTTATTAATTAGCGACAGTACTAATATCTGTCGCTAAATAGGGAGGGAAATTATCCCGGCAAATTTTGCGATGAACATTAGCGACAGAATAAGATTACCGTCGGTAAAGGATTTGGTGACGGTATAAGATATCCACAGTAAAAAGGCGAGAATTATTGGCGGAATAAAATTTTTTGAATTTATCTATAGAAATTTCCGTCGGTAATTTCGTCAGTAAATTCTTTTTAAATTCAAACTCACCCGACATTTCCCTCCCACCTACGTCTTCTTCTTCCTTTCTTCTTCTTCCTTCTTCCTGCTTCTCCTCTTCGGTTTTCTTGGAGCCCATTTCTTTGTTGTGGACTCCTTTTTTGCTTGTCGGCGTTGTCTTCTCCTGCCATTGTCATCGTGTCCTTCGGTGGAGGTATTTTTGCAACTACTATCATGTGTTTTTTCGTATATTGGAGGAAAGTTAATTTGGATATTTATTACTTTCGTTTATTTGTGTATTTTGTGATTGGAAAAACAACTTTAAGATATAAATGTTAGTGATAGAAGGGACAAGACGTGATTTTAGTTGTGATGTTGGGATAAATTTTTATGCATGTAAGGTGTTTGATAAAATGTATGTTCTTTGAAAAAAAAAAATTCAGTTCTTTTTTAGTATGAATTTCATTATTTCAATTCTTTTACTTTAAATAATGAAGTTCTCTCCATGGTGGCTTCCATAGAAATTAAACGCTTTGCAGGTAAATTTTTAAAATTAGTTTTCAGCAATTTTACCAACGGGAAAAAAATTCCGTTGGTAAAATATATTGGATTTACTGACGGAAAAAAATTCCGTAGGTAATTACCGACAGAATAACCAATTCCGTTGGTAATTTTCTGACAAATAAATCTTCTCCTTCGGTAGATTTACCGATCGAACAATTTATCGACGGTTATTTTATACCGTTGGTAATTCCGTCGGTAAATTTACCAACGGTATATAAAATTTCCGTCGGTAATTTATATACTGTCGGTAAATTTACCGACAGCTATATCTACGACGACTTTTTTCGTCATTAAATTTCGTCGCTAAATAAGCTTATCGACGGAATTTGTACACATTCCCTCGGTAATTTTCATCGCTAAACTCTATTTTTCTTGTAGTGGTAGTGATACCAGCTCTTATGTCTTATTCTTATATAGAGCTTCGTCGGTAATTTATATATTGTCGGTAAATTTACCGACAGCTATATCTCCGACGACTTTTTTCGTCATTAAATTCCGTCGCTAAATAAGCTTACCGACGGAACCGACGGAATTTGTACATATTCCCTCGGTAATTTCCGTCGCTAAACTCCATTTTTCTTGTAGTGGTAGTGATACCAGCTCTTATGTCTTATTCTTATATAGAGCTTCAATTTCTTCCCGCATTGCTGTCATCCACTGAGATGCATCTGAACTATTCAATGCTTCTTGAAGAGTTGATGGCTCTCCGTCCTCAGTTAAAAGACAGTATGCAATATTGCTCTCCATAGTATAATTTGAGTGCCAGCTCGGTGCCCATCTTGTGCGAGTTGATCCCTGAGTATCTGAAACATCAGATTCGACTGGTTCTTGCTCCTCGTGCTATGGTGTAGCTTCATAAGAATCATTTTGATCAAATTCTCTTTCCACCTGTACTGTTGTTGTCTCTGAATTCTCTTTTGAAGTGCTAACATCTTCTATTTTCTCTTGATCATTATCTACCAAGAAAATAACATCTCTACTGATAACAATCTTGTGGGTAGTGGAATCTCACAGACAACAACCATTTACTCCTTTAGCATATCCTAAGAAAATACATCTTCTAGATTTTGGATCCAACTTTGTGGTTTTTTGGTCAATGAATATCACATAAGCAAGACTTCCAAATATATGGAGGTTTGAATAATCCACTGATTTACCAATCCACGTCTCCATCGGTATCTTCAACTTAATTGCAGTTGATGGAGCCCAATTCACCACAGAACAAGTAGTATTCACTGCTTCTGCATATAATTTCTTGTCTAAGCCTGCATTTCTCATCATCGGTCTTGTTCTTTCCAACATAGCTCTTTTTATCAGCTCCACCACTCCATTTTATTGAGGAGTGTATGCCGTTGTAAACTGCCTTTTGATGCCTTTTTGCTTGCAAAATTCATCAAATTCTTTACTAGTATATTCGCCTCCATTATTTGAGCACAAACACTTGATCTTCTTACCAGATTCGAGTTCCACCCGCGTTTTGTGAAATTTGAAAATTGGAAATACATATGCCTTCCTCTTGATAGGAAACACCCATCATCTCCTCAAATAATCATCAATGAATGATATAAAGAAATTTGCTCCTCCCAAGTACGCACTAGTGTTTAAAATTTCATTGCTTCTGAATTTTGATGTGTTGAACTTCAATCGACGTTACTTGCTCACAATGCAATGTTCACAAAAGGGTAGTGATACCTTTGTGAGACCTGGAAGTAGATTCTTCTTTGTAAGTGTCTTCATTCCTTGTTCAGACATATGTCCAAGCTTTTTATACCATGTCGTTGTAGATTTTTCACCTGGGCTCGTCATAATAATTGATGCTTCTCCTTCTTACAAAGTTTCTCTCTTCAGCACGTACAAATTTGCAGTTATATTCTCTACTTTCATAAATACAAGTACTCCTTTAATCACCTTCATGATCTTATTCTGAATCTCAAATTTGAAACCGAGATCATCTAGTTGCCCTACATACAACAAATTTTTCTTCAGGCCCTTCACGTGTTGCACTTTTTCACTAGTTTGAGTTGTCCCGTCTTACATCTTTAACTTGATAGTGCCAATACCAACGATCTTCAAAGCTTGATCATTATAGCTGTACACAGATCCCCTAGAGATAAATTCATACTAATGGAACCATTCTCTTCGAGAGGTCATATGAAAAGTAGCTGTTGAATCGAGAAGTCGTACATTAATAAATCTTCTTTTTCCTCCAATAGTCGTTGCCGCTTCACAGACCATTGCACCTTCATCATCTGAAGTATTTGCCACATTTCCTTGAGGAATAGAATCTTTCTTATTCAGATTCTAACAATCCTTCTTCAGGTGCTCTTTCTTGCCACAATTGTAGCACTTGAAATTCTTTTTACTCTTGGATTTTGATCTACCATGACTATGACTCCCACTTGGGCCACATTCTATTGATCTTCCTCTCGTCACCACCAAGGCCTCCACTTGTTGTGAATTTGCCAGCCTGTCTTTCTTACTTTTGTGTCGACTCTTATCTTCTAAAATAGCAGCTGCAATATTGTCGAAGACTAGAGTGTCTGTGTTGTTTGTTAAATTTATGACGAGTTGATCATACGAATCTGGTAGACTTTGGAGTAGAACTTCTGCACATTCACTTATCTCTATTGTGTGCCCCAATGATGTGAGTTGTAAAACATATAGTATTTAAAGTATTTAAGTGCTCCATCACCGACGTGGATTTCGCCATGCGTAAAGTGTATAGTTTCCTCTTCAGAAAAATTTTATTGTGGAATGATTTGGCCTTGTACAATTTTGTTATGTGATCCTATATTTCCTTCGCCATCTTCTTCTCCTCTATGCTGGATAATACTCCATCAGCTAGTGCTAAGTGAAGATTAGCTACAACATTCTCATCCAGCTCGTTCCACTTTTCATCTATGATCCCAGCTGGCCTTTCACTAATGACCATTAGACAATTATCTTTCCTCAAGATTACCTTTATCTTCAACTTCCACAATGAGAAATTGCTCCCATTGAATTTTTCAATTTCGTACTTTGTGGCCATTGCTGCTACCATGAACACTTTAAGAATAATGCCTTCAGAAGGGTGAATAATAATCTAACTTATCTTTTGAATCTACTCTTAGTGGCAACCACAGAGCATACAATAAGCATATATACGCACCCAAAGGCTAGCTTTGATACCATTTGTTGCGAAAAATTGGAACTTGGATAGAGCTAGGTCGCATCTAAAATGAAATTGAAAATATTGAAGATAAAATAGACACATATATTTTACGTGAAAAACTCCTAAATTGGGATAAAAACCACAGATAGGGATAGAATAATTTTACTACTGAAAAACTGGAGAATTACAAGGAGAAAAAATAGACCCACAAAAATACACAGAATATTTCTCTCTCTCTCTCTCTCTCTTCTCTCTCTCACCTCACATCTCTCTTTTTCTGCTAGTTGTGTGTTTCTTCGTGCTGCTCCTGTCTTTTTATAGGCAGGAGCGCCTTATGTATTCGACTAACAAAATGGTCAGCTATTTTGTCTTTACTGGGCATGATAGGCACCAAATTCGGTGCCTACCAACCATAATTGTTGACAATTTAATTATACCCAATTTCAATTAACTCATCCTTTACCATCGTTTTGGACTTGAGAATTCAAACTAAAAGTAGGAGTTGCTAACGTTTTTCAGCTTCTGTTTTTGGGAAATTAATTTTGTTTTAGTTATTGTAATAAAGTGTCATTTCCAATTCAGTACATACTCACGTGAATATAGTTAGTGCTTTCAATATGCACATTAATAATTATCAACTACTCAGTTTTTATTAGGTTGGGAGTGTTAAAATCTCCTTTTCTATAATTTTGAGGGGCAGTTGCAATTTTCGGATGGAAACCATCCACAAAAGCACTTCATGAATAATGATAATTGGTATGTCTAGAGATAGTTATGTACTCAAAAAATAACAAAATCTTGAGGAAATAAGAAAATTATAGAAATACTTCCAACTTATATTTCAAAGGCCAATTAACTACCCTGACTTTTATTTCCGTATCATCGAGAGTGTGTGAGAAAAAAAATTATTATTTTTTGAAACTGATGTTAGGCATTTACCTAGTATGATCATGATCCAATTTATATCTAAGCAATATTCATTTTAATTTCATAAATATAATTAGATATATAGTTGATGATGATGGAAATTAACTGTGATCGAATCACAAGCATAATGGAAAAATAAAATTTTATGGTTTATTATCGGACCCAATAATTGAATAATTTGAAAAATTAAACTCGAATTATAAAATATATAATTGTACCTAATTCGCTATTCTTGTTGAAATGTTTTCGAAACCTTTTCGATTTGTCAACCACGAGCTATTCATGTGTCTAACCTTTTAACAGTATCCACATAGCAGTCACTCAACTCTTTAAGAGGAAAATAAGCGGGAGTGCTAACATCTTATGCTTATACCTATTTATAGAAAAAAAAACATCAGGGTTTTTAATTTCTATTAAAATTAAATACATTAATTATAATTAAAGTCTAATTCTAATTATAATTAATTTAATTTTAATAAAATCAAATATCTCATAATTAACCCCTAAAGTTTCTCAAACTTTATAATTAAGTCCAAAATAATTAAAATTGATTTTTCTCTTATAAACTTCTCTTTATGTGTGACTCATTAGGTTTCTTATATATTGACAATGATTATAAATTATACTTATCATATATAAGTAGAATTAGCTAAATTAAAACTACTTTTAATTTATCTTTAATACTCCATAATCATATATCACGATTGACGTCTAGCAACATCTCATAACCACCTAAATATTAGGAATGTCAAAGTGATTTGACTTTACCTATCTATACATGGTTATGATGTATAATTTAACCATTTCGTCATCTAATATTCTAATTGGACAAAGTATGGATGTAGAGTTTACTTTTTTGTATCCAATCATGTTCTTTCTTACTAATTAGTAAAAACTCCTTTTCAAAAGTCAATTCACTCTAGCTAGAGAATTTCTTAAATCACTATTAATCAAGAATAGTAGAATATTATCTTTAATTACTTAAAAATGGCGAATCCTATATTGACTTAAACAACTATCTCCATATGGTTCATACTATATCTAAGTACTACCGATTAAATTATCCTATGACAGTTTATAAGTAGCATCAAAATACAGTAATTCTCACATGAGATAGCTTGTTAATCTCAGGTATAAAGATCAATCATACAACAATCATAATGAGGAAATCCACAGACACATAAGCAATATATCATTTGGGTTCCTCATAATTGGGTCAGTTTAATGAAGTTATTCTCTAATAAGCACCCACACATTAGTTTAAGTATCTTCATACTTTAATTTATGAAATCAATTACTTTCTTCATAAGAAAGAAACATAATGTGTGTTATTTTTACCGTTTCATTAATATATATCTTATCTTGATGAAACTACAATTAGGAATATTTAGGGAATAATACATAAATGAAAAATGAATCTCATAATTATGATCTCATCATAATTTTAATTACTTAGTAATTATTCCAGAAATTTTACCTTTCGTATTAAAACATCAAATTTAATTAACATAATACGTAAAGATAAAGAATACCTTTTATTAATTAAATAATAATTTTTATATTAAAATTGCAACCAATTGATTGGCTACAAGGGCATAAACTGACAATCTTCCACTTGTACTAAAGCTAATCACCTACGTATCTGATACCATATCCTTCTATATGTCGATCATGTCTCTTCTAAGACAATGACTTAGTGGGAGGATTTGAAAGATTCTCTTCAATGGAGACTCGCTCCAATGCTATGTCTTCCACTCCACTATCTCTTTGATCAATTAAAGCTTCTTGAGTACATGTTTGTACCATTGATGAGACCTTGATTTTTTTGCTTGTGCAATGACACCATTGTTATCATAGTACAATACTATAGGCTCAACAATGCTAGGAACCACTCCAAGTTCAGTGATGAACTTCTTGATCCAAAACTCTTCCTTTGCTACCTCTGACACTAAAATGTACTCTACCTCATTTATTGAATCTGCAATGGTTGGCTATTTAAAACTCCTCAAACTTACTGCACCACCATTCAGAGTGAAAATGTACCCTGACTATAATTTACTATCATCTAGATCTGACTGAAAACTAGAATCTAAGTACTCTTGAACTCTCAATTCAACTCGTCCACAGAATAAAAAACATATTTAGTCATTCTTAAGTACTTTAAGATGCTTTTTACAGCCGTCCAGTGACACTCATCAAGATTGACTTGAAACCTGCTTATATGGATTAGGACAACCCAAGTAACTCTTTGATCTATATGTCATCCATATATATCACTAAGAAAACGACTGCACTTCTACTAACCTTCTTATAGACACATGGTTCATCTACATTTTTAATAAAATCAAACTCTTTGATTTTCTCATCAAAACCGATATTTAAACTCTATGACGCTGGCTTAATTCCATTAATAGACATTTACAACTTGCATACTTGATTAGGAAATATTTTAGATTCAAAACTCTCAGGTTGTGTCATATACACATACTCAAGCAAATTTTCATTGAGAAATGTTGTTTTGATATCCATATGCCAGATTTCATAATCATGATATGCAACTATAGCCAATAAGATTCTTATAGATTTCAACATAGCTACAAGTGAAAAGGTTTCATCAAAATCAACTCCTCGTTTTTGTTTATAACCTTTAGCCACTAACCTTGCTTTATACGTATGCACGTTGCCATTTATGTTTGTTTTTTCTCTTAAAACCCACTTGCATCCAATAAATACAATATCATCATGTGCATCCACTAAAGCACGTATTTGGTTTGTGTACATGGATTTCATTTTAGATCTCATGGCTTCATGTCATTTTAAAGAATCAATGTTAGACATTGCTTCTTTAAAAGTAGTAGGCTTTTCATATATAAGCGGTACATTATCCTTCCCCTTTTCTATAAATAGATCAAATCTTGTTTGGGGGAGGGGCATGATATATCCTACTTGTAGGTCGCGGACTATCAAAACCTTAAGGTAATGGGTTATGATTCCTTTCTTTGTATGCAACTCGCTTCATCCTTATATTTATTTTTGATTTGGGATTACTCAACTTGTGAATTTCCAACATCTCCCCCTCACAAGTGGATCCATCCATATCGAACTAGCCCCCCCTGAACTCACCCATTCATTTGACCTTAATCCATGAATATTTATTCATCGGACTTCATTAACCTAGCTCTGATACCAATGAAGGATTTTAAAGGAGCTTGTGGAGAAATTAGACTAGATCCAAGGAAGCCCATATACAACTAGGACATTATATCCTAACCCAAAACCTTAAGGCGATGGCTTATGAGTCTTATCTTTGTATATAACTCACTTCATCCTTATGTATATTTTCGATGTGGGATTACTTCACATGTGAATTTCCAATAGATGATAGATAAGTCCAATAAAAAATTTGTTATAATAAATTCTATTAGATATCAATTGATATAAATACATGTTAAACCCTCTTTCTAATACACGTTGTTTTGAAAATTTAATTTTATCCATAAAATATCGCTTTTGTGAATGTAAAATACTAGGAGATCAAACGTCCAATCATAATGTTAAATACAAAATTCAAATACACAATTTTGTTATTACATAAGTGTTCTTACATTAATGTGTTGTTTTGTTATCATAGTTATGTGTTGCGTTGTTTGTGGATAGGATGGCTGGATAATGATGAGAGTTTAGTTCGGAGAATAAGAATGTTAAAAATTGATGGGATGTTTATATATATATACATATATATTAAAGTAATTTATATATAAATTATAATTCAATAAATTTAAAATTTTATATAATATAACAACTTACATAGGTAATAAATAGAGTTATCATAACTTACAATTCAATGATAAATAGAGCTTATTATTCTTATAAAGATTCATCATATGATTTTCTACACACCTCACTACCAGGACATTTTATTTTATTTTGTTTTTTACGAAAGTCTTGATCTTCATGAAGTGCAACAAAAAATCCCCTATTTTACCTCTTTTATTTTTTATAAGGGCTCACTCTTGATTATCATAAAAAAAGAAAAAAGAAAAAATAGGAGCCTTTTTTTATTTGCCCAGGGCCTATAAAATGTCAGGACCGGCCCTGGTCACCGCAAGAGCCGGCCCTAGGTAGGGGCCGGCCCTAGGCAGGGGCAGGCAGGGCACCTGCCCAAGGCCCAGCCTTATAAAAAATGAAATAGGCAATAAAAAGGGCCTCATTTTATTATATTTTGTTTTTTTATGAAAGTCTTGATCTTCATAAAGAGCAACAAAAAGGCCCCTATTTTACCTCTTTTGTTTTTTTTACAAGGGCTCACTCTTGATTATCATAAAGAAAGAAAAAAGAAAAAATAGGAGCCTTTTTTATTTGCCCAGGGCCTATAAAACGTTAGGACCGACCCTGGTCACCGCCAAAGCCTACCCCTGCCTAGGGTCCAGCCTCATGAAAAATGAAATAGGCAATAGAAAGGAACCCGTTTTATTTTATTTTATTTTGTTTTTTATGAAAGTCTTGATCTTCACAAAGAGCAACAAAAAGGCCCCTATTTTACCTCTTTTGTTTTTTATAAGGCCCCACTCTTGATTATCATAAAGAAAGAAAAAAGAAAAAATAGGAGCCTTTTTTTATTTGCCCAGAGCCTATAAAATGTCAGGACGGGCCCTGTTGGGGTATATATATATAATGGTATGTATAGAGTTTGTAAAAAAAGTAAGAGTCTTTTTAAAGCGAAGGAGAAATTGTACAATTCTTATACAGATATTCTTGACTAATGATGGGATAAACATCTTAATCAAAGGATCTACTTAGTAGTTTGTTTTCTTAATCTTTATTGCTTATACAGTGGAGATGCATATACAAACAAAATTATATGTGGTCTCTTTGATGTGATTAAATGCAAATGTATTTTCTTTATTAAAGAGTAGTTAAAGGTGACAAATAAAATTAAGTTGTATCTTGAATATTTAGAGAGTTTTATTAGCTCATCTACAAACAGAGAACTTATGATGAAAAAAATGCAGCTAGGTAAGCTTCATACTTTTAGTTTATAATTTACTTATTAATAATATATTCTTTTGATTTCTCATAACTATTAATTTAAAATATAAATAAATGGTAGAGATTATTCGGTGAAAGTGCATCAACACAGAGAAAAGTCCCTATTAGATTATTCAGTCAAACAACTTCTACATCAGGTTATGAATAGGCTTGGCAATCAAGTCTAGGCCCAGTCTAGCCTGACCCGGCCCAACTTAAAGTCAACTAGTTAGGGTCGATTTGACTAGTCTCGAATTTAATTTCTTAAAAATTAAACCTCTGTTTTGACTTAGGCTTATATTGCCCATGCCGACCTAACCCGAAACCTGATAACTATAAGAAAAATAACATTGCTTTGCAAGAAATGATGCTATTTTTCTCATTTTTAATTTTAAAAATAAAAAATTTGGTTGAGTTAGGCTTCAAGCTACTAAGGCCCAGTTGGGCTCGATCTTGTGCTCAGCTAACTTGAACCTGATCAAACCTCAGGCTTGGCTCGGCTTGACTTGACCTATTGTCACTCCTAGTTGTGAATATAATTGGAGTGTTTTTTAATGTATTTATATAAAGAAACGAAAACGTTTGGAGTATCAAAGACTCAATGATCTTATTTACGTTATTTAATCTAAGAATGAAGAATAGGTACTTCTTTGATTTTTTATTTTTTCATTAATTTTATTTTTATTATTGACTTTATAATTTCTTTATTATATTATTAGAGTGTTTAGTAAAAAAGAGAGCATATGATCCACTTAAAAAAGATTCTATTGACCATACTAAATTTTGGAAAAGGCGATTTATAAAGAAAATGTATTTGTTGCAATGAATGAATTACGACTATTTATTAATAGTCAACTGATATCTTATTTTGATCATATTTAATATAAAAAGTATAATATATTACAAATTCATAATAGAAAATAATTTCATACATTACTAATTTGTAAGTTATTTGAATATAGTGGAAGATGTTGATACACATATTTTGGATGAAAGCTTGTGTTGGATAATTTAGAACTCCTGACGATGATGAGACATAACCTTCCTCATAATTATATTTTTATTTTTTATTATTATTCTAAGTTTTATGTTAGATTCAATTTTAGTTTGAATTATTAGATTTATTAGACATTAATAAATATTGGTTTATTCTTTTTATTTCAATAAAATATTTTATTATATACTATATTTTCACTTATTATGATAATTTTTACTTCTTATTTATTATATACTAATTTTATAGCTATTTAATATTAACTAAATCTTTAAATCTTATATATTTTCTTTGAATGATTCGATGTTAAGTTCAAGTTTTAAAACATTGATTATAAGGACACTCGCGCTCGTGCTGTCAATTTTGTTACGTTTAATTGTTCTATCTTGATTTACACTTTTGTATTGTTGATTTAAGTATTTTTTAATGAAAATAAAAACATGTTTGATTTATTATTATTTATTTATTTATTTAGAGATAAATCATTATAAAATTTTTACTTATTTAATTATAAAATTTAATAAATATAATAATTTATTAATATTTTCAGTAAATATTGTATAAGAGAATAAAATAAAATTTTATTATTTGTGAATTTATAAATTTAACACATTTTACTGAATTTATTTAAGTAAACTTTATTAAATTTAAAAACAAAAAATAAAAATAACTAAGTAATTATCTAGATTCTTTAAGAATATTTTTGTCCAATAATTTCTGTTTTTATTCTCAACCCATTTAAAATAGATAAAAGTAAAGGGAAGATGAATTTACGTATTCCATAAATTTTAAAAATAAGTAAAATTTTAAATTATATATTATGTATATTTTCTTCAACTTAAATAAAAGTAAAACCTATTACCAAGAACCTATCATAAATAAAATGGTGATTCTAATCAACAATACACCCCGTAAGATGGGTATCTCTGACCTTTATTTTGAAAGCTGGGAGATCTTCTTCCTTAGAGAGAACTCTCTTTCACTATTGAATTTACCTTCTGTTTCTTTATCCATTTGTTGCTCTTTCTTTGTCTCAATATTAGCAGACTAGGAAAAGGTAAAAGAGAACTTGTCTATGTTTTAAGGCAGAGAACTATCAAGAAGCCAAGCAAAGAGGGGAAAAAAAGTCTTATTTTTTTTTCTTTTTCTGGAAAGCTTTGATTTTGATGGATCTACAAATCTATCCATTCTAGACCCACATGCATTTTTATCATTTGTTGTATTGATCCGTTGTTGACTAGAAACTGTGGAGATATATTGTGAGTTGGGACAATTGGGGATCAACACTAGGTTCCTGGTGACTCTCTACTTTAGTGGGTTTTGCTCAGATAGTAAAGATATTACGTCGGTGACCACCATTCACGCCAACTGTTGCCGGAGTATAAGTGCTAAAGTGACGGACTTGACGACGGTTCTTTGGGAATGGAAGTGGCTCAGGGCGGCGAAAGATGGAAACAATACGGTGCCGTTTTAGTGGATTGGTTGCTTTTAATTGTTGAAGTTCCCAGAACAAGACAATCTTTCTTTTAAGTTTTATTATTAAGTAATTGTGTTTTGAAAAGTTTCTGGAAAGCCTTTGAGAAAGGTAAAGGGTTCCTCCCCCGCATTTGCCATTTTTTTTAGTTTCAAAAAAAAAAAAACTTGTTACACGCTTTGCATTTAAAATGACTTTTAATATTGCAAAATTTGAAGAATTTTTTTGTCTGAACAGGAAATAAAAAGAGAAGCTTTTGACATTACATTTCTAAAGGCTGGTTCAAAGTGAATTTCGTAACGGAGGCATTTCTGACCAATGCTGCTAAATATGATAAGAAAATATACAGTTGGTATGTGGCATGTTTAACATATTAGACTGGTTTGGTTATTTCCTTTATCCGGCTAATTTGGGTATCTCAAAATTTTTCTTTTATATTAGATTTACTTGTGATTGGTTTCGTATCGTGTTTGTTCTTTCACTACAAGAAAAGCATAAATTAGCGACGGAAAATTATCGACAGAAACCTAATTTTTTCAGTAACATTGACGGGAAAATTTTCATTTAGTGGTGGCTAATATCCGTCGCTAAATATGGAAAGAAATCATCTTGGCAAAATTTGTGACGGACTTTAGTGAAAGTATAAAATGTCCATCGGTAAAAAAGGCGGGAATTATTGGCGGAACGAAAAAGTTTTGAACTTACCGACGGAAATTTTCCATCGGTAAACTACTTTGGCTTTAACGTTTTAAAGTAAAAGAAAACGACGCCATTTGGTTTAACACCAAACGACGTCGTTTTCATTTCCATTACACCAACTAATCTGCACGGAACTCTTAATACCTACCTCTTAAAGGATGAATACAATTATGCGTATGTATATGTTGTAGCTTCTCGTATTCGGAATTATTATGCTTGTCTTAATTATGTCCAATCTAATACTTAAAACGACCTTAGAAATTATGAAAGAAATTGAAGGGGACCACATTCCATGAAAATATTCAGGTGCAAAGAGGTATGGCTAAATTGATATAACCTGAGGTCTTGAGTTTTTCTTATTGGCATTGCACTATAGAATGGGAAGATAAGACTGAATGGGCAGATAAAGAAGGAGATATGGAGATAAACAAAGAAAAAAAGCACTTTAGAGTTCTTTGAAAGTTATGAGAAGGATAGTATAGGGAATAGAGGAATAAATTAAGGCAGATGGGATGGGTAGGGGGACAATTGTGGTCTAAACACATACTTAAATGTATGTGCTGTGGAAGGCACTAGGGCCAAAAGGGCAAAATGTGC
>JAOTBA010000203.1:19351368-19384881 GCA_025629845.1 Erythroxylum squamatum
CAGTTCATACATTTCTAAGATTATTATTATTTGATTGTCATCAAAATTAATAGAAGTGAAGTCTTTTTGACTTAACAAAAACAATAATAATTTTTTTAGAAAATAACTCACAGGAGTAATAATGAAGATAATTGGAATAACAAAGGGTAACAAAGAAAG
This sequence comes from Erythroxylum squamatum, assembly GCA_025629845.1. NCBI lineage: Eukaryota > Viridiplantae > Streptophyta > Magnoliopsida > Malpighiales > Erythroxylaceae > Erythroxylum > Erythroxylum squamatum. Next base: position 19,351,528 of record JAOTBA010000203.1, read on the forward strand.
TGAATCAAGAGTAAATAGAATTTTCTCTTTTGGACAACAATTCACAGTATAAGTAATAAAAGATATATGATATGCTGAAACGACGAAAAGTCTGCAAGAGAAGTTGCAAACATAAATTTTTTTCATTTTTTTTTACAAATAGCAGTCCACAAAAAAACAAAGTAAGGAACAAAAGGAGCAGACTTAAAAAGGATTTTTTTAATAACAATTCACGAGGGAATATTAACTATGGTGATAGCAAGGGTTAAAAGAAAGAAGTAATTGTTATTGACGCTGTTGAGATAGTAGAGGAGGAGTAGATGTGAATCAAGAGAACAAAGGAGGAGTAGACGTGAATCAAGAGAATAAAGGAAGCTTTTGTTTTGTTTTTTAAAATCAACGAAATAAAAGGACAAACAAAAAGATAGCTTACCGGAGGTTAGAAATTGGCTCTGATACCAACTAACTTGAAAAAAATAAACGGATAATATCCCTAAGAAGGCTAACATCCATTAGATAGAGCAGAAATCTCTAAGACCCAACAAGCACTACTTGAGAACCTAAGGTATATGAAACCTTAGACCCGAAAAGATACTGTTTGAAGAACCCTCGAGACTTGAACGCCATGAAGGATGATCACGCCTTTAATAAGTTCGGAAGTGTTCGAAAATCAAATATAGGACTTGAGAGCGATAAACTCACATGAGAATTGCTTTCAATTAATCAAAAGAGAAGTGTCTTCCTTACAATGGAAAAAGGTATTTGTAGTATAGGAGTATGCCTAGCCAAATAAGGTAAAATATCTAAATTAATTAAGAACAAGGTCTAAAGACTAAATAGGAAAATTAATTCAAAGAGCAGTATTTGGGATAATTTCCTTTAAAGCTCGATTCTCTGAATTTATTCCCACGCTTAGTCCACGCTTGTTATAATGGTCCAACTGACGTAATGGGACACCTCCTCCTCCAGTTCGATACTCGAACTCTTCATTTGAATCTCCCAAATCAATCCCGCCATCGACTCCTTAATTATCTCAGCATAAGCTCGGGTTATTGGTCCAACTGGCACATGCAAAGGGTCTCGTTGCCTTATCTTGGCCTTGTTCGTATCAGAGGCTATTTCCAATTGACCCACATGAAAAGAAAGAAAACAAGAGGGAGAGAGAGAGCTAGAGAGAGAAATAAAGAGAGAGAAAATAACAACAATAATAATAAAATAATAATGTAAATATTAGTGGAAGGAATAATAATAATAACAATAAAAAGAATAATAGTATAATAATAGTAGTAGTAGTAATAGTAGTAGTAGTAAAGATAATGGTGGTAGCGGTGGTATTAGTAATATTACTATTGATAATCGTAGTTATATTCATAATAATAATAATAATAATAATAATAATAAGTATAATAAGAATAATAAGAGTAATAATCATAAACAAAAGTTAAAAATCAGAAAGATAGTAGTAGTAGTAGTAGTATTAGTAATAATAATAATAATAATAGTTACCAAATTAAGCTAAAACCCTAAGAGATAAGTACTACCTATTACAAGTTTATTCTGACTACAACACGAATTACAATAATCTCTTTACGAAGGATCCTTTATTTGAATCCTAGTACTCCAAAGTTTTCTATTGCAGGTCATATCCTCGGTAAGTTCCAAAATGTCATATGAGTCTTGATCACCTCCCCTAAGTTTTCTTAGTCCTCCCTTTTTTCCTCTTACAGTCGTTAAGTACTATCTTCTCACACGTTTTTATTGGAGCATCTGGGTGTCTCCTTTTAACATGTCTAAATCATCTAAGTCTTGTCTCTCTTATTTTGTCAATAATAGTAGCTACCTTCAATCTGTCCCTTACCGTTACATTCCGGGCCTTATTTTTTCTAGTAAGGTTGCACATCCATTCGAGCATCCTCATCTCTATTATCATTAACTTATAACTATACATTTGTTTGATGAGCCAACATTCTACTCCATAAAGCATGGCTGACCTAATCGTGAAATAATAGAATTTACCTTTAACCTTAAGTGATATCTTTTTGTCACACAGAACTCCTGACGCACTTCTCCATTTAAGCCACCCAGATCTGATCTGATGAAATATGCCTTCATCAAGCTCTCCATTGCTATAAATTATATAACCCAGATATTTGAAACACTCCTTTTGTGATATAACTTCTAAACTAATCTTTACCTCCATATCGGATACCTCTCTATGTCCCTCAAATTTACACTCCACGTACTCACTGTTAGTCCTACTTTGTTTAAAGCCTTTCGACTCTAACACATCCCTCCAAAGTTCAAGCTTAACATTGACCCCTTCTTTTGTCTCATCTACCAAAACAATGTCATTCGCAAATAGCATGCACCAAGGCACATCATCTTGGATATTCTTTATGAGCTCATCAATCACTACTGTAAGCAGAAAGGGGCTCGAAGTATAGTCTTGGTATAACTCAATATCTATAGAAAAATACTCTGTATCTCCTCCTACATGTGATGAAGGGTTAAAGTTGACATTTTTGTTAAACTCGTCATGAGTCGGCTGTAAACCAGACTCTAATGGGTAATGTGAGTTTTTGATACAACTAAAAATAAAATTTAATTATCAATACTTGTCTCGTCAATTTTAATTTTTAAATAAATTTATTAAATAAATATTGATGTGATGTACTGTATTTTAACATTAATTTATTTTATTAAATATAAACTAAAAATGTAAATATTTTATTATCATAATTAACATTTTTAATTAGTATTACAAACTCAAATAAAATTTAAACATTTTATTATAATTTACTTTTGATTATATATTTTTTTAAATCATATCGCGATAATTTATTTAGGAGGAATAAAGTTCATTCTAAAAAAGATTTGAAGTCAATATATAATCATGTTTTTTATTTTTAAGAAAAATATTTATGAATGGACAAATTATATAAAATATTATTTATTATTTAAAATGAAATTTCCTATAATTTTATTTATTTGAAAAATGGTCTTATTATTTAAAATTACTTCGTAAACTTTTTTATTTAATAAATAAATAAAATTATATTTCCCATCTTTTGCTACTCTACTCTTTTTCGGGAATAAATTGTCTGTTACTCCTACTCTGTTCCACCACTTCCCAAGCCATCCCTGTCATCCAATTTTTGTAAGTTCCATTTATTAAATGGATATATTTTCATGGAAGGCACAGAATAATGGGCCCTTCTTTTCCGGTTGAATCACTTAATTCTACTCCACTAGAACTACGGAGAAAATTGGGTATCATAATTTCATTTTTTTACTCCTTTTTCATTCTAACGACTTGCATGTTACGTTGCACTTTGAAGCGGTAAGATACAACTATCAACTTTACATCCCAAAGACTGACCAAGATTCTATGTCGCTAATCCTTGGCTTGTTCTGCGGGTGACCAGAAATGTTATGCTTTCTTTGTAAGTGACAGAATGGTGGATACCATGAGCTTGTAGTCGATTGGCTTGGTCAGGTAAGCATCCATGCCCACCTCTAAGCACTTGGCTTCATCTGATGACATTGCATGAGCTGTTAATGCAACAATTGGAATGTGCAAACCTGTTCCTGCTTCCGATTTCCTGATTGCTTTTGTTGCTTCATAGCCATCCATCTTTGGCATCTGTTTATTTCAATTAAAGACATTAAGATTGGAACCCAGATCTTGGCTTATCAAAACTTAAAATCTTTTCATGACTTCAACAATTAGAATGGATTAGTAGAAAGTATATGTTCATTTGAGTTTCTGGTTTTCTCACCTGACAATCCATCAGGACCAAGTCAAATGAACTTTTGCACGGGGAACTTCCTATTTCAGTTTCTGAACTTTTGTCTTCCTGCAAAGGAGCTTCCTTTCTAACCTCTTTTACGCCAATCATGCAATTTAGAGCATCCACGGCTTGAAGTCCATCCCCTACTGCAACCACTGTAGCCCCCATCTTTTCTAACATAATTGTAGCAACCCTTTGGAGAACTGGAGTATCTTCTGCAAGAAGAATTCTCACACCCTCAAGGGCGTCCTTTCTATTTACGGCTTTGCTTGAATGTGTACTGTTTCGCTCTTTAGGACATCTACTTTCTGATTGTTGTTCACAGTATGTGGGACTGCCAGTTTGGGGCACTCGACCAATCGATAATTGCTCGTTGCGTGCAAGCACAGCATTTTGATCTCCAGTTCCAGGTACCTGAGGCCTGATAGGACGTAGATCTTCCCTTGAATTATTTCCGTCTGGATGCACATCTGTCAACTCAACCAGACATTTCTTAAAGGTCTCACACTGTGATGCACTTGTGATCCTTTCACTTTCTTTTTGGTTCTGTTCAAGGTGAAATATTGCATCATTACTAAGCTCAACGACGTCAGAATCTTCAGAACTGGCAACGTCAAAGTGAGAAGAATCAATCTCCAGACATTCGTGCTGGTCATCATCCTTAGATGTAGCTCTTGCAGCATTCAAACTTTTCTTTTGCTTCTCGAGGTATTTCTCCTTCAATGCAGTTTCCAAAATCTCAATCATTTTCGCCTTGTAAAGTGGTTTATTAACCATTAACACGTGCCCTTTTCGGCGGAGTTCCATTTTGATGGCGTTGCAAGTATCATGATTTAGCATCCAAGCAAATTTAGCTTTCCCAGAGAATCTTTCAAGGAATTTAATTTGTTCCTTCCATATTTCTGTACTCAAGTCCAGCAACCCTATATCAACAACTATGATGAGCGTAGGATCCTTCATTTCCTGTATGTTAATAACTTCTGACTTCAGCTTTGCAGCAAGAGAATGCTGAGCATCAAAACTGTTGTTAGGTCTTCTTCCAAAGAAGAGTTCGCCAAGAATTTGAGTCAGTTCATTCCACTCAGAAATCCCCAAAGTGGACAGACCAATTTTATGCAACCACTGGGACATGATAACTCTTCCCATGCTTCCACACAGTGCTAGCAGCACCTAAATTACAAGTCATAACGCAGTAACCTGATTATTGCTTCATACTTACTACAATTAAAACGCAACTATCAGTCTTCCAAATTCTATCATCTCTTATACCGCAAGTTTGCTAATCCTAGTTAGTTTCTTTCTGTTTTAGGCATGCTTAAGTTCAAGATGGTAACTTGGTCAAGATGATCTCTATGAAACATTTTCAGTCATGAGCGCTGCTCACCACAACATTGTGTCTTGTAAAGTCTGCTTGGCAATGCGGTTCTGCACCCTCTACAGGTGTTTTGAGGAGCAGGTATAATCGCATTAGAGTTCCTGGACCATCCTTCTTTAGCACCTTTATCTCTCCACCCATCTTGTTAACCTGTATAAGCAACAAACAAGGAAAAAGTTGAGGATAATCATGGAGAGTTGCATAGACCTTTAATCATAAGGAGCATCTTTCACAAAAATCCCTTTCATGCGTCATCAATAACCATTCAGGATTAGATCTATGGGTATGAGGCAATGTACAGGTCACACACGCACTATGCCGAATTTACACAATTAAGGGAGTGTGTTTTGTGTGCTCATGTATCTAGAGTTCTATTTGTTGTGTAGCGTAATGTCATAGAGCCTCGTATGCTTGTGAAGTCTACTCACCAATGTTCGAACAATACATAGCCCAAGACCAGTGCCGCCATGCCTGAAAATGGAGAAATATCCATTCAGAACTACTGGGAATTCATGTTTCTTCATTTAACACATATATGTCACTATAATTTATATATGATGTCCAAAGTTCAACATGTTCTAACAACTCACAGTCGAGTTGTTGAGGGATCAGCTTGCTCAAAGCTTTCAAATACAGACTCCCATTTGCTTGGATCAATTCCTGAAAAAGGTATTACATATAATCTTATATTCCATAAACAAAACATTAGATCTTGTTAGGCCTTCAGATATTTATTTATTCAGGCTCTTACCACATCCTGTGTCGTCAATTTCGAACCATAAAATCATGTTGTTTTCTTTTCTACACATCTTCTTAACATGATTCTCCTGCTGCTTCAGTTTTGTTCTAAGTGTGCAGCGATTTTTCTTCTGATCCAGATGAAACTTTGTGGTATCACTGAAAGTACTTAAGTTCTCACACCAGCCACGCAGAATTATGTGACCAGCTGAAAGACGTTCAAATAGTCACAATGTAGAAATACAAAAAAGAAAACATTGTAGAATTTTAAGCTCCTTTTCTCTAACATATGAATGACTATTCTTCTAATCACAGATGTCCATACTAAGAGATAAAAAACTGGCCAAAAATGTTGCACTCACATGTTGTAAACTTGATAGAATTGCTTATCAGATTTGCAAATATTTGTACAACTCTTGCGGAGTCCCCCCGAACTAATTTGGGCATATCATCTACATAAAATGGAATTATAAAGAATAATGTATGCCAAGAGCACATAAATGGAGAATAACAATCTAATTGGTTGCTGGTAGAAATTAATCTTCACACTGAAACATTGAAGTCATACCAGAAAGATCTAAGACAGCCTCCACATTGTGGTTAATGCATTGCACAGAGAACATGTCAATGAGTCCTTCTAATTCTCTACCTAAATCAAACTCGGCATCTTCCAACACAAGTTTTCCAGATTCAACCTAGGGCAATTTTAGAAAAGGGAATGTAAGAAAGTGATACTCTTCATGATACTTGCAGCAGTTGGAATACCTCGCTGAAATATTGAAGCTACTATGAAACTGACGCAAATTCAGGACTTGGGTTTCGATAATACCTTACCTTGCTCAGATCCAAAATGTTGTTAAGAAGCCGGAGAAGTGCTGTGGAGCATTTTCTGATCTGTGTCACAGTTGCATATTGTTCATTCGTGAGACAATCATCACTAATAAGAATGTCCAGCAGCCCAATTACAGCAGCCATAGGAGTCCTCAATTCATGACTGCAATATAGCCATTGAGTTCCTGTTATTGCTTAGGAACAATCTCGAGATTAAACCACCTATAATTCACATTTCTTTCTAATCATAGCAGGTTTCCAAGTTCATTCCCTTTTGCACACAACTATATCATAAGTTTTGCATCTCTCAGTCAGTGCACCAAATTCCAATATCCTATATGATTGACAGTAGTATGTTGAGTTATGCTCTTAAATTTTTTCTGCTTCTAACTTCAGTTACTTTATTGAGGAAAGCAAGTAAACTAGCAGAGAGTCAAAAAAGAGAGAAGAAATTCATGATATCATTCAGAATTCTTATTCCAAGTCACACTCAAGTCCAAGGCACACATTCTTGGACATTCTGGCCTTTCATTTGAACCGTTAGATCGAAATTTTTTTGTTAAGCTCAAAAGTTCCCCTGTGACTATTCTGACACTTACCTCATGTTTGCAAGAAATTGGGTTTTGTAGTTGTTTGATGCCTCTGCCCTTCTTCTTGCATCAAGATGGCTAATCAGTTCCGCTCTTAGTTTCATTTCCTTTGATACTCCATTCGTTAGTATTAGAATACAGACACATCCGATGATTAAGATGCATACGGATGCAGAGATCAGTATCACCAATGTTTTGAATGCTCTTTCATCTACCTTCCCCATTATGTACTTTCTTGGGATGATGATTACGCCTACCTGCAACATAACTTTGATCTTGATAATTGCTTAAATAAATGTTCATAATCAAAGAAGTGAGAGCTCTTTCACTCTGCTAATTCATATTTATCTCTACAGAAAGAAAAGCTGCAATATGTTTTGTACATACTATTGGTAGCCTTTTTAGATTCAGGAAAAATGAATCTATGTAATATTGATCATGGCCAAACTTGGCATTTTCTACATGAACAACGTGTCCTGGAGTCAAATTGTTTCCATAGACTCTATCTAACCATTGAGCTCCCATTCGTATTGTGTGATCCTCAGAGTCAATAGCCATCATAAGCTTGGGTCCTGTTGTTGAATTTCTTAAGAGAGGAGCATTCGTGGAAGTAGCCAGCAAATAACCTTCTTGAGAGGTAAGATATATGTGCCCACTATGCACTTCAACCAGTTCTCTCATCAACTGGCCTACACTGTAAAGTGCAGTGGTGACACCCACAACAGCTACAATGCTATTATTGGAGGCATCCCAGACAGGTAATGCTGCTGACAGCAATGGTGAATCGCTATACTTGCTCACTGCTACATGCCATGAAGCTACACCATCCGGTACTTGTGAAAGACCTGCAATATTGATAAGATCATCTGGTGCAATAGGCTGTGATTTCCCCATCTTATCACCTGTCACTGGATCAAGTGGCTCGCGATACCAAATTGCAGATTTGTTGCCTTGAATGGATTGATCATCCCAACTTTGACGTGATGAGAACATATTGGCATCATAAGGTCCATTGGCACTGATTGAATAGTTCACGAGATCAGAGTAGATGTAGAATGTGCTGTTACTCCTGTGATCTCTATGAAAAGCTTGGACAAAACCATTTCGGTAGTTTATGGTTATTGCATTTAGAGCCTTACGACTTGCAAACAATGCCCACGTCACAGCCCTCATCGCTTCATAGAGCTGAAACATTTGAAGAAAAAAGAAGGGATGAATTAAACGTATAAACCTCCGTAGATGCTTTATCAGAAAGTATGTGAAAGACAAACAGAACAAAACAAACCTCCACTTGTTCCGCTTGAGTAGATGGCTTGCTGTGCGTTCTGATGACATACTCTGACAGCTTAACTTGAGCTGTCGTTATCTCGGAAGTGGAGTTCAAAATGTTCCACATCCTCAATATGGGACGTTGTAGAAGCTCATATCTGAGGCCAGAAGCTAAGGTGTCTAATGATTGGCTAGTATAGCTCTTTGTGAAATGCCATGTTAGAATTGTTAGAAGACCGATCAAAATTGCTAACATTACCTGCACAATTCCGTCAAGAACTTCCTGATTTAGGGTAGGGAATCCATCGTCACAAATCATACAGTGTGAGATGACAATTGCAGGAACTATGAAAAACCGAATGTTATGTGGACATGGTTAGCACTTGCCAATTACTGACTTTGGTTATGGAATGATTGCAACAATGCATGCAACTTTCTAACCGATACAACAGTTAAGAGGAAGATTTGACAAACCATGATAGCGAGGCGAACCACGAAAACGCTGTAATATGATGAGAGGCAGTGAGTGCTACCATACTGAAACTCGTCCCTTTCAACATCTCTATGAAAAATTCTTCGGCCACGAGGAGCTCTGTCCCCTAGAATTTGATCAACCACCTTTCTCCAAACAGAAGAAATTGCCATCTCTAAAGCTGGAAAATGGCATACAGAACATCCAGAATAGGTTGTATGAGCGTTCTTCTGATGTTTGGGAAGAATGCATGTAACAAGTAGCCCGCACCTTGTCACTGCACAAGAGACAGAATGAAAGATGGAGTAGAGTGAAGAGTATGTGAGTGTGTAGAGTGGATGGTCCAATACGCATACGCTGGTTCATGCGTCATTCCCCACTTTTTGATGGCAAAAGACATCTTCGAGTTCTTGGCAATTCTGGCAAGTGGAAAAAAGTGATCCTCTTCCATACCCCACCATTTTCCATGGGACCTCTCTTCCGCCTATATCAACTTTTCTTTTGGAATTATAGATAAAAGGGTAAATTTAGCATTTGGAATTAGGATATCACAAAAAGTTGTGTCCGAGTAACAAAATGAGAATCCTATACTGATCTTGTCCGCAACTTGAACTTGACCAAAGTTTAGTACCTTGGAATCGAAAGAAACGAAAGGGAAGAAGCTGATGAGCATATGGTTTTCAGCAAGTGGGGGTTGGCTGCTAACAACCCGAGAGAAGGACGTTTTAATTTAATCGTAACTTAGAAGACAGAACGTGGACATGCACTAGTTTGAGTCATCCACTTCACTAATCCACCATTTTTCAGCTGCACGGCTGCTTGTGTATTCTTTAAAACTAACAGCGACATCCAAAGCAACACATCACATCACTACCTTCCTAAGCATAACAAGTAAAGTAAAACCATCACTAGCTAAGCCTGTTCCCATTGCATGGTCTAAAAAAGGTGTGAAACAATAACAAAGAATATCTTCTCGATTTTCTGACAATCTCACATATCTTCAACTGTTAAATCCTGTCAGCTCATTTGGCATATAAACTTGCTCTTTTTTTTCTCACAAGTTACAAGCCCGTGTCTTCCAAATAACAGAACCTTATGATATTACACCTTTTACTCTTTCTTCCTTAACACTCACTAAATTCATTTTTTCTACAAAACTATTCAAAAGGATCAATTATAACCAAATAAGCTATTTCATTGTTATTAGCAACATTTTTCAAATTAGTCCTTTAGCTCTTCTTAAAACTAATTTTCATCAAACAAATTATGAACTTAATAAGTTACAATTAGAAATAGAAAATGTATACAACTTTTTTTTATATAAAGCTCGTCATATCATAAGGTTCAAAGAGTATGTATAATTAATTCAAGTGTTACTCGAAATACTCTTTCTGTTAAGTGTTGTGTAAAGCTAATTTAATTGGTTTTATATATTCACTAACACACCCCCTCAAGTGAAAGCTCTTTGGGCTTGAAACTTGCACAGGCTCACTCTACCTTATGCTAAATAATAGGTGGGTAGTAGGATTTGAACTCACAACCACTTGATCACAAAGACTCTGATACCATGTTAAATGACCGTTTCACCACAATAGCTTAATAAGCTGTTATGTGAGCCAACTTAATTAGTTTTATATATTCACTGACACTTTCTTTGCGCTTTGGTAGTTCAAGGTGCACAAATGATATGTCCAGCGAATGTATATAATTAAGCTCCCTCTTTTTCTTAGAATTGAAATCATAATAAACTTATTAAGTTTTTCAATATTTAAAATAAAGGATTCTACAAGAATTGTCTTCAACTAATCCGATATATATTGACTACATAGTAACGACGGAACTTAATCCTTATCAGAATCAGACAACAAATCAACCAAGAGATGCGATAACAAAAACAAGTCACAGGAGGACGAATCAAATGACTGGTTTGGGTTGAGTGGTTTCACAATCACTCTACGAGCCTCGAAAAGAAGGGTCATGTATGTGGGCATTGGAGAGCTAATGGTGGTAGTTTAAAGCAACAATTAATTGAAGAAATCACACCCATGCCTTACCCGTCGGTGCTCCATAACAAATGTTAACAAAGCTAAATGGACCTGACGTAAAGGGCAATGAAAATTGAAATGAGTCCCAAGGTGCGGTGTACGCATGGCAACCTCCTGTTACTTTTAGGGTCCACCATGAATACAATAAGCTTGAGCTTGCTTTTGCTAGTTGCTGGTAAGGCATGTTATGTTAGTATTTGTTTTGAAGTGGTGGACGACGTGGGTATGCCATGTCAATTGCCATTTCCTCGTGAGCGCAAAGCAAAATGACCGTTTGGGATTGGGAGGAACTAGGAAGGATATTTTTATAAGTCTTCTTAGTGTATTTATCTGACTGATATTCATGTCAATTTCCACTAATTCTCACAAAATATCATCTTAAAGGACGGTGAAAGTTTTCAAGGTGACGTCTAGTGAGTAATGACTAGAGTACAACAGAACGAAATTAAATATAAGGCCAATTCAAAAGGTTGCCTTTCTGCTGGCCAATGAAAAAATCCAGATTAATAAGGACCAATCTTTGAAAAGATTGCATCACATTCCTTTACTCTTGCTTCCATCCAAATCCAAATAATTACACCAAACATTGCAATGCAAACAACACCATACCTTGTACAAAAACGGTATGAAAACAAGCCAAGTTATGCCTTGAGAACAAGGTAGAGAATGATACGAAGCTTCAACGGTGCAGTTTTATTTGGATTTCTGTGACTTCTCAGTTGCTGCTTTAACAGCAGACTTGGCCAGCTTGCTTGGTTTAAATGCACTTTTTGGGTTAAGTGCCTTTCGTATCTTAAATGCTGCCCATGCAGTTCCAATAGCGTGCCCTGCAGCATCAAGACCTTCATTTGTTGCCTTGGCTGCTTCTTCGCCATACCTATGGGTTCAAAACACTTTTTTAAGATCCATGTATACTTGGACAAACAAAATTCTACAACTCTTCTATCAATAAATGAGCATATAAACCCAACTCTCCCATCCTAATGTGAAAGCTTCTCTTGGACATAAAGAAAGAGGTTGAAGATTAAGTAGACCGGCATATCAATAGATCAACAATTACCGAAAACAATTGAAAAACCAAATTTAAATAACTGCCATATCAGTAAACATAACCGTGTTTCTAGAACAAAAAACAATTGCTTCAGTAACCCCAACATTTACAACAGCATGCTTCCGATATGCTCTTTTTCCCCGTCAACATATGTTACAGAAGTAGCAGCTGAGAAGGTAAATCAAAATCTTGATCACTAATGGTTAATCTATATCAGGAGAAGCAAGCGTAAAAGACCAGCTGCGCTTAATTAGAGTGCTGAGATGAGCCTATAATTGGGCCTCAAATAGTTTCATGATGGATGATTAATTGTGAAGAGAATGTCAGAGTTTGTTACAATATTTGTTTTTTTTAGAGAATAATCACGTGAGAGGAGAATGTATTTGTAATGATTGTTTTTAATTAGGGGACGTGACCTTTGTATGAACTGTTTTACTTTTGTTGGCTGGAAAAGAACAGAGCATTGTATTTTCCAAATTTTGAGCTGTTTTGCTTTAGCAAGAACAGTAGTAATTGAGAAACACTGATTCATTAACAATCAGAGTTTTATTTTACAATTCAATTTTTTTTTGGTCCTTCAATTCCTTCTCTGGCTCTTAACTCTAACAACATATACCATGGCCTATCTGTTTAAACAACTTGACTGTTTTGTGACTAGTTTATTCAAGTAGGCAACAGAATCCTCCCAGCTCTTTGGAAGCTTCACAAGGAGCAAGGTATTTAAACCACAAGAAGGTTCACATTGCACAAAAGGAAGAGGAACAAAACCAAATCATTTGTATGAGTAGAAATGAGCGTGTCAAAGTGAGAACCAGAAAGCTAAACAAACCATTAGAAAAAACACATTTGGAGAAAAATTTGGGGATTCAAACAAAATGTATCCACCGGAGCAAAAAACAACAAATGTGTATCAAATCCATATCTAGATTAGTCCGAAATTTTACCCAAGTCCTTGACCAAATTAACTAACCAACTAATCACTACACTAATATGCATTAAAAGGCAAAAGAGAGGAAACTTATTGGACCAATAAAGCAACAGTGAATCGTCTGTAGAGACAGCTAGACTAACAAGTCTGCTGCTTTTAGTGTAGCATAATCGGTTCTATACCTCAGATCCAAAAACTAACCATCTTTCAGATATATTAATTGGATCTTGTTAAAATGCATTACGTGGATAAATTTGGAACCCATCATTATAGAAACAAAATCATTCTAAAAGAAATGCATCAGGTAGACATTTAGAATGATAACTAGGAGAAACTAATAAAATCAGGGAGGATGATGTGGCAGAAAATAACTAACCATTAATGATGAATTAGTTACTTTGCTAATGTAAAGACCTTCAATAACAGATAACTAGTGACACGAGATGAAAGTTGAGGTCAGGTGGCTGCCAGCATCCTATAAAAAATAAAGAGCAGCTCTAACAATATCCAAACTTTTTTTCACTGATATGCATGACTATTATATTCTGGTCCTTTTTAGTAAAATTATTTGTTATCTAGGACATAAAACAACATACTGTGGCAATCACTCTTCCTACTTTATTTCTAAAATTTTCTTTTCATTTATCTCAGTTATCCTCGGGGAAAAGGGAGAAATTTTACATTAAATTCTCTTATTTTTTAGAAGCATTTTGACAACATCACCTGTGTGAGACAAGTTCGGTGGTCACAGTGGATGAGGTTGACATGACACTCTTTCCAGCCACCTCAACAGCATCACAGACCTTGCCTGTTGACAAATAACAAAAAATATGAGACACTGATGAATAGAATGGATGGACAATAAAAGTTGAATAACGGAGAACAAAAAGAACTTGAATATGATGGAATAATATCAAAGTTGTAAAATATTTGACTAAAAGGAATACATGTTTAGCAATTCTAACTGTTAATGGATGGAACATGGAAGAGATAAGGAACTATATTTGCCTACATTATTCGGTGACAAAAAGAAACTGAGTTTCAACAACTATAACACAGAAGAAAAGAATAAAGAGAGAATGTTTTAAGAAGTCATGCATTAAAACAGAAAAGGCGAGGAGTAAACATTACCAAGAATCAAAGGAAGTTTCAGAAGTTTTAAAATCAGTACGAAAATACAAACAACTGTACTATAAAGTTAGATGGCAATGTTGACAATTTATAGTCAGATAGCTTGTAAATTGAAGAGCTTAGACTGATGGACATACTAAATCCATCCAGAGATGCAAGGACCATTTCCCCAGGCAGGAGGCCAAAAAGCTTCTTGCCAACTTTTGAGTTTGCAACAGAACTCGTGAAAAATCCAGACACTTTCACAACACCAGAGAGAACCCCATTCGCCACTTTCTCCGTCATTTTTGTCACCCTCTTAACCCTGTAAGCATTATCAAACTGATCCGTTGGTGCATGTTTGTTTCTTCTTAGTTTATCTGCAAATGGTTCGTTTTACTTTGGTTTTAATTGTTTTTTTTTTTTGGCCACTTTCATTCTATTGATTGGTGAGTCCATTTTCCTTGATGCCAAATCTAGGTTAAAGAACTGACTTTCAATATTTATTATTGGCATTTCCTTGATGCCAAATCTAGATTAAAGAACTGACTTTCAATATAACTTTCAATATTTATTATTGGCATTTTCCTTGATGTCAAATCTAGATTAAAGAACTGACTTTCAATATTTATTATTGGCATTGGTTTTTGGCATCAAGGAAAATGGGCTCACCAATCAACAGAATGAAAATGCCCCAAAAAAAAAATTAAAACCAAAGTAAAGCGAACCATTTGCAGATATAAATTAAGAACAGAAAAGGAGAATGCAAGTATAAAAACAACAAGAATACGTATTCCAAACCTTTTAATCCTCTTCAAGGTCTCAGGACTAATCTCAGATTTCTCTTTTGGACTCATCCTCTTCTTCATGACCTCATTTCCCCACTTCAACCTATCAACGGTAACATCCCCACACCACAAAATCCCCTTAATCAACTGTCCTGAACCTGCCGCGATCAACTTTGCAGCAGTGCTACTATAATCCTCCACGTTAGGAGCCAAAGTAGTCCAGTAAGCCGCACAATTCCCCTCAATTTCTTCCTTCTTCCCCGATGACAAATCCGCCACTGAAATCCCCTTGGCCACCGATTCACCAAACATTTCCTTCCCTTCTTCCTTCGCTTTCTTTGAAACTTCATGAACCGAAAAACAACTGTGATTCTGCAAAATCTCATCCAATCTTTTCAACACCCCCTCCTGCCCTTTGGACGCAATCGTCAATCCATAATTCAACAGATTCTCCGACTTATCACCATTCTTATTACTCTTCTTCTTACTGCTCTTCTCCTCCTCCTCATCGCTCGAATCTGACCCATTATGTTCATCGGGCAGGTGGAGGGAAAAGAAGTAATGCGAATCATCGAGCCTGACGGCAGCCTCGTCTTTGGCCAACGGCCACTGGATTTCATCAGCGACACGAGCGAGAACAGCAACGACGTTTTCCCCTTGGCGGAGACGAACAATCGAGAACTCACCGCAAGCGAGCTCGACGCTGTAGTTTTTATCAATAAGATTGAGAATCGCTCCGGGGATTCTGATCAGCACTTCCTCGACGGCCTCCGGCGGGGCCGATGGAGGGGTGGAAGAACCGCTAGGATGGACATTTTCCGGTTCCGGGAAGAGATTCTCGACAAGGTCTTTCATGTCGATCGTAGGGTAGAGATTTGACGAGGAAGCATCGGGGTTAGGTTTAGAGTACACAGAAGATGAGGAATTGGGGTTTGATTGGTCCACTTGTGGGTAGAGAGATTTTGTGGGAGAAGCCATGTTTAGGTGTCTGTAAAGAGATTTGAAGCTTCAAATTGGAGGGGAAGTTATGAACACTTGAAATGATGATTGGGATTTGGGAGTGAAACTCACGAGCGAAGGCCTGCGTGACATGCACGAGCATAACTGGTTTTAGGATCCAAGCTTCCCGCGCTTTTACCGGTTAACCTTAAAAGGGGCCCACTTGTCGTTTCAACATCTTCCGTTAAGCGTATAAAACTAAAAATCCAACATCTTCCGTTACAACAATCACTAAAGCTCATCTTCAAACTCAATATATTAAGGCTTATCTTCTTCATGTTGGAGCAAGACCAATTCATGGAAGCAAAGGTTCGTGAACATATATGAGTTTCTTATTAGTTCACCAATACTTTTATTAGTTGAAGGTAGACAACTTATTGGAATCGACATTTCAAGTGTTTAAATAATGAACTGACAACTTTTGCGAACGAAGACATCAAAATTTGAGCAAGAAAGTGCGGATTTCCATGGGACCTAGCTCTACTACAAGAACAGAGGTATCAACTGGACCACCTCTAACTGGGGAGGGTAAGGTTCCATCCTCTCCCTCCACTTTCCATGTCAGTCTCTTCATCTCAGACTTCTCCTGGTTTGCTGACAGGCTCATCTCCTTCAACTCCTTTACCTGAAAACTCAAAAGTCCCATCAAGAGTAAAGTGACTGTAGAAAACACATAACTAGAAGTCAAGTTTTGAGTATCTGTCAAGTCATGAAAATGCTGCTGCCGGAAGGACTAGAATGATGTTATGGTTGCAGTTTCTGAGATTATTAATTTGCAGTATCTATGGAACCTTGGAAATAGAGTTGCAGCAAGAAAATATAGTCGGAAGAACCAATTAATACTATGCTCCTAGTTCTAAGTAGGTCATGAATCGTATATTAAATGCAAGGTCTTGTTTAATTTTGCAGGGCTTGACAAGAGCAGCGAGCATGAACCCTTACAGGTTTTCCAGGGAAGATTTTCTTCAGTTCAACTTTAGCCAATGTTGAATACTGAGCATCCTCTCCAGCCTGACCACATTATTGTCAACAAAGAAGTGTAAATATAAAACACTAAGCAGTGTCATTGTCAGAAAGAAAGAAAAATGGTAAAAACATACGGCCAGTACTGTTATTACAGAGGTTCTTTCAAAAATGCAGGGGAAGACAATACGGAGCATTGAAACATTAATGACAGCAGAAAAGACACAAAGCGCGACCAATGATGTTTTTTACCTCAAACAAATGTGCAAGGCGGAGGAGTACACTTCCATTTTCCAGTTCCTGGAAAAAATACGATGATAGAAAATGTTTTTGGGACTCAAATTTCTTTAGATATCAAATGACTGATCATCTACCATTTTTTGGGTTGTGGTTCACCAAATTTGACAACAGTAAATTTTAACAAGTTTGCATATATCTGGTTTTAAAAAAAAAGATTTTGCTAATTATTGGAATGCTATAGTTTGGATCCAAGTGATCAAAGAGTGGCATTCCTGACCTGAAGAGTAATTAGTGCAACATTGGGAGGCAAACTGTAGTTTGGATCCATGAGACTCGCCTTACTTAAGTGAGCTGCTGTCCACTTAGCCTGATTATGGGCAGTCAATAACTGATCACTTTAATAACTACATATAGCAAATCCACATTTTGTTTGAAAAGGACAAGGCCATACCTCTTCTGTGAAAGCTAGAAGAAGCGGAGAGTAAACTTCTTGACCAGTTGTCCTGCGCCATTTCGCTCCACCCCCCAGTGGGTTGACACTCAAATAGTAGTTTCCTCGAACCTGAACAAAGCATAGACAGATGTAACATTGATCTCCTTGAAGTTCAATATAGTTTGGTCTTTTTATTTCATCAGCAAATTTCAATAGAAAGTCTCTCTTTTTCTTTGGAAGAATTTCCTCTTGTACATCAACTTAACCAATTCAGAACAATAACCTACATGCAACAGAGGATACAAACATGCATTTGAAGATTTCGTTCAGAATTTCTCAAACATTAAGTTGCTATTTCTACTAGGGCACATACCGTTAGTCCTTGGCACGTAGTCTTGATACATACATTTTCATCAAGAGCCTCACCAACTCCCCTCGCATCATCATTAAGTATACGCCTTGTAAAGAAGACAAGAAGATGATATTCACATGCATGTATCACAAAAGGGTAGATTTTTTCTTCATCTGGAGAAGAAAACATAAATCTTTAACAATGTAAAACCTGTGAAACATTAGTTCCATTTCACCATCATTAATACTTGCTCCTCCAGTGGCACGATCAACCAAAACTGACAACTCTGATTTGCTGTCCCTCAGATACATTCCAAGGTTAAGCTGAAGGAAGTGAAAAGGAGAATGATTATCTTCACAACAAAAAAAAAGGAAAAGAAAAATCAGTTCAGTCACTGAACTTCTGTACAGAAACTGTGAATGGGTTCTTTTTTCCTTCAGACTAAGCAAATAGGAAATTAGAAAGAAACTATTTGAACAGTTGGTAACTATCTATTGTCAAATGTTTCCATTATGTTGTCAGTCAAGAAATTGCAATATTAGATTTATTAATTCATAGCCACAGAAATCTTTAGTAAATGAAATGTGTAAGTACTTTTCAAACATGCATATATTGCTTTCTGATAAGGAAAAAGAAATTACGGGGTAGTAGTTTCCTGCCACAGGTTGAGTAACTGAAAGGTTCCAGTCAGCTCTACGGTCCCTAGTCTGCAAAAACATAGCTTAGTCAGCATCACTAGAAACAAAGAACAACGCAATTATCTAGGATTGCAAGAAACATCCTGTCATAACAAATTGATATATTGGACAGAACAAGGGGTTCAGATCTTCTGTGTCCGTTACTCTGTTCTAATCCTATTTTTACCTCAAAATGGCGTCGTTTCAGCGCTATTTACACATAAAATGATGTCATTTTTTAGGCAAAAACATGGTTGGAATAGAATAACCGGCACAGAGGATCTGATGCCCAGAACAAGGGGATAGCCATATTTGAAAATTTGCAGCCA
This sequence comes from Erythroxylum squamatum, assembly GCA_025629845.1. NCBI lineage: Eukaryota > Viridiplantae > Streptophyta > Magnoliopsida > Malpighiales > Erythroxylaceae > Erythroxylum > Erythroxylum squamatum. The sequence goes on from JAOTBA010000203.1 coordinate 19,370,488, forward strand.
TAATCTGATTGGGAATTCTCAGCATTTGAGGAAAGTGAAATGTCCAAGTTGAAAAGTCAGCAAATGAAAAGTTAGATGAACATTGTACAAGGGCATATATTTTCCCCACTAATATCATTGAGTCTCTTCATTTTGGGCTATTATGATGTGCTAACTCCTATAGTATCCTCGGAAGCTTTTTCATGATCAAAGAACTCATATTTTAGATGTACCCGCTTCAAAAAGTCCCTCCCATTGCTGTCTGTATAGAACGCCTTCTCAGTGACCATATTTGCAGTGATCCGTGTGATGACTTCTTTTCCAAGACTATCATCAATTGGAATTGGACCAATCTTCAAATGGAAATTCATCACAAACCAATGATTTAAATTCAGAAACAAATAGCTTCAGTTAGAGTTTACTGAAAATAATAAGTGGAAAAAATATATCTACGATAAGAGAAGGCACAAAGAAGGTCGGAAATCCAAATAATGAACTTACTGTATATTCAATTTCCGCATGCTCTCTGTCTTTGTAAACTCTTGTCACCTAGTAAACAACCATAGACTGAAAGTAAGTAAAACATAGCAACTTTTAGATGAAGTACAGATGAGTACCAGAGCAGATTGTTCTAATAGTATAGAATGCTTCCATTCACAAGACTCAAACTTCCAAAGGATGGCAGTAATGAAACTTATTTCTTGAACAGATTTTCAATTATAAGTCTCACTAAAATGCAATTTCGTTGATATTCTGGGTGATGTCTGATATCTCCAAATGTTAATACCTATTAAGCATGGTACAATTATGACATGATGACAAAGCCAAAAGCAACCCGGGGACTAGCGAAGGGTATCGTTTTCCATTTATTGATCCTTTCTCAAGAGAATCATTATAGCAGTTGTTTCTTTCAAAACTTAAATCAGTTAAAGGATTACCTGATAAATCCATGAGCTGAATTGCTGGTGAACCTCATCAAGTAAAGGTCCACGAATGGCCTTTATGGGTACCTGCAAGAAAAGACATAAATATGTAAATTCTGCAACTCTAAACTCCAAATAGTTTTAAATTTTTCAATACAGAAAACCACAACTGATGAGTATAGAGGGGTATACAGCTTTGAACCTTATGCACAGTGTAATCCATCCTTCAAAACACAGCTTACATAATGAGCAGAATAATATGGATAGGAGATCGTGGAAGGTTATAATTTATAATGTTCCAGATTAGGCAACCAAGAGAAGAGTCTCCATTACGTGAAGAGGCCAAAACAATATGAAGTCAAGGAAGAAGATGAAGTCGGGATACTAGCAGAGCAACAAAAAGGAACTTACTGATCTGGAAACGACTGTGGGAGGGGCCCCATTAGGCCTGAAAATGTATGCACCAGAAGATTGCTGCGAGACAAATATTATGCTGTCAACAGCCTTTTTTGTGAAAAGGAAGTCAATTAGCAGTGATCGTATGAAGGTTCAGGGACTACATGCCTGAGTATCAGAGCTCGAACCATACCAAAGGTAGCTTTGTTGTACTGGTATATCAATCTAGTAAAATATCCAAATCAGTTATAGCTAATCTTTGGTTTCAGTGTTAAATAACAAGCCTGCAGGCAACATACCAGAAGCCAAGTTTATTCTAGTAATTTGAACCTTCGACTTTACATCCCATATATCATTATTCTGAAGAATCCTTTGTAGCTTATCGATGACAAAAAAAGAGAAAGAGTGCCAAAAGACAAAATATAAAGCCCAAGGTCTGGAATTATGGCTTGAGAAAGTGAACCAACTAAATGCTTAATGCTTTAGTTTATGAATGAAGACTTTAACGTAGAGACGTATTTCTTAGATATCTAAAGGGAAGCCAAAACATACAGTTCAAAGACAATCATGGATATTCCAATTTAGGAGAGGAACATTAAACAGCTTACCCCATTATTAGAGTTGTAAATTCTTTTGAGTTGGCCAGTTGAAGAAGAGAATGACATTTTCAAATTCCCAGGACCAATCTCAATGGTATCATTCTGTACACTCTCCATTCTTGACAGTTCATTTCTCCTTTTCCCTACACCATTTCAAATAATCCCATACAAAAGAAAATTACAGGACAGCAAAAATTTACTATAACAATAGTTCCCACTGAAAGACCAATGTAGTGCAAATGGCATTCAAGCAAGTTCAGTGAGTAGGAATGGAAAAGACCCGCTCACCTATTTCAGAAGCACTAGAAATGAAATAAGTGCTCCAACCAAGTGGTGGTACAGAGACTTGAAATACAAGCCAGTACTTGGGATCTTGTCCAGGTGACAATCCTAAGTACGCCTGTAAATAGAAGTTTCTCAAGTTGCTTGTAACATTATCCATGGGTATATACTGAGTGTCGATTTTGTTTCCCTCAGAATCCGAAATAACAAGATCAACTTCATTTATCTGTATGTTGATATTTACGTCATAATCAGAGACAAATTTTCTGACAATTTTACAAATACATAGTGAACTGAATCAACATTTTGATTCCTTTCACGAGTGATGGTGGTATCAAGAATAAAACAAGCTTTTACTCACAGGTAAGCGGATAGTGTCATTGCGATACCATCCAAGAGGGTTATACACCACCAAAACCTAGAAAATTAGTATCTGAAGATGAATAGGAGTTCAAATCAAACATCAGAGTACAACAAAAAGTTAAAGAAAATGAAAATAGTACCAAGTTCTTTCCATTACTTGCTTCCTCTGTTGGTGGGCAGTAACTGATATTGAGTAATTGACACTGCTCAAAGAAAAGAATGAAGATAAAGAAGGTGATCACTATACGGTGAACAGTAACAAGTAACTCAAAAATGTACCCTCTTCTGTTTAGGAAGCAAATAAAACACAAACAAGAGAGAAAGAGAGGATGTTACCTGGCTAAAAGTTGAAGCCGGGGATGTGCATTGATCTCTTGACTTGTTACTAACTAAGCATGCCAGAGCAGAACCCACAACAGCTTCTGCCTGTATAATTTGTATACGTTGAGGAACATAATGGAAGTGGTGATCATACAATAGGACTACTATGCTGATGAAGGGAAAAGAACGGGCAGGAAAACTCCAGTGGAAAACTTGGCTGCCTCGTTGCTCACCTCGGTTGCTCCAATAGCTAGACGTTTTGCCCAGTCATCTGTGGTGTGCTGTTTGGCAGTGCCAGTGACAGCATCATGGTGCTGTGCTACTCCTAAAGCATCTCCAAGTCCATAGGTGCTTGGTCCACTGGCATTTTTTCCAAAGAATTCAAGTTGTCGGGCCGCCTGTCAGATAGCATCAAGGGTAAGTCATGGGATAATAGTTTAAAAAACAAAAAAAAAATCAAGACACAGCAGAGCTTTCATTGCATGTCTGCATGATATGCATACTTCCACTCAATTCATGCAGTCATACAAGGGTGCAAATTGCAAAATCAACGCCTAGAAGGCATAAGAATTACTCCTTTGTTTAACTCAAAGGAACCTAAAACTCAGAGCAGAGCTGTTGCAATACCAAATAATACCCACTCAGCTGCCTGACATATCTCTTGAAACCTGGGCGGCTAGTGAAGAACCCAGTCCAATAGGAATTTGGACCATCAGCATACCTGCAGCAAGCAAGGAGTACAAAAGAAACAAATGGAAGTCGAGAATTTTTCCTCATTCACAAAAAAAGAAAAAGAGTAACATTTGTAAACAACCATAACACTCACGGGAAAAAATCATCGGTTTTCAGAGGCCATGGGTCATTTGCTGCATTTTTTGCGTCGGTGTAAATAGATGGTGTGGAATACAAGGCATTGACTCTACCATCCTGAGTAAAAGATGCTAGAAGTTCTTATTCATATCAAGTGCATTGAATGGTTTAGTACTCTTCATTTCATTACCGAGGGTACGACATTTCATCAACAGATTAGCAATTGAAAAAATTACAACTTGAGCATGACCCTTAAAGTGAACCTAAAGTGCTGTTCACAGATTAAAAATCCGTGTTTGACCAACCAAAAGGAGTGAGAAAGGTTCTCTATAGTAAGGAATGGACCGCCTGATATGGAGTTTTAGACTGGTCTCATGCTTAAAATAAGCCTCAATCTAAGATTCATAACAAGGATCGTTTTCTTTCAAATAAAGTTCTACCTGGTTAACGTAGTGAATCAGTTTGTCCATTTGTTTGAACCAGGACTCAGCGTATTGGTATTGGAAATCATCCCCCATCGTCCACATAATGTGGTTTGTCCTTGTTACGTTTGCCTGTCAAAGGAGGTGGCGTTCTAGTCAATATATTTGCATGGTTAACCATAGAATTTGGGTTTGCTAGTTGTGTCTACTCTTAGCAGCCATAAGAAGCACATTACTTCCACTGGCAGAAAGAAAGACACTTGGGGAATGTTAATACATGGGGAGGGAGGAGCCAAGATTTTTACCTGGATCAAAGAAGCACTTATAAAATCCCGGACCCTACGTTGAACATTGTAGTCAAATAGAAGAGGACTATCCTGCAAGAATAGAGCAGATGGCAAAAAAATTGAACATTTGCAAAGCTAATTTAAAAATTATCTAGGAGAAATTTGACTGCTAGTTGATTGTTAGAACCTGGACTGGCACAAAATCGTCGAACACTTCAAAATGGAAACCTTCTGGAGGACTATAATGTACTGGAAAAGCATTGGCAAATATCTGCAAGGCAATAAGCAAAAATGAACTGTAAAAACATTAACCTTTTTCCAAGAACATAAATGACAGGACATCTCTTCAGTTGGAACCTGGGAGGAAGAACCAAAGGTTTTTGAACCACGCCATATAACTTCTAGAGATTTATCACCTTTACGTTTTGCTCTATCCTGGTAATCAATCCTTGCAAAATGAACAGAATCAAAGCCAAGCTGCAAAGCAGGTAACTGGTCAGAACTTGTCAACTCTTAAAAAGAAACACGCAGTGAAAAACCAACTTGTTAGAATTAAAATCTCATCCAGGATTTTCTTTTGCTGCGTTTCATATGTAATGAGTTAGTGAAGCATGTTTCTACTCAAAAATCCTAATTTACAAGACTTGTTCACGCTGTGTGGTAAACCATTGATACCATTCACATACCTCAGCCCCAAGAAGGTAAGCTTGAACAGCAGAGTGTCCAAATGGATCAATTTGCCATCCAGAACGAGGTGTCTTGTTAAATTGTTCTTTTATTGCAAGATGACCCAGAGTTGTTTGGTCAATCATGTCAATATAATGCGCTGCTGCTTCATCATGCATGCACCAGCCACCATTTCTGAAATTACAAACCTAAATGTTGTTAAAACTAAATGAAGTTAAATGTTCTTCCTAATCACGCATTGGTTTATAACTGCGTACACGAATTCCAGTTGACCTGCATCTACAAGTTTCCTAACTACTTCTTGTGTTTCTGCGCTTTGTTCTAGCCACCATCGCTGGAAGAAAGCCTACCATTCATATAAAACTTTGTCAGATTCTAGGCAGTATATTGATGATTATATAGATCAAGTTGAAAATAGAACCCAAAAGAGGAGTACAATAACAAGGACGAATCTTGGAACATGACCAGAACCAGCTTGTAAACACAAGAAACTAGCAAACAGTAGGTAAACTTCACTTTGGAATCGCCTGAGCATGACAAGAGAATTGGTGGCTCTACTGTGTTTAGGACTTGGGCTCCAAAAAACATTTTAAAAGAAAAAGAAGGTTAAATAGGACGTTTGATCTTCTCCATCCACTTCACTTTCGATTGCCAATAGAAATGCAGAATTCATTAGAGAATCTCACGATAAACAAGCTGAAATTACTGGAAATTCAAATCTAAGACATTGCAGGTAATGCTTGTACAATGGTATCAGGCTTATTAATTATCAAAACTGTGACTATAGTTCCTAGATCTATTTCAGCAGTAGTTCCCTTCACATTTTACCATTTCGGCAAATACAAACTTCCTGTTAGGGTCTCGAAGCAACGATACCACCACAGAGTCCAGCACATTCTCAACACAAGCACCCTATGAGAAAACCAGAGGACAGAATCAAAATCAAACTTCTCTTCCTCAAGAACATCCAGAATGCACACAAGGCACTATGTTCAGACAGAATCAGAACCTGAATGCTGTTATTTGATCCGACATAGTACTGGTCAATGGTCTTCAACCAGCCAACATCATCATGTGAATGCGCCACCAAATGAACATTCAACTTACCAGGCACAATCCCACCTCCAGTGTTGTACTTTCTCTGAGAATCACCATCAACAGTTCCAGGGAAACCAAGACCAACCAACACAAAGAGAAAGCCCCAGGTTAAAAAACCAAGCTTTCCGGTTTTAGACCACGTCATCTTCGAAGCTGGAAGGCAATGAAGTTCTATCTTCTGCATCAATATATTGAGCGTAGAATATGCCAAAAAAGAAAAAACAAAGATTGACAACTGGGCCTCGGTTTGAAATTCTTGTTTATGTTCTGCTACTTAGCGCTTGTACAGTTATGCTTATACTAATAGCCGCCCTGGTGTGGCATAACGCATATGAGAAAACCGAAAAGGTCCAAACTTTGAAGTTCCATTGTCGGATTCTGTATAACTGGTACTTTTTTCTGGCGCCTAAAGATCAAAAGGTTGTTGTTTAAAAGACGGTGCCATGCTATGTGACGCAAGTTTGACTCTTGGTTGGAAGTTATGCATGGTCATGGGTGTTTGCTGGTAGTGAGTACTTTAGCTGTGCTTCCAGTCCCAGTTTTTATGCGATGTCTTGTGAAATCTTTCATTAAACTCATATTTGGTATTTTGATAGGTATCAACCTCTTTCTCATTATTACAATTTGACCTTTTTAGTAAATACATTTCAGAATCAGCTGTTACGTTTGCTTTAATTTCTCTTTGTATATGCATCATAACGTAGAATTAGAAAATCCTTAGAATGTATTACAAATATTTCTCTCTTGGTGTCAAATTAATTATGACCATCAATACTAATTAACGCGATAAACCCTTAGCTATAACTTTTTTGCTGCATTTGCATAACCATTGATTTTGGAAGACCTCAAAGGCTTCGACATGTACCAATTCATATCTTCCTTCGAGGGTGTAGTGTTTGTTACCACTAGGAACATTGGGAAAACATCTAGGACAAATTTTAATAGCGAGACCTGCACCTGGAACAAGGAGCTAGCTGGAGTGGACCCTTGAAATTATTGTTCACGTAATGAAGGCAGTGGCTGTTGAAACATAAACATATCATTCCGCCTTGTAAGTAACGAACAGATGTATCCAACAGTAGGGATCAGGGAAACGCTATAGGATGCATCCATTTGGGACCCAGTTCCTAACAGTATCATTCAATGGCAAAAAGATTTGAGTTGGACAAGAGAGGATTAAAATGCACGGAAATGGACCAGGGACTAAAACATATATTCATGACAATCTTCAGTTTTATGACCAAGAGCTGACAGGATCGTGAGCAAGCTTTGGTTCAAAACTAAAAATATCAAAAAAAAATTTGTAAACTGCAGATACAATTGAGTTTTTTCGCACTTCTTTTGCCAGTCAAACAATATTCTAAATCCCTCTCATACAGAACAATCTTCATCTTGTCTTCATGCTGAGCATTCAGGCCTACAACAGGACTGATGACACATAGCCTGTGAATTCAAATAAAGATAAATAGCTTGAAAAGAAAAATAATTTACTGCCCAATAAGCTGAGAACAGATAATAAAACCTGACATGAAGGAGCAACACCACAGGATAATCAGTTATCATCCTGTTTTTTTTCTTCATCCTTTTTTCCTTGAGACTTGAAAAGAGGAAAGAAAATATAAGTCTAGAATTCAGTATCGGTAATATAAAAGTGAAAACAAGTTGAGTATGATCTCATATGAATATTTTGCCAAGCCATCAGCTAGATATTTAAGCACCAATATGTTCCTTTCAATGACCCTAACCCCATTCTCCCAAAAAAAAAAAACATCCTTTCTTTGTTCTCCTAAGGAATAGATAAAACAGAGCATATAATGTGCCCATGAATCAGGAAAATGTCAATGAACAGGAAAAGAGCAAAGAAGATACAAGAAGCATGATTAAATGAAACCCAGCTATTAAGAAACAAATCGATAATAAGACCATAACAGGTTAACAATTTGATAATGTTACTATCAAACTACAATGTCATTGAAACTAATATTTTCATATGATTTGACTACCACGTTCTGTTTTAACAACCCTATTCATTCCACCTGAAATTCAACGAACTCACCTCAGATTGATTTTGCATTGACGCAAGTAACTCTTTAACAGAAGGATCATTTGGATCGACTCCTGGTAGCTGCAGAAGCAAGGGAGAAAAGAATTAATGAGAAGTTGTACAAAACCTTTCTCAATCTGTCTTTTTGTTCCTTTAGAAATAGGAAAAGTTTGCACATCCTTAATCTGTATACCGATGCAAGGATGGAGGAGACAAAAGATTGGTCTGATAACAAATTTCCCATATCTGCTTGACTTGAAGAGTCTTTGGTGCTGTTCTGTACAGATAATTGAAGCGCTGCAAGAGAGAGACCAGAAATCAGGAAAAAGAAATAGACACAGAAGAGTAAAATTTGTGAGTGGAAAAACATGCGCAAACTTGAAGCACTTGCCTTACCAAAACTGGAATAAAAAATAGGAGACAACCATCTACTTTGCAGAAATAGCAAATCTTCAACCAATATTAAGACTCACCTAGTGCCAACTCAGGATCATCTGCAACTGCCTCAGACATATCTGTGTCTTCCATAGAATGGCTTGAGGCAGGGTCATCCATTGACATGGCAAGAGCCTGCTTCAGCAGAGCATTCTCTTCATCCTGTTGTCAAGTTATTGTCAGTTTGTCCTGAGAAAAGTGTTCAGCTCTACACTTAAAAGCAGTGACTATACCAACCGTCACATCATTTCTCTTGTTTTCAGTTTCAGAAGCAGTAACATTAGAACTTTCGGTCATAGTTGCATCCTGTGAGCTGGACGGCTGTTCCCCAGCTTTTTCCTGTTTAGCAGCCTCCTCCGCAGCCTTTTTAGCAGCTGCTTCTTGTCTGGCCCTCTCCTCTTCCATGGACACTCTAAGGGCAAGGGCCAATTCAGGATCTAGATTAGGATCCACCCCAAATTCAAAACCGGAGACACCACCAGCAGCAGCTGCCGCAGCTGCAGCCGCAAAACCACTTCCACCTTCCCCATCCCCAGTAAAGATGGGTGTGCTGCAGTAGGCAAATGAAACAGTGAGCATGAATTAGAAAATATTGGTATATTTTTATCGTAAAAGGGAAAAAACCAACCTTATCAGAACATCAGAAAGGACATTTGAGCCAGGAGGAACATGAACCATGTGGCTGGTGTCATTATTGTTGACAGCTGAAAGAAGAGCTTCAAGCTTCTCTGTCTTCCCATCATCTTCTTCGCCAAAATTAATAATATCAAGAGCTACATTATTCTTTTTCAATTTCCTACCAATCATCTCTAATGCCTTCTTGTCATGTTTAATAGGACTGCAAGTTCAAATTAATAATCAAAGGATCTGAAAACAAAAAGTTTTGAAAGAAAAAGGAAGGTAAAATAGGATCCACCTTCCAGCAAAGACAATAATTCTTTGCTGCTGCTTTTTGTTCTGACGATGTTTAAGTGCCAATTGTGCCACCTGAATACCAGCAGCCAAATTCATCTCACCACCAATTTCTAAACCTAATTTGAGCACAGGGGAACATTAAGGTTCCATGTAACAGCTATATATACAGACCAAAAAAAAAGTGTAAACCATGGAATTCTCAAATAGACACACAGTAGTTGATATAAACATAACTAATTTTGCGCTCAATGACCATTAAAAATTATCGGATATAAGTATGCCTTTCAGCCCTTATAAGTGAACTAGCAATAAGACTCAGCGTGATCATTCAGTGACAGATCATTACATCTATGCAATATATGTGTCCAAAGATCTTTCTTCCAAATCTAAAAAAGTGACTCTGGACACATATATTTAGTTTAAGATCTATATAAAATTCATAAAAACAGTGATCGATGCATTACGACAGACAACGAAAAGGAGACGTTGTCAACCTAAAGATACCAGAGAACTGAGAAACTCAATGGCTCAGGAAAAGCCACTGAATGATCAGAATTCAGATATATACTAATAGTAACTATATAGCTAGAATATACTTAGGAGAAAGAAGTCACTTCAGTTTCCCATAAAATGTTAGACGCAAAATCTGGACTATTTTTGTTTGAAATGTGTATATCTTGATGCACGGGCAGTTACTACTAGCTCTTCCAGTTAGATATTAACCACTGCTTACTATATATCTCCATGCATATTATTCCATCCTATCACGTGCACTCAAAGTTCCTTAGAACAAAGAATTTCACTTGGTAATAACTAAAGCAAAAGAACTACTAAACTGAAAGGTGAATAGAGAAGCTAACCGTGCATGCAAGCTAAGATCTTGCCAAGATCACTAGTAGGAGTAACCAAAACGCGAACCCCCTTTCCTGCCATTGTCAGAATTCCCACCGTATTCTCCGGATTTGACTGCATATGTACACCTAAATCCATCAACTCAAGAAATCCCATAAACTGCACGCATATTAACCACAGCATAACAAAAGAATCGTCCTTTTTCCTCAATATTTCAAAATCACCCATTTTCCCGGAACTAGAAACGATAGAGACAATGGTTATATTTCCTCACAATCCCAGAATCTCAGCAACCGAATAAACACTTAGAAAGAAAAAAGAGACCTGGGTTTTAGCACCACAAATAAGATTAACCGCGTCAGCTTGAGCTTGAAATCTGGAGGGAGCGTAGTCTCCGTTTCGCATCCACTCAGAGTTATCGATGCAGATCATCGTCGCCTGCAGATTGCAATTATATTACCAATCACAAAGTTCAAAAACCCTAAATTTTGCAAGAATTGGGTGCAATATAGGACCTACCTCGAGAACCATGTTTAGAAAATATTTCTTGGAGAAGGATCGAGAGTGAAAGATAGAGGCCTAAAAGAGATTTGTGAACAGTCCAGAGACGGTAGTAGAGACGAGAAACAAGGCTTACTTGTCCCAGAGGTTTCAGGATTCTCGGAGAAATTTCATAAACTGATATAAGTTATTCGATCTTATATTATATATATTATACAGAACGTTGCTGTAAATGCTTATGATGTTTCTTGTAGACAACAATAAAAATTATATTCATGGTGCTTGAAAATTTTAAAATATATAAAACATCAAAATAAATCGTATAATTAATGTTTTAAAATATAATCACATTTAAGTTACAGATATGAGTATTGTTCAAAATATGTAATATATTCAAACACATAAATTTATAGGTATAATAACTATAACTAAATTTATAATTAAAATTTATAGTTTTATGAATCAATTTAGGACAAAAATATTAAAGACATAATTATATCGATTTTGTAAATAAGGAATATGTCAATTTTTAAAAATGATTATATTATAAAAAATAAATTTATTTTAATTTTGATTTTAATGAACTTGTTCATATATATTATGATTAAAAAATATTATTATAAAATACATCAAGATCATTCTCTAATTTTTATTTAGTTAAATAATTAGTATGATAATGATGATGATGATGATTAATCATTATTATTTTTATTTTTATTTTTATTTTTATTCCTTTTTTTCTTCAATAATAATAATAAATTATTATTATTATTATTATGTTTATGTATATGTTTATGTTTATGTTTATTTATTTTATTTTTATTCCTTTTTTGTTTTTCTTCTAATTTTCCTTTCATTTATTATTTATTTATTTATTCACTTATTTAACTATTTATTTTCTTTTTCTTTTTTATTTTTATTTTTATTGTCATGCATTCATATAGGTCATTTAGAAACAGTCTCTCTATTAGTTAGAGATAAGGTTGCGTACTATTGGACCTCCTCAGGCCCTACATCTTAGCGGATTTCTATTGGGTATTGTTGTTGTTGTTGTTGAATAATTTTTTCCACATTTTATTAAAGAAATTGTTATACAATTTTTAGGGTTAATTACTTAAAAAAATTATAAATTTTAACCAATCTTATAATTATAACCCAAAATTTTAAAAGTGACAGTTAATACCTAAACTTTCAAGTTTTCACAAATATAGTATGACGTTAGTGTCTCCGTTAATGGAGCTAACATGGTATATTATGGTAAATGTATGATGCCATGTATCATGCTAAATTCACACCGAATTTTAATTAAATTAAATTAAACAATAAAAAAAACCTAACCTATCTTTCTCCCCTCTTCTCACCTAAAACCCTAAGTTAATTAATTTTAAAGGTGGTTAAAGTCCTCTTCTTCTTCACTCACTTACTCCCACTACAAGAAAATTAGGGATTAGCGATGGAAAATTACCGACGGAAACAAAACCGTTGTAAATTATCAAAGGAAAATCAATTTCCGTAGGTAACATTGTCGGGGAAAATGTCATTTAGCGACAATAATAATATATGTTGGTAAATATGGAGGAAAATTATCTGGCAAAATTTTCGACAGACTTTAGAGACAGTAGAAAATTCCAATCGGTAAAGAAGGCGAGAATTCTTGGCAAAATAAAAAAGTTGAGTTTATCGACAGAAAACATTTTCGTTAATAAATTCTGTCGGTAAATTTTAAAGGTTTATGTTGTCGTTTGCTTCAGCTTCAACATTTTAAATAAAACGAAAACGACATCAGTTTTATTTACATGTAACCCACCCGAAAGACCACTCCCCCTGCATCTTCTTCTTCGTTTTTCCTCCCTCCCCTGCATTTTCTCAAGCTTTTTTCCCCTCTCTGGTTTCTCTGTCATGGATTCCTCTTCTACTCATCAGCGTTTGTCTTCTCCGACCACTGTCATTGTGTCCTTCAACGGAGGTATTCTTGCAGCCTTTCATCTTTGTTATTTTGTGTGATGTTGGATGTATTAAACAAAGAATATATTTAATAACATTCGTTTATTTGGGTATTATGTGATTGGAAAACAATTTTAATGTATAAATGTTAGTGATGGAAGGGACAAGATGTAATTTTGGTTGTGATGTTAGGATGAATTTCTAACATATGTAAGGTGTTTGATGAATTGCCTGTTATGTTGATGTTAAATGATGGGAGTATTCTGCGTATGTAGGTGTATTCAAATAACTAGAGGCATTGTGTTTGGGTTATGGATAATTGAAGTCTTTTATTTATATCAGTGTTTAATTAATAAGCATGGTTTAAAGTTTACATTAGGATTTCTTTTCCTTCTTTCTTGATGAAGATTATATTCTTTTTGTTTCTTGGGTTTTTTTGAATTCAAGTGTTCATTTCAGATATTGTTTGATGACTAACATTAATGATTTAATTGAATAATGCATAATTTAGGTTCATGAACTTTATTTGTAAGTTTAGACTTTATAGAGCGACAGTTGTGTTTTTGTTGATGTACTCGATGTCGAGCTATGTAATTTTCAACAATTTTAGTGATAAAGTAGGAGTTATTAGCTGTTGATTCTATTGCTAAATCAACATCATTTAGGAGATGGTATTTGTTAAATGGAACAATGAAAAATTAATTCCAACAACTTGAATGTATTGTTTTAATAATACGATTCTGATGCATTTGGGTTTGTGTGAATGCAAAGGAGGTCTTGATTTTGTATTGATGTTTAGAATATTCTTATAATCATTGATGAGTTTTTATGTGCTTCTTTAATAGTCTAAGTATTTACTGTATGTGAAATGAGTTTGAGATCTTATTGATGATTTGAGGCATAACTAAGTTCTTAGGACAGTATATGTCACGACCCGGTATCACATCGGGCCCATGACAACTACCGCATACTCAGGCTAAGGATACTCGCAGTATCCTTAATCCGACTATGCAAGGCTTGGAAGTGGATATTTGTTATTGATGGTAACTCTGTTTAATTGTCGATAATCAACACGTAAGCAGAGGGTCCCATCCTTCTTCTTGATAAATAATACTGGTGCTCCCCATGGTGAATAACTTAGTCTGATAAAACCCTTGTCCAACAACTCTTGTAGTTGAATCTTCAACTCTTTCAATTCTGCTGGTGCCATACGATATGGTGGGATAGATATTGGAGTTGTCCCTGGGACCAAGTCAATAGTGAAATCAAAGTCCCGATCAGGTGGCAATCCAGGCAACTCCTCCGGAAAAACATCAGGAAACTCGCACACAATGGGGACATCTCCCAGTTCTACCCTCTTTGCTGAAGTGTCAATTACATATGCAAGGAATGTCTGGCATCCTTGACGAATCAACCTCTTGGCCTTGATCATCGATATCAAACAACTCAGGAGTACCCGTCGGTCACCAGTGAATTTAATCAAAACTCCATCCTGAGGTTCAAACTCCACTTCTTTCTTAAAACAGTCAACTCTGG
>JAOTBA010000203.1:19384981-19401993 GCA_025629845.1 Erythroxylum squamatum
CATTAAATCATGCCACCTAATTTCATGACACCTTACCTTAGGCATATTAACATGTCAATTAATTCCACAAAGGAAGAGAATTAATCCATCAATCCTCAAAATTCATTAAAATTTCTTGCATAGCTCTTTCCCATGAATGTCCGTTAAACGGACATGCGTGTCCGCTTAACGGACATGCATCGAGCTTAGGAGGCCAATTTCACCCGAGAGTGTCCGTTAAACGGACATGAGTGTCCGCTTAGCGGACATGAACTGGCCAAGCTGCCCATTTCATCCGAGACAGTCCGTTAAACGGACTTCCTTGTCCGTTTGACGGACATGAGCTGGCAAAACATACCAAACCTCAAATCTTCAAATCATCATTCACTTTAACTTCTAATATTTCACATAAATCCATCTTGAATCCAAACCATATTTTCCATTTCAATTTCAATTTCATGAATTCTTAATTTCTTTGCTCATGAATAATCACCGAAAATCCTCTTTTAATAGCCTTAGCTTACAAAAAGATTCGGGGTCCAACAATAGATAACTGATAACTGTATAAATTATGCATCAATCATAAGATTATCAAATAAAATTAAATGTAGGAAAAAATTAGAAAAAATATAAGTAAATTTATCGATAGAAAACCAAAATTCGTCGGTAAAATATAATCAATTTATCAACAAATAACTAAGTTCCATCGGTATAGTTAATCGTGAATTTACTGAAAAAATTGCCAAATTCATCGGTAAATTTACCGACAAAGAAGCCTTGTTTGTCGCTAAATTTACTGACAGTAGAAAATTACCGTCATTAAATATAGCCACAGAACATAAAGTATCGGTCGGTAAATTAGCGACAGAAAATATGTTCTTCGTCACCAATTATTACCTACAGCCGTTTATCTGACGACTTATTCCGTCGGTAAATTCTGTCGCTAACTTAGCTTACTGACGGAAAACCTACACAATCTGTCGGTAATATTTGTCGCTAAATCCCATTTTTCTTGTAGTGTCAAACACATTCCAATTTTGTTTCGTTTAAAAATTTTCCAATTTTTTCTCTTACTAACATACTTTCTCTTTCCAAAAAATTTTCAACCCATAGTGACTACCAAATCTCCGTCGCCTACTTGCCCCATGGTTATTAACAAACACCTCTATAATGCTTCTCTTTGTTCACAGTCTCGATTATGTTGTTAACCATCACGACATTGGGGAAGATATAGTTACGTTTGTCATGTTGGATTTTCACTGGCTTAAAGTCGAACCCTTTGAGGGCTTTGGTTGATTAGAATCAGAGGTGTATAGTTCACGATTGTAGAAGAAAGTGAAATTGTCCATGACAGTGAAGTTTGTTAACAGGTATTGTCTGATAAGTTCCAAGGTTGAAGATTCGTCTAGAGACCCTTTAAAGATTAATTTGCTAGTGATAATGTGGAAATTTGAGTTCAAGAGAGGAGGAGAAGAAGAAAGAAGAGAAAGATGAGGCTTTTGTTGTTGTTAAGTGGAAATTGGAGAGCAAGAGGGTATAAAAAGAGAAGAACAAGGAAGCAATTTTAAATTCTTCAATAATTTATTAATCATTATCATGTAAATAGCTATTGAATCAAGGGAGATCATAATCCATGTTTGGATGATAGCAAAATATAAGTATTGCTATGAGTTTGTTTATTATAAAAGCATAATGAAAGTAATAACGGTAATGCACAAATCAAGATACATATTATGAAGACAATAATAAAAAATTAGAGTTTTAAGTCATTCCAGTAAAGAACAAAATCAAGATCAAGGAAGAATAAAGTACAATATGTAATGTTTATTGTACTTCCTACTTGTCCCCTTAATATACTTGAGGCTCATCATGTATAAATACATCGTTTTTTTAACTTAGTGCATAAGTATTTATAATCATTAAGAGGACTTAAGGTTTTGATCTCAAAGAAACTATCTTGATCCTTTGAACATTCTCTTGGAAACATTTGGAGAAATGCTTGTCTATTTTGTATTTAGAAAATCGAATTTGAGCATTTGAAGATGTTTGAATCGTGATTTTAGATGTATTGGTCAACCTATATAGATTAGTGATCGAACAATGTTGGTTAAAATTGTTAAACTTATGCATTGAGAGTTTGTAAGGACATTAGTTGATGCATTAGTCAACTACACTAGTTGACCATTATCCTAATGACTAATGAATATATGCATTCAATGCACACTAATTGATTAATATACAATAACTATTCATTAGCAACGACTAGTTCTTATTTCTAATAGCTATTTTGACCCCTGGATCATATAAATACATGATTTTTATTATTTCAAGGGTCGCTTAGTTCCACTTTTATTTTCCTATTGTAGTTTTTAGTTTTTTTTGTTCTTAATTTCTGTTTTTCTTCAAATAAAAATAAAAACTTGTTTGGTTATTAATGTCAATGTAGTTATTTTTTATTATTGATGATAATTACATATTAGATAAAACTTAAAGATAAATTATTTTTAATTAATTAGATTATTTCAATCTCTTATATAATATTTATTACTAAATTGTCAGTAAAAATTATTAATTTTATTTAAAAATAATTTAAAATTTATTTCAATATATTTTAATTATCAAATAAAAATTTTTATTTGAAATGTACACATTCTAAAGATATTTTTAATTTAATTATATTTATTAATAATTATCAATTTAATTTAATTACAAAATAAAATAAAATAATTCATACTTTTTATTACTGATTATTTTTAATTAAATAAATATATAAAATTAAATAAATAATAAATAGTAATTAATATATTAAATAACTAAAAAAATATATTTAGTTGATACTAAATCAGATTATGAAAAAATAAAATCAGAAAACAAAAACTACAATTTGTAGTTTTCATGAAATTTGAAAACTAGAAGAAACTAAAACCAAAAACAGGAAGCAAAAACTTAAACAAACTAGGTATTTTTTAATAAATTTGAAAACTAAAACATAAACGAAAACAAAGAGGCCCTTAGATTTAGCAAATAATTTTGTTGTTGTATAAACACTTTTTAAAGAGTTTTGAAAAGATTTTAAGCCAATCCTAGTGAAGGTCACTGGGTGATTGTGAAAAATATCTTAAGGTACTTAAGAAGGACTGAATATGTTTTCTTAGTATATGGAAGAGATGAACTGAGAGTTTAGAGGTATTCAAATGCTAGTTTTCAGTCAGATCCAGATGATTGTAGATTACAGTCAGGGTACATCTTCACTTTAAACAGTAGTACAGTAAGTTGGAAGAGTTCCAAATAACCAACCATTGCAGATTCTACGACTAAGGTAGAGTACATTTCAGTTTCAAGGGCAATAAAGGAAACAGTTTGGATCAAGAAGTTCATCACTGAACTTGGAGTAGTTCCTAACATTATTGAGCCTATAGTATTGTACTATGACAAAAATGATGCTATTGCATAAGCAAAGGAACCAAAGTCTCATCAACAATCCAAATATATACTTTGAAAGTTTTACTTGATCAGGAAGATAATGGAGTAAAAAGACATAGTACTGGAGCGAATTCCCACTGAAGAGAATCTTGCAAATCCTCTCACTAAGCCATTATCTCAAAAGAGACATGATTAACTTTGGATGGATATGATATTAGATACATAGGTTGTTGACTTTAGTGCAAGTGGAAGATTGTTAATTTATATCAAGTGGGAAATTGTTAATTTATGCATTTACTACCAATTTGTTAGTTGCAATTTTATATATGATTATTAATTTATACCCTTGTAGCCAATTGGTTGCAATTTTATGTGTGACATTATTATTTAATCAATAAAGACATTCTTTATCTTTACGTATTATGTTTATTAAATTTGATGTTTTAATATTAAAAGTAAAATCCTTGAAATAATTATTGTACAATTAAAATTATGATGAGCTTATAATTATGAGATTCAACTTGCATTTGTATACTATTTCTAAATTGTTACTAGTTGTAATTTCATCGAGACAGAATATTGATGAAATAGTAAAAACTAGTACACATTATATTTCTTTCTTATGAAGAAAGTAATTGATCTTATATTTTAAAGTATGGAGATATTTAAACAAATATGTGAGTGCTTATTAGAGAATAAGTACCCGATTATGAAAATCTCAAATAGAATATTACTTATGTGTTTGTGAATTTTTCATTATGATAGTTATATAATTGATCCATCGATATGAGATTACCAAGGTATCTCATGTGAAAATTACTGTATTTTAATGCTACTTATAACTTATCCTATTTAGGGAAGCTCAATCAGTAGCACTTGGATACTGTATAAACTATATGAAGATAGTTGAGTAAGCTAATAAAAGATTAGTTACTTTAAAGTAATTAGAGAGAATGTCCTATTGTTCTTCATTAGTAGTGATTTAAGAAAAAATTTTACTAGAGTAAATTGACATTTGAAAAGGTATTTTCAAATATTAATTATAAATCAAGTACTAGTTAGTAAGAACGAATATGATTAGATTTAAAAGAGTAGATATTATATCTATATTCTATCCAGTTGGAATATTGGATGACGAAAGTTATACACTATAACCATGCATGGACATGTTAAGTCAAACAATTTTGACATACCTAATATTTGTGTGATCATGACATATTACTAGACATCAATCTTGATTTATGGTTATAAATTGATTAACTGGAGAATTAAAGATAAATTAAAAAGATTTTTAATTTTTCTAATTCTAAGTATGAATTAAATTTGCCAATATATTAAGAACATAATGAGTCAATCATAAAGAGGAGATAAAAACAAAAAAAATCAATTTTAATTAAGTTAGACTTAATTATGAAATTTGAGAAACTTCAAAAATTAAATATAAAATATTTGATTTTATTAAATTAAATTATATATCAGAAATATTTAATTTTAATAAAAGTAAAACCCTAAAACCCTTTTTTTTCTATAAATAGGAAGTTAGCATAAGGAATATTATACTCTTTCTTATTCTCTCTCAAAAGAGTTGAGTTTCTTTTTGACTACTTTGTAGATACTATTAGAAGTTGGATACATAAATACTTTGAAAGAGTTTTAAAATCGTTTTAGTAGCAACTTCAAATCAGGTATGATTTTTTAATTTTTTAATTTATATTTTTTAAGTTATTCAATTATTATGACCCTTTTGAAAACTGTAAAAATTTTGTTTTTTCACCGTGCTTTTGATTCGATCATGATTGATTTTCTAATAGCAATAGAGTTGGATGAGCTCAAGCTCTGAAAGAACTCCTTAACAGGAATTCCAAGAGTTGATGGTCATCCAAAATAGGGGACAGGCTGACAATAGCGGAAGAAACTTGATGTGTATACGTATGTATATGTCGGAGCTCCTGATCAACATTCTCACAAACTTATTGAATATTTTGAGGCAAGTCCGGTTATTAGCAACCATTGTTTCGAAGGTTGGTGTCAAACAAGTTAAACCAAACATTTTTATAAGTTTTATTTTATATTAATTATAGTACGAATAGTCACCAATAGCGGTGAAAACATGGGATGGGGTCAGATTTATCTCGACGGGAGCAACCCTAGGAACGAAAAAGGGTCATAATTTGAGAGTCTAGATCTTTTGTCCAGTTTTATAGTATTTTATTCTGTCTCATAAATCTCAGCCATTTATTTATGTGAGCTCCGCGTAGGTCCCGCATAAATAAACGTAAGACCTGCATAAATAAATAGCTGAGATTCATGGGACAGAATAAGACACCATAAAATTGGGCAGAAAATCTTGTCCTATAACTTAGTTACAATTTTCTACCATAAAATTGGGCAGAGAAACTTGTCCGATGACTTGGTTCTCTTGTCCGATGACTTGGTTACAGTTTTCCCAAAGCTTCATAAATCAATGCAACAGTGGTCATACTGGAGAAACTCACGATACAATGCCATACCACTCTCGCTGCTATTATCATTGTTAAAATAAGTACACTAAAGGGCATGCATGCGTCAAGCTTCTCCCTGATGAAAACTATTTAATAGGTTAGAAGTTCAAGAAATTAATGTACAGTCATCATAACATCTAAAATTCGCGTACATTGTAGATTTTGAAAACAAATGGAGTAGGCACGAATGTCATAAATCTACACTATATCTACGCTATGTTGGCAGAACGGTCCGTGTTCTCTAATGCGGTTTCTTCAAGAATTTGTGGCACATAACAGCACCCTCAAAATATGTCAGACTGTGATTTGAATACTGCTCTCTATCGGAATCTGTCATCTCTGAGAACCCAAATGAATTTATCCATGTGTTTAGAACACTAGGAACTGCAGGCAACACCAACCTCTCTACCCCTAAATTCATAAGCTGCTTTTCAAGCTCGTCAATCATCATCCTGCACATTCCTTGTCCACGGTAATTGCACCTGGTGGCAACAAAAGGTAACTCTGCAATTTTGCCTCCAAAAACTCGCACATTGGCTACCGATATCAATTCCTCAGATTTCTCCAGAATTACTGTGCAGAATCCCTTACAGTTTAAACGACTTAGCGCTGATACTCTGCAAAACACTACATCTTGGAAAAAATCCCTTCCTGTGAAAAAGTCTGTTATTGGTTCAAAGCATTCATGCAACACCTTAAGAGCAAGGTTGAGTTTGCAGCTGTTCTCCGTCTTCATATCGAGAGTGCCGGTATCAGAGTCCATGCAGCCCAACAATGTCCAAGTGAATTTACCTTCA
Source organism: Erythroxylum squamatum (assembly GCA_025629845.1). Lineage (NCBI taxonomy): Eukaryota > Viridiplantae > Streptophyta > Magnoliopsida > Malpighiales > Erythroxylaceae > Erythroxylum > Erythroxylum squamatum. Next base: position 19,391,682 of record JAOTBA010000203.1, read on the forward strand.
CGTAGTTGAATTGGATTCATCATTAAGTTTTGAAGGCCTAAATGTATGTTTTCACATATGTTGCTGCAAAACCAATTTTCTCTCCTCATCTTGATTTCTGCCCTGTTCTTTAAGCACCTCAGATGGTACTTATCCAGGCATTGGTCACAACTCAACATATAAACTTCCGCAGATGGCTGAACATTCTCTTCGCACTTGAAATGACCACAAATTTGACAGCAACATGACAGGCAAAACCATTCCCCATCTGGGACATCTTCTAATCCGAGGCAGGTTATATGGAATGAAGATGGACACTGATCGCATAAAATAAGATCTCCACCGACATGACAAATAGAGCAAATCTCATCGCTCTGTTCAGCCTGATGATGTTTGTCTTTCCTGCCGCACTTGGTTGAGACTGTTCCGTTGGTGAAGACTAAAAGCTCGTCTTCACAGTCTAATAAGGATCTGCCATCTCCAAGAAAAATATTAGCTGGTGGTCTGCGGTCTGTGCAACCAGCATGAGCTTCGAAGTCACCAAGACTAAAAGTCTCCGAGCAACAACTGCACTTGATTCCACGGTGAGTTACAGTGCCTTTCTTTACTCGAGTCCTGCTGTCACTGGAATAGCAATGGACCTTTGCTCTTGGTAACACCACATCATAGTCTATCAGCAAAGACAAGATGTTTATTGGCTTTGCCCACTTTGAAGAATTAGACGTTTCTTCTTTCTTGACCCTCTTTCTACGCTGTGTCCTGCTGGCTCGCTGATTTATTTCTGAAACTTCTTTCAGGTTCTCCAGAGATGCTAGCTTCTTTCCTCTTTGTGGCAGTCTCTCCATAACTAAGAAATCTGCATCAGTCTTTCTCTTCCTTCCTATTAGCTTATGTCTGTTTGAAGATTCTTTGCTGCCATTGGTTGAACTTTTCTGGACAGAACATGCTGTAAAACAATTTGCCATGTTGGAATCCCTCAAATCTTGACAAAGCCGACGTAGGGACATGTATAATTTTCTTCTTCCAGGTATCGGAGCGATGTACCTATATCTGTACGTGCTTTTATAACTCGAACGCTCAATTTTCCATCCCATATACAACAGATGCTTCCTTACCTGGAGAAGAAGACACTCTGGAGCACGTTTACTGCCTAACGAGAAGTATTGACTTATGGCTTTTGGACAAAACTCAGCTCCATTCACCATGTCAGCTTCAAAAGGTAGCCAACTTGCTATACCTTCACAATCCGAATCTTCTAGCTTTCCGTCGAACTTATTAGTAACAGTCACTAAACCTCCCACTTCCACACAAGAATCAGTAGGCTTGCCGGAGTCGGATTTCAATATTATCTCACCCTCTAATGGATTCTCAACTGTTGAAAACTGGTGACGCTCCTCTGAAACTCCTCTAAACTCCGTCAAAGCTGCATTAGAATCAAGATTCATGCAAGAACCATCAAAATCATCGTCAGGTTTCTGATACTCTAAATCGTGCAAGATTTCAGTGACCAGCTCCTTCCACAAAGGTTTGACCCCGCAAACCATCTCCAGATACTTCTCCTTAATTGTTCTCCAAGTCTGCCCCGCAGAAACGTCAGGTTGCCAATCTTTCTCAAACTTGACAATCTCCTCCATTAAAGGCCAAGTTCCACGGCGCCTCCAAATCCCACTTCGCTCATCCCAATCCCGAGTGATCCTCAAATCCTTAACGCCAGCCATAAACTTTCTGCCGGATTCAGGCAAGAAAACCACTCTCTGATCTGAACCATGATGGTAGTGGTCACATATCACACCTTCCCACCAAGTCCCCATGTAATAGAAATCTACGCAATCACCATAACATAACTCCTGGAGTTTGTGGTTCACTGAACGAGGCAATGACCTCAAACAATCAGAACAACGGGTAACATCTTTCTCATGAACGTCGAACATGTTACGCGGCATATTGGTTGCAGAAACAATGCGTACTTAATTTGTGGTTCACTGAACGAGGCAATGACCTTAAACAATCAGAACAATAACAACTCTCTCTTGATCGTTGAACGTGTTATGCGGCATTTTGGTTATGGAAACAATCAGTATTTATTCAAAAGAACTAATCCTTTTTTTTTTGGTCAAAGAGAACGAATCCTTATCATATTCGGAGAGTTAATTCCTAAACTCATCCGGTTTTCTTCAGGAATACTTCAGAAATCAGGTAATTAGTGTCTCCTTCTACTTCTAATAACGATTTCTTTCTTTCCTCTGTTTTCGCAGCATCATAATTTTAACCGTCGTACTGAAGCCTAAAGTTTGATTTTCTTTCTCGGAAGTATAGGATCATCAAAATATGCATTATTGAAAACAAATTATTTAAGATTTTTAATCTTTCTTTTTCACAAGTTAAAAGGATTTATTTTAGAATTCTTTCTTTTATCTATCTTAATTTTATCTTATTTTCTTTTTTATTTTTAAATAAAATTTTTTATATAAATTTTTTTTAAAACTGTTACAACCAATGTTTTAAAATTTGTACCAAAAATTAAATCAATAAAATAAAATATTTAAATTTTAAAAGTTCAATTAGTATTACATCATCATAAATTTGACATATAATAAATAAAAAATAAAATTTATAAAAATAAATATAATATAATAAAAATGAAATACTTTATTGAAACACCGATATCTATTAATCTATAATCAATTAATAATAATTCAAACTAAAGATGAATAATAATTCTCTTTTAATAATTCTTATAAATACCAAGATCTATTAATGTATAATTAATTAATAATATTCTAATAATTTAAACTAAAATTAAATAATAATTCCTTATTCCTGTATATTAAGATTCTTAAGGTAATTATTTATGAAAACATGTTAGTTTACATAAATCGATCATTTAATTAATTAAGTGGTCTGGGATGTTACAAGTGGTATCTGTAAGCGGGTGATCTGGAATGTTACAAGTAGTATCAGAGCCGGTACCTGAACTGTTGTGCCAGCTAGGCTGGACCCCAAAGAGGGCTCGGCTTTAAGGGAGTGGAGAGTGTGAGATCCCACATCGGTCGGAGAGGGGAACGAAATACGCCTTATAAGGGTACAGATACCTCTCCCTTGCAGATGCGTTTTCCATAGCCTAATGTACCGGATCCCATCGGAACTTCGAGGTTAAATGTGATTGGGTGAGAGTAGTTCTAGGATGGGTGACCTCCTGGGAATGCCTCGGGAAAAGCAAAAATGTGAGGGCTTGGCTGAACCAAGGTCCAAAGCGAACAATATCTCTTAGCGGATGATCTGGGGTGTTACAATTTCCAACTAGATTGAGATATGAAACTTTCTTCATTTATTCCTTTTCTTATGATGTTGTCAAACAAATTTTTTTTACTAAGACCTTTGCTTTTAGCTATAGGACTATCAATTGACTTACAATCTTGCATATGGAATTCTTCAAGACCTTTTTAAATATGTCACTTATGAGACAGAAAATGATCTCTTTGAATAATCTAGTAAAATCTTTACTCCAAAAATGTATGTTGCTTGACCCATGTCTTTAATTTTTAAATTTGGATGACCACCAGCTTTTGATTTGCTTAACAAACTCTCAGTCATTACAAACATTCAAATATCATCCACATATAAAGATAAAATTTCAATTTTACCTTTATATTTGTTAATGTATACACGTTGCTCTTTATCAATGAAATAATTATGTTACATAAAATGAATGTACCACTATTTTGACGACTTCTTCAAGCTATAAATTGATTTTAATATCTGACATACTTTATGTTCTTGGCCTCATTTAATGGTTTTATATAAATTTATTCTAGGTCTAACTCAATGAATCCTATAGGTTGTTTTAATAAATTTATTTTGTTAATTCTCTATTTTAAAAAATAATCTTTTGAGTCTTAATTCTCTTAGCCAAAGGAGAATGTTAGAATCAAAATGCATTTGTTATAGAATCTTCTTAATTATTTTGTTCTTCATTGATAAGAAACTTTTGAGACTGATTTCTCTTGACCAAAGGAAATGATGATCTTGTTAAATAATTATTTCAAGTTGTTTAGATCATATTTACTCATCACCAGAAGTGTATGATTGCTGACTCACCACCATTTAAAAATTTCATAAAGATAACTATTTTTGTAAGAGGTTTTGATATTTATTATGGTTGCTACGATACATTGAACATCGATTATTTCAAGTTCTTGAGACCATTTTCAAAGATGACTATCATATAATAGTTTCTGTGAGTTTATGTTTCTAATCATATATATGCGTGAACTAAAACATACAACATTTTATTATTATAAATAAGATCTCATTTCCATTTTGGCTGATAGGTAGCGAAGAAGGTTCCTTAGTAACTATTGCATAATTTTCATTGTATAATTAAAGACCTTACTGCATTTAAGGTACATACAAACTTTGAAAAACATTTGAGAAAAGTTATTAAATGGTTAGGGTTCGATAAGAGAATAAACCCTTAAACAAGATATAAGGGTTTCTATGGATTTTGATTCCTTCATCATCTGTTCCAAATGATGACCCTATATTGTGGGTATTTGAGGAAGATGATGTAGAAATTGGCATACTCAGGTTATTAGCATTTTCAGTTAAATCCATAATGTTCTTATTATTTTGTAGTTTTGCAATCTTTATTGCGCCTTTTAAATTAACAGTTTTTTCAATTTATTATAGATTTAGGATCTATACATAATCATTTGTTGATATATAAAGCACCTAAAATATGACTAAGTATAAATGAAAAAATAGAGAAAGAAAAGAATTAACACAAGACAAATTTAACAAAAGAAAGTATATATTTAGGAGAAAGCTATCTTAATCTCTCTAATACAGTCTATTGTCTCTTTGTTTTTGTTTACAAATGGATACACAAATATAATAGAAACTAGAATGTATCGAAGCTAAAAATATAATAGTTAAAACATATGAAAACTATCATATATATAGAATGATTAAGGTGGTGAATTGTGTTTCTACGCAATTCCATCGTTTTATAAGAAAGGTTGTAAATAAAAGTTGTTTTTACAGCTTTTATTAACTATATTACCACTATGTCAAGCTATAAAGATGGAATTTATGACCGATTTCTGATATTAGAGCTCAAATAAAGAGCAAAGGTAGTTTTGGCCCCAATATCTCTCCCATTTAAAATCACCTTTACTTTTATTCATACTGCTTATATTTTTCTAGGTTGATAGAGGACCTACACTATATGAAATTATCAGTATTGAGTAAATTTGTTAGCATATCTGTCAAGTTATTCTTAATATGAATTTTCTGCACTTCTATACTTCATTCTTCCACTTTTTCTATAACAAAGTGATATTGAACTTAAATGCATTTTGTCCTTGGATGAAGTGATGGATTCTTTGTCAAGTGCAAAGTGCTTTAACTATCATAAAATAAAATAAAATAATCTTCTCTTACTTGTGTCCAAGTGCCGCACTAACATTTGTAATCAAATTGCTTCTTTACTAGCTTGTGTAACTACAATATATTTTGCTTTCATTATAGAAGTAGCCATAATAAATTGCAATTTTGAGACCCATCTTACAACTCCTCCAACAAGAGTAAACATATAAACTATGGTGGGCTTGCTTTTATCAAAATCACCTACATATTGAATTGACATAACCCCTAATAATAAAGTATGACCCTACAAAACATAATGTATTATCTTAAGTATCCTTAATATATCTCAGGATCCTCTTTACAATACTCCAATGCTCTTTACCACAATTTCCCATGTATCGACTAACCAGTCTTACTACATGTTGCTTGGTTTTTTGCAAATTATATAAAACATTAAGCTACCCACTGCTAGTGTATACAATACTCGAGCCATTTCCATCTTCTTTGTTTTATTGACAGGACTCATACTTAAAGAAAACTTGAAATTAATAGGAAGAGGTATAGAAATTGGCTTACAATCTTACATATTGAAACGATGTAAGATTTTCTTCAAATAATTATTTTAAAAAAGCCAAATCTTTATATTATTTTTGTCTCCATGAATTTGTATCCCTATAATCTTGTTTTCTAGTCTTAAGTCCTTTATTTCAAAATCCCTATCCAATTGTGCCTTCAACTCTTTAATATGATCTTTTTTGGGGCTTGTTTCCAATATATCATCAATTTATAATAGCAAGAAAATGAAATCATTATTTCCAAGTCTCCAGGAATAAGCACAAGGATTTGAATTAAGTATATTGTGTCGAAAGCTTATGATGAAGGAATCAAATCTCTTATACTAGCATCTCGGTGCCTGTTTGAGGCTATATAGAGTTTTGTTCAACCTGCAAACTAAGTTCTTTTTTCTTCTTCTTCAAACCATTTTAGTTGGAGCATATAAATTTCTTCTTCAAGTTCCCCATAAAGCATAGCTTTGACATCTAATTGCTCTAAATGTAAATCATATATAGAACATATTACCGAGACTACTTGAACCATTGTCAATTAAACAATAAGAGAAAATATTTTGTTGAAGTCAATAACTTCTTTTTGACCACTAAACTTGCATGATAATGCTCCACTTGCTCATTGTCGTCTCTTTTAATCTTATAGACTCATTTTTTACTGATGGTCTTCCTTTCTTGTGATAAAGAAATAAGATTCTATGTCTTATTTTTATGGGAGGCTTCAAATTCTTCTTACGTTGCTGTCATCCATAGAGAAGCGTCTTGGCCTTTTATAGCCTCATGGAAAGTTGATGGTTATCCATCCTCTATTAGTACAAAATATGCAATATTACCTCCCATAATGTGTTTTGAGTGCCAAGATAGTTCTTTCCTTTCCTGAGCTAGCTGTTGAACCTCTAGGGATGAGGACTTAGCATGTTCTTGTTCTTTTTGCTCTGTTGTAGTTCCAAAAAATTTGGATCTTCTTGTTCTTATCTTTCTTCAACTTGGACTATAGTAGTATTTGGTCTCTCCTTTGAAGTGCTATTTTCTTCCTTTTCTTGTAAGTTATCTTCTAAAAATATGGCATCCTTGCTAATTATTATCTTATAAGTAGTGGGATCTTATAGGCGATACCTCTTTATTTCCATTAGCGTGTCCTAAGAAAGTGCATTTCTTGGATTTTGGATCCAAATTTGACTTTTATTAGGAATTATACATAATGTATGCAGAACATCCAAATATATAAAGAAGTGAATAATTAGTTGGATAATTGATCCACATCTCTGTTGGTGTCTTCATCCTAATTATTGTTGATGGAGATCGATTTATCATATAACAAGTGGTTTTTATTGTTTTGGCCCAAAATGATTTGGCTAGACCTACAGTCCTCAACATTACTCTTGTTCTTTCCAATAATGTTCTACTTATTCTCTTTGCTACTCCATTCTGTTATGGAGAGTATGCTACTGTGAACTTCCATTTGATGACTTCTTGTTTACAAAATGCATCAAACTCGTTGCCAACGTATTCACCTCCATTATTTGATCGTACAGATTTGATTCTTTTCTTGATTTCAAGTTCTACATGTGCTTTGAAGTTCTTGAAAACTAAAAACACATCTAACTTTCTATTGATTCTATATACCTAACATCTCCTAAAGTAATCATCAGTGAAAGATCCAAAGTATTTCACACCTCCTAAGGATGAAACTGGTACTTCTCAAATATCATAATGAATTAGCTTTAGAATAGCTTTGCTTTTAGCAGTGGAGCTGCTAAATTTCAATCTATTTTACTTATTAGTAAAATAATGCTGACAAAAGGGTAATCATACCTTTTTTAGCCCTAAAGGAAGCTTTTATTTTGTAAGAATCTTCAATCCTTATTCCAACATGTGGTCAGTCTAAGGTGTCACTTCATTGTTGATTCTTTGTTTGAACTTACTAATGTAATAGATACTTCTCTTTCTTACAGTGTTTCCCCTTTGCGCATGTACAAATTAGTAGTTACCTTTTCTGTTTTCATCACTATAAGTGCAACTTTAACTAGTTTTGTGATCCTATTTTCAACTTAAATTTCACAGTTGGTACCATCATCAAGTTGTCCTAAAGTCACTAGATTTTTTTTCTAGCCCATTTATATATCTTACCTCCTAGATGGTGCGAATCATACCATCCTATATTTTTAGTTTAACGGTACTGATACTAATAATCTTTAAGGCATGATCGTCACCTATAAATACAGATCCTTCTAAAAGTGGTGTATATTGGTCAAACAATTCTATTTAGGAGGTAATGTGCTAGATGGCTCTTGAATCCAAAGGTCAGACATTAATAAAATGATTTATGCCATTGTTGTTACCTCACTATAAAGGATTTGCCATCATCTAAGGTACTTGAGACATTACCTTAAGGGGTTGTTACATTTTTCTCTGCATTCTTCTTATTCCAACGCTCCTTCTCGGTGTGCGTTTTCTTACCACATTTGTAACATTTGATATTCTTTATTTTTTTATTTGGACCTACCATAAGTTTGACTTTAATTAGAACCACACTTTTTTTATCTTCCTTTTATAGTGGAAAGTGTCTCTGCTTGTTGCGAATTTGATAATCTATCCTCTTTATTCCTACACATATGTTCTTCTTCTAAAATAGTAATGGAAGCATCTTCAGAGACTAAATACTCCGAGAGAATATTATTGGTCAAATTGATGATGAGTAGATCATAAAAATCTAGTAGACTTTAAAGTAGAAGTTTTGGACATTCATTTACATTTATTTTGTAGCCCAACCGTGAAACCTTAGAAAATAAAGTATTAAGAGTGTTGGCATGATCTGTTACTGAAACATATTTAACATTCAAAGAGTATAAAATCTTCTTTTTAAAGAGATTTTATTGTGTAGTAACTTAGCCTCATATAATTTTGTTAGTGTATCCCAAATATCCTTTATAATGTTTTTCTCCTTTAAACTTAACAAGATTCCATTAGCCAAACCAAAGTGTAGATTTGCGATAGCCTAGTAGCTAGACCCAAGTGTAGATTGGCAATAGCCTTGTCATTCATTTTTTCCATTTATTGTCATCTTGATATCCACTGACCTTTCTTTGATGGCCTCCAAACAATCTTCTTTTGTTAAGATTGCCTTCATCTTCATATCCTATGATGATAAATTATATAGTTAAACTTTTCTATTTCAAACTTTGTTGCTATTGTTGGACGATGCTAAAACTTGGCTTTGATACTATTGATATAATGGTGAGATATAAAACACCTAAAATATAAGTAAGTTGAAATAAGAAAATAAAGAAAGAAAAGAATTAACATAAGAAAAAATTAATAAAGGAAATTGTGTATTTAAAAGAAACCTATGTTAATCTCTCTAATACACTTAGTGAAGATGGCTTTAACATTAATAATACAGTAGACGACTTGAAAATTCAAAAAAAACTAAGGTTATCGGATGGGTTATATAGGTCACTCTCGAGATTATACAAAAGTCACATATACTTTTAAAGTATCTATAAAAGTATGTACGACAAATAATATCAATAAATTATTAATAAAGATAACATTTAAATTTAATTGATATGAGATTTAAAACTAAGTTATTTTTTAAAAAAATATATACTGATTAAAAATTTTCAAAAAATGGACACTCATTGCTAAATTTTCATTTTCCTTATTCGTTAAATAACTTTTAATAATTTCTTTGCCTCTCTTTTGCGATTCTGTCCATGAACACTTCAGAAATATGGTAATTGTCTTCTTTTTAAAAAAGAATTCTTTCTTTCTTTTATTCTCTTTTCTGTTTTTATAGCATCACAATTTTACTACTTCACCTGTCAATAATCTTTTACTGTGAAATAGCTCTTAATCTTTTTTTTTGGTAAATTAATAGCTCTAAATCTTAGTGTTGCTGGAATTGTATAATCGATTAACAACAACCTAAAAAGTTATTGTACTAATTAGCTATTTTCCTTTTTTCAGTTTTCTTTCTATAATGTTATATTTTAATTAATTAATTATATTGTAATTAATTAATTATATTTAATTAAAAAAAGATGTTGGGACCGAAACCCAACCGCTCAAACTAAACCAAGAACTCTTATACTCTTGCTCAAATCATACAATGGAAACAAATTAAAAGCCGAGTTGAAAGGCGGATGAAAGCGAAAGAACGAATCATAAAGCGAAAGTCAAGGTGAGCGAAATCCGAAGAAAATCAAATCAGATCAAAAACTGAAGGAATCGAAAACGTGTGCGGAAACGAAAGGAAATCGAATTCTTAAGGAGCCAAAGAAAACAAAATGCTTAATGACGAACTCTTAACTCCGACATCCGAAAACGCATACTTTAGAGAAAACGTCGCGTTGGAAAACTAAAAGACGATCCTGATCTAAACCGATCCAATTCGGTAT
>JAOTBA010000203.1:19404490-19415278 GCA_025629845.1 Erythroxylum squamatum
CGGATCAATTCAATTTCCACTTCCAAAATCCAAAATGCCAAAATGCAAAATGCCAACTTCACTTCAACGGTTCAACCGAAATCAACTTCAACGTTCACTCAACTTCACTTCAACCAAAATCAACTTCAAAAATATCCCCAAATCCAACACAAGTTACACAACAACACCAATTTTTAACCACAAATCCAACATCATCTACCAACCAACACAATCACAGAAGCAATTAATGTCCAAAAGCCATGAAAAATTAAACAAAACAATCGGTCATTTACAATCTGGGTCGATGTCGGGTCCTCAGCAGGCGGCGACGGTGGGGTGTGTGGTGACGGCTTCGGGTGTTGAAGACAGCGACGCTAGGGTGTGCGGTGGACGCCGGACGGTGGACCTCAGCAGGCGGCGACAGCTTCAGGCGTTGAAGACGGCGACGCTAGGGTGACTCCACGACTCCAAGACAGAGAAGAAGAGGAGTCGGAGAAGGACGAGGCGGCGACGGTGATGACCGGCGAGGCAGGCGGCGAGGGAGCGGCGGCGATGTGAGAGGGAGAGAAGACGAAGAGAGATGTGAGAGCTGAGAGGAGAGTCCGAAGTCGGGGAGGGGGGATTTGATTTTTTAGGGTTTATTTTTTGTTTTTTGCAAAATGATCCCTGGCCCTTTTTTTCCGGAATGGTCCCGAAATTTCTGGTATTGGTGGTACCGGCCGGAATTCAACACCAATATATATTTGTCCGTACCGATTCCGGTAACCGTCCGGTACGAAACGTACCAGCCGATACGAAATGGAATCCATATCACTGATAGGTACACAGGACTACAAAAGAAAACTATTGAAGAGCTAGTTCAAGGCATATTGTAACGAGGGATAATTCAAGAAAGTGTAAGTCCTTTCTCTTTACCTACAGTCCTAGTCAAGAAGAAAGACAATTTATAAAAGATGTGTGTAGATTATAGGGCTATAAATACATGCACAACAAAAGATAAGTTTATTATTCCACTAATTAAAGAACTTCTAAATGAATCAGAGGGAGCTAGTTGTTTTTCTAAGCTAGATCTAAAAGTAAGGTATCATCAAATTAGTATGTTTGAAAGAGATATATAAAAAAAAAACTACTTTTAGAACTCATGAGGGCATTATAAGTTCTTGATTATGCCTTTTTGTTTAACCAATGTTTCTAAAAATATGTTAGAGTCTATGAATTCAATATCTAAACCCTATCTGCATAAGTTTGTATTGATATTTTTATATGATATATTAGTGTATAGTCATTCTTTGAAGCTACATTTAGATCATCTTACATAAATGTTACAAATGAAAAGGGACTAGTAACTTTTTTTTCAAGAAGTCAAAATGTTCATTTAAGGCACTAAAGGTGGACTATTTAAGTCATTTCATATCAGCAGATGGAGTTTTTACAGATCCTAAAAAAGTTGAAGCAGTTCAAAAGTGGCTAGTTTAGATAAATTTGAAGCATTTTAGAGGATTTTTAGGGTTAACAAGTTATTATAGGAGATTTATTAAAGAATATGGCAAATTTAGTAGACCCCTAAAAACATTATTGAAGTAGAATTAATTTATATGGCATGAGGAAGTTAATTATGCTTTTAATGTGCTCAAGTATGCTCTAGTATTTGCTCTTGCTTTGATATTGTCTAATTTTGATATGAACTTGTTGAATCAAATAGTTAAGGAAGTGGTTTGGTGATAATGTTCCTACATATTGCACATCTATTAGCTTGTGTAAGTAAAACCTTATCAAATAAATATCAACTATTATCAACATATGAAAGGAATTGTTAGGTTTAGTTATGACAATAAGACACTGATCATATTTTTCTTAACAAGGAGGAAGTGTATAGTTTAAATAGACCATAGAAATTTGAAGTATTTGTTGAAACAAAAGATCACTACACCATTTCAACGAACATGGTTAACTAAATTGCTTATATTTGATTTTGAAATCAAATACAAGAAGGGTAGTGAAAATGCAGTAATTGATGGTCTTTCTAGAGTAAGCAATGGGGAGTTGTATTCTATGCCGGTCTCTCAAATTCAAACCATATTGTTGTAGGAGATTAGGAGAAGTTAGGACATTGATCTAACTCTCTCTACGCCGAATCAGATATTCAACCAAAGAGCATTGCCCAATTCTTTTTTTACCTTAAATATAAAAACTATTATATTGGAAGAATAGATTGGTGGTAGGAGCTGATTTGTCCCTAAATTAAGGAACCATAGCTTTATTTCGTGCTTCTTCAACAGAAGGACATTCAAGTTTCTTGGCTCCATATAAGAGGCTAAATTTGTCTTTTTACTGGAAGAAGATACAGGTTTAGAATCAGGAATTCATTAGGAAATGTGAAGTATGTCAAAGAAATAAGTATGAAACAATAGCTACATTTAGAGTGCTTTAACCATTGCAATTCTTTAGTAAACTTGAACAAGCATCAGCATGGATTTCATCAAGGGTTTTCTCAAATTTGATAACATACACTGTTATTTTTTCAACGATTAATACATTCAATAAACATGCTCATTTTATGCCATTATCACATTTTTATTCAACTGCTAAGGTTGCTTCAGGAACCTTAATTGTGTTTATAAATTACATAGAGTGCATGTCATTATTGTTAATGATAAGGATCCCATTTCCTTAAGTATTTTTTGGCGAGAGTTTTTCAAGGTCTAGAGTGTTTTTTAGCTTTGTCTTCATCATATCACTCCTAGATGAATGGCCATATGGAAGTAATTAATAGGACCTCAGAGATATATTACATGGTGGGTCATTATCCTCAACAATGGAGTAAATGGTTGCTTCTTGTTAAATGGCAGTATAACACCATGTTCCACAATATTATGATTAACAATATTAGAGGCATTGAAGGCAGATCTTATGATTCTCACAATATTAGAGAACTGTTTGATATTCTTTTATCTCATAATATCAAAGATTATCTTTCTGCTCCGTTCACTAGTATGGATGTTAAGGAGGTTTTGTTTTCCTTACACCACTCTAAAGCTACAGGCCCTGATGGGTTTACTGTTAGAGTTTTTTAAAAAAACTTGGGATATCACTAGTAATTTGCTTACAGAAGCTGTCTTAGAATGCTTATTTGCTTGTAAAATGCTGAAGGAGATAAATCACATTTATATTTGTCTGGTTCCTAAAAATTTGAATCATGATTCTCTGACAAACTATAGACCCATCTCATGTTGTAATATGATTTACAAGGTGATTGCTAAACTCTTTGCTAAAACACTGATATCTACCATAACAACAATGGTAGGCCCAACTTAGAGTGCATTCATACAAGGAAGATCTATAGGGGATATTCTCCTTCTAATGTACGAGATTTTGAAGAATTATAATTAAGGGAGAAATATTAAAAGCTACTGCTAGAAGATTGACTTCTTTAAGGCTTTTGATAATGTCAATTGACATTTTGTTCAAAAAAAGCCCTTAAATTCCCAACTATATTTGTTGAATGGATTATGAAGCGTATCAAAACTGCTTCAATTGGTACTCTTGTAAATGGGATTCCTACCAAGCCATTAAATTGTGCTAAAGGAATTAGACAAGGAATCCCCTTTCCCCTTATCTATTCACTCTTGTTATGGAAGGTCTCTCTTGTCTTATCAACAAGTCCACTGGTTCTAATGGGAGGTTTCACTACCACAATAAATGTAGTGCATCAAGCTCACACATTTAATGTTTGCAGTTGATTTGATTCTTCTTTTTGGGGTTTAATCTGAATCAGTGACGACCCTAAAGCAACTTTTTAAGCATTTCTCCAGATGGTTAGGACTGAAAGTAAATGTAGATAAATGCAATTTGTATTGCTCCAAAGATGTGAAGAATGCTACTGAACTTTTTAGGATAACTGAGCTTCAGCTTTAAACTCTACCTTTCAAATATCTTGGAGTTTCTATTTCGTATGTAAAGCCTAAGTATTCTGAATGTATACATCTCATTAAAAGGATCAAAGTCCGCATCAATGCCTAGCAAAATAGATTCCTGTCATTAGCTGCAAGGGTCACTTTAACAGTCTCTATACTTGGAAATCTTTATATTCATTGGATATCTCATATCATTCTGCCTAAGAAAGTTATCAAGTAAATTGATGGTATCTTGAAAGCTTTCTTATGGTTCGAGAATTCTGTCAACTCTAAGAAAGCTAAAGTCAAATGGAGTGAGGTGACAATTCCTAAAAAGCAAGGAGGATTGGAGATCACACCTATTTCTTTATTACAAATAGTTTTTCTTTGCAAAAGGATTTGGAGACTTTTTGAAGAAAAAAATGCCATTTGGTTAAAATGGCTACATGAAACCTATCTCAGTATTGAAAGTTTCTAGCAACTGCCAATTTCCAATGAGTATTTTTGGTTCTTTTTATAAATGTTGAACATGAGGCACGTAGTGTACCTATGGATTAAGCATGTGTTAGAGAATGGAGAGAAAATTTGGGTATGGTTTGATAATTGGACACAACATAGTCCACTTATGCAAAGAACTGAATTATCCCAACTTACTATTAAGCTTCCACTCAACTCCAAAGCATACTCTCTGATGAATCAAGTAAATTGGGCAGGCAATTTTAGAGGGTTCTATATACTTGAGGGATTTTTACCTCAGATCATTCACAATCATATGCAGGACTCAGTATCCTGGCCAACAGATGCTTCTAGACATTTTGCAAATAAGTCGTGCTATAAAGCTTTGCAACAAGAAGGTGAGAATGTTCCTTGATTTAATCTTTTATGGAAGCACTCCCTGAATCAAAAGGCCTCAATATTCACCTAGCTGGTTATTAAGAACAAGATTCGTATTAACAATAGATGGTTTGGATCTTATAACCCGTGACCTTATCTGTGTGCTATGCAGAGAAGCTGAAGAGGATAAAGAACATCTATTTTTTTCAATTTAGATACTCAAAAAGCGTTATGGAGCAGAATTTTACATTTGCTTTCTGATAGTTGTCCCACTTATGACTGGTTAACCACTCTAAATTGGATCATTTGTATTGCTAACCAAAAGAGGCAATATGCACCTATGTATAAAACTACCTTCATAATAACTATTTACTGCCCATGGAAGGAAAGAAACAAGAGAATATATAGGAATGTGAAAGCAAACAAGTACTACCTAGTTGTAGACATCATTAATTAGATCAGAGCCATTATAATAGCTAATTTTGATCGGCATTCTCTATCTACAACAATGAAAACTAGATGGAATGTGTAACGCATGTTATTATATTTCATTTGCTATTGTAATTTAATTTATTTGTGAATTCATTGTAACTTGTAGTTAGCTTTGCTATAGTTAATGTCAATCCCTTATTCAATTCTTTTAAAAAAAGGAGTGCTCAAATAGGGTTAGATTGCTAAAAACAATTTTCATTACGAATTATTTTCATTAGTAGTCATTCTTATTATAATAAATAATTACGAATTAGTTAATTCATTATCTGACACTGTAGTGTGTTAGTCTGTACAAAGGAAATGGCTTGGGATTAGGTCTTAACCTAAGGTTTAAGAGCCATAAGGTTGACGATGACGTGGCTAAATCAATATCAAACAAGAAGAAATGGACAGAGGTTAACCAATCATATTAGTTTCAACTTTCATGTGTCCATTAATTTTGCAGTATACAGTTAAACACTACCTCAATCGTTCACGACCAATAGAACACCTCCCCAATACGTCTCCTGGGAATTTACTTTTTGCTTTTCTCAAAGCATAACAGCGAATTGCAGACGAACCAAACTTTTCTTGTCGCTTAGGCTGTTTTTCGAAAAAATGAAAAGGACAGAGATGTGGGCATCTTGAGATTTTGGATTTTACAAGACAAGTGTTCTACCTACAACTCTGGAACTTCTCCAGAGAAACAGAGTAACTTGAGAAGACATGTCTGTTGACCACCATGGAATCAATTCTCCTCAGTAAGTTAGTCACTTCCTTTTACTTTCTCTCCACTTTTGATTCCTACTATCTGTTCATTTTCTGCTGTCTTTAACTCTCACTTCCTTTTACTTTCTCCCCACTTTTGATTCCTACTAATTGTTCATTTTCTGCTGTCTTTAACTCTCTGCTCTTGTGAATACAATCATAACTAGTTGATAAGAAGCAATCTATGCAACCCAGTCCATTCCATGAAAACGCATCCATCTCATCGCCAGCGACCGATGACAACTCCCCGATCGAGCAAGTGGCACTCACGGTGCCCACATCTGATGACCCCACCCTTCCGGCGCTCACTTTCCGAACCTGGGCACTCGGAATTCTAGCCTGTGTCCTCCTATCTTTCCTCAACCAGTTTTTCTGGTACCGGAAAGAGCCTCTGAGCATCTCCGCTGTCTCAGCGCAGGTCGCTGTACTGCCACTTGGCCATCTCATGGCGTATACGATCACTGATAGAGTGTTCTTCAAAGGGACTAAGTGGGAGTTCACGTTGAATCCTGGACCATTCAACGTCAAAGAACACGTCTTGATCACCATCCTAGCTAACTCAGGAGCTGCAAGTGTTTATTCCATTCATATAGTTGGAGCTGTGAAGATATTCTACAAGAAGAAGCTGACTTTCTTGGCGGCGTTTCTGGTGGTTGTCACAACGCAGGTGCTCGGACTTGGGTGGTCCGGATTGTTCCGGCGATACTTGGTGGAGCCCGCTTCCATGTGGTGGCCACAGAATTTGGTCCAAGTTTCAATGTTTAGGTAACTTTTTGATTGTCAGTTGATATTTCTTTTCAGAAACAGTCACACTAGTGCTGTGCTTGATGATGCGATCTCTTTCTTTCTGCTTCGCATAAAAGAATTGATGATTGTGCTGCTTAGCCAAAGGTTGTGGGTGGACTTATTTCTTATAAATAAACATGAACTTGATTTTTTTTTCATCTTTTACATAATTTGAAAACGAATTAAACTAATACATTTCCTGATAGAATGCTTAATTGTGGTCAATTCGTAAATAGCACTAATTAGTATAAACTTTTCTTTTATACTTAGGCCTTTAAAAATTTTATGTTCTTATTATGAACACAATTTCAAAAGTTATCTAGGAGCTAGCTTTCTGTTGCCTAAGATGCACTATATGGAGAGAAATGAATTCAAGGATCTTCGAGATGACTCACGGCTCTGCACAAGTCACTGTCAATTTAGATTTAAAGATGGCAAGAGAATTCTACATTGCCAAGTAAATTCCTCAACTTACATAGCCCATCCTAAGCCAGAATTGGGAACTTAAGGGATACCTTATCATGGTTTATATGCTAGCTAGTTCTGTTTTAGTAACTGTTGTAGTCCATAGTTGACTGATCAATCTGCATTTGTCTCCTAAGATGTAAACTTTCTCTGTTGCAAGGTTAAATGTTCTTAATATTAATTCAACTTCTTTTCCAAAAAAGAAAAAAGAATCACCTAGTAGCTATAGCTAGGCATGGAAAGCACATTCCAACCTTCTATAAATTCCCATGTTTGTGCACTAGATATAATCTGCATTTTCGTGACATACAATCCTTTCACAGAGCATTGCACGAGGCGGAGGAGAGGCCTAAAGGAGGACTGACTAGGAATCAGTTTTTCATTGTGGCCTTCATTTGCAGCTTCGCTTATTATGCCTTTCCAGGCTATCTCTTTCCAAAGTTGAGTTCTTTTTCATGGCTTTGTTGGGTACTCCCTGCTTCTGTACTCACCCATCAGCTAGGTTCAGGACTAAAGGGATATGGGATTGGCTCCTTTGGCTTTGATTGGGCTACTATATCCTCTTACCTTCACAGTCCGTTGGCTAGTCCCTGGTTTGCCACTGCCAACATAGCTGTTGGATTTGCACTTCTCATGTATGTCATCACCCCAGTTACGTACTTGTACAACCTCTACAAAGCCAAGTCATTTCCTATATTCTCAGATGGTTTGTTCACCTCCGCTGGTCAGAAGTACAACATTTCTGCGATTGTGGACCCGAATTTTCATATCAGCATTGCTGCATATGAGCGTGAGGGCCCTCTTTATCTCAGCACCATATTTGCCATGATGTATGGTTTCAATTTTGCCTGCCTGACTGCTACAGTTGTTCATGTTCTCCTCTTTCACGGGAGGTAAGCAACTAGCTTTTTTGTTTTCAGCGTATTGTCACTGTGAACTTGTCGTTACATACGAGTTCATAAACAATTGCTTCTATAAGCCTGAATCGAGTTTGATTACCTTTCATTCCATCCTCTATTTGATAAGCATGTTCACTGATTTCCACGCATGATCAGGTTGCTGACTTGTTTACGAAAGCAATGACAAGAAGTCGTCATCAGTTTCTATTGTCCAAATTGTTGCCTCGTGACACCTAGCATCAATTTGAGGGGGGATATTAATGATAGAAATCACGTGTTGATTGTGTGAATATCTTGAGCTTAAATTATGGGATTCTATTATTGGTTTATACAGATTTATAGGCTTAATTAGTGGAGAGATTAACTCTGGCTCATTGTATATATGCAGAGCTCTGTAAACAAATGTATATATGAGATTATTCAAAATTCTCTGATTTTCTCTTGTTCTTACAAGCTTTACTCACATTGGTAACGGGTGTAGGGACATATTGCAGCTAAGCAGATCAGCATTTCAAGAGAAGAAAATGGATGTTCATACCAGGATGATGAGAAGATATAAACCAGTTCCTCAGTGGTGGTTCTTGTCCATTTTTTTTGTGAACATAGCTGCAGCAATATATGCTTGTATATACTACAAGGATCAAATTCAATTACCTTGGTGGGGGGTCTTGCTAGCCTGTGCCATTGGCTTATTTTTCACCCTTCCTATCGGTTTCATCACAGCTACAACAAATCAGGTACCTCATTGTAACACCCCGCAATCTACCATTTCTTGCACAGATATAGGTTTTTGGACTCTACAGTGGACTTAGCCCAGATTTCCAGAGTTTCTAGTACCTTCACGGTCTCGAGATATTTTCAATTTTAGCGATAACTGATATGAGTTTATGCAAGTTGCAAATGCTTTCTATAGCTAGGCACAGTAATCTGGCTTCGATGAGGGACTTGTTTCTTGCATTTACGTGAAATTCTAGTATTATCGAATTCTAACATCAAACCTTTTCTCTGACAAACAGAGGGACTTGTTTCTTGCATTTACGTGAAATTCTAGTATTATCGAATTCTAACATCAAACCTTTTCTCTACAAACAGACACCTGAAATAAATGTGTTAACAGAGTATATAATTGGGTATTTGTACCCAGGATTTCCTGTTGCCAGTGTATGTTTCAAAACATATGGAATCATTGGCATGAGACAAGGGATCTTATTTTTGCAAGACCTTAAGCTCGGTCATTATATGAAGATTCCTCCTAGAGCCACGTTCATGGCTCAGGTTAGCTAACCTTGTCATCCTCTTACTTGTAATTGACTCATTTTTATATTTATGTTTCTGCTCGGCAAATCAACTATTAACGTGGGGCAACTTTTCTTCAGGTCGTTGGTACTGTACTAGCGGCATTTGCTCATTTAGGAACATCGTGGTGGCTCATCAATACCGTCCCAGACATTTGTGACCGCACAAAGCTTCCAGCTGGAAGTCCATGGACCTGTCCAGGTGACCATGTCTTCTATGATGCCTCTGTAATATGGGGTCTAATCGGTCCTCGGAGAATCTTTGGTGATCTTGGTCATTACTCAGCCATTAACTGGTTTTTCTTAGTTGGGGCTATAGCTCCCATCCTAGTCTGGCTTACTCACAAGGCACTGCCTCACCATAAATGGATCAGACTCATTTCCATGCCAGTAATCTTTGGAGCTACACATGTTATGCCACCGGCAACTTCTGTCAACTTTATCAGCTGGGTTGTTGTTGGATTTGCTTCAGGATTTGTTGCTTTTAGGTACTATCGTGGTTGGTGGTGTCGCCATAATTATGTGCTTTCTGGTGCTCTTGATGCTGGCCTAGCCTTTATGGCTGTGTTGCTGTTCTTGTGCTTAGGAATGGAGCACGTTAACTTTGACTGGTGGGGGAGTCATTCAGATGGATGTCCGTTGGCTTCTTGTCCCACAGAACCAAACGTTGTAGTCGAAGGTTGTCCAGTCATTTGAAGGTTCCTCTCTGCATAACTAAACCTTGCTTTCTTGGCTGTTAATTAGTAGATTTTTCCTTTATCACTTTATATGTCCTTGGTCTACATGCACAAAATTCTTACAAGAAGAAGAACAAAAGCCCGCATGAGGAAATCAAAGTGATTATTTTGCCACTGTTTTCTTCATGTTTTAATCTTGTAAAAAAATTTAACCCAACAACTGTGGAAGTATCCATTCATTTCTGTTGATCTATAATCAGTTTGAACTACAAAATTTTCTACTGTTTTCGTTTTGTTGACATATATAAGTTTCACACTCATTCGTTGTCCTGTAATCCTCCTGGAACCAGTTTCTCTCTCTGATTATTTGACATAACATGATTGTAGAGCATGTGCTCATCTATTTCTCAGTACTCTGTTTTCCAGTATACATTGAAATAAACTTCCTGCCTAGAGTTGATGTGCCTCATTTCTAGATGCATGCAAGGTTAAATTTGAAAACCAGAAGTAGAATGACAGTATCTGATAGCCCCATTTCTAGTCAACTTCACGAGTTGCAGCCAAACCAGATTGACGAGGGCCCGTGTTCAAGACAAATAGATAAAGGTGGGCGTCTTGATCCTGAGCTTTAACGGGTTTATAACTGATAGAGGTAATTGCAGAGATTGTATTATTTACGTATAAGGTAAGAGTTACAGCTATAGACCCTCCTGAGAAATCT
>JAOTBA010000203.1:19466104-19484217 GCA_025629845.1 Erythroxylum squamatum
GCAAAATGATTTCTTAAAAAGTTTTGAAATCTACCGTTTCTCCAAATAAGGCATGTTTTCTTTTTCCGATCCAACAGTTTCATCTTAAGTTGACCATGCTATCGTCTGCTCCCACATTTGTCTGCTTCTAGTATTCGTCTGCCTTCCGCTTCGTCTGCCTTTTTGGTTCGTCTGCTTCTCGTTTCGTCTACCTTTTTGATTTGTTTGCTTCTTATTTCGTCTGCATTTTTGATTCGTCTGCTTCTTGTTTTGTTTGTCTTTTTGATTCATCTGCTTTTGCTTTGTCTGCCTTTTTGCTATCGTCTGCTCCATATTTGACCTTTTAGACGATAGAATCTGTATTCGATATCTTCATGAAAGTTGTAGATCTTGAAGTCTTCTATCAAAGCGTCCTAAGATTATCTTAATCTGCTATCTGTAAGGACAATTATGCTAATTGCCCCAAGACAGGACAATATGATTAACGATTTGGACATACTTGATTCTTTTGGCCATAACTTCATCGTCCGACCTCCAAAGGAAGTGATTCTTGGAGCAATAGATTCCTAATGCGTTTTTCTATCCCTCTATAAAAATTTTTGGCTAATAAGGGTTCACTGAAATAACCCTACAAGTTTGTAGCCATAACTTTGTTATGGGTTCTCCAAATGTGACGATTCTTGTCTCTAAATAAACTAGAGACATAGAGCCACTTATATTCTAAACAAGTAAAATTGAAATTCAAGTTTGGGCTTTCCCAAATTCGGTTCAGAAATAGGAACAATGTATAGTTTTAATGTTTATCCTGGTGGGGGCACATCACCCTTGTGGGATACGCATTCAGATGTTACTTAGGACGTTGGGCCCGTTACTCACGAGGGTGGGGTGTCCGACAGTTAATCCCCACATTGACTCTAAGATTAAATGGTTAAGAAACAAGTATAATCCAAATTTTGAAATGTGTATGCAAAGTGGCTATTAGTGGGATAATGTTAAGCATAAGATCAATTGTAAGAAACAATGGTTTGATGAATGGTGCTTGGTAAGGACATTTAACTCAAAAGTTGATTGACTTCTCATTTTAATAGTTTCTTTTCTCATAATTATAACATTTTCTTGTTATGAAATTTTTAATCTTGTCTTCTTGTAATTTTTTTTATAGAATCACAAGAATGTAATTGGAATGTGAAACTTTAAATTCCAATATTTGCGCAAACTAGACATGGTGTGGGGTAAAGAAAGATCCACGAGACTCAAAGCTGAGGATATATAGCTGAAGCAAATGCTAAGGTTAACTGCCCAAAGAATACGATAGTGTATTCTTCATTAGATAGCGAAGATGAACCTGTTGTGGTCTCTGATACACAAGGATCCCCAGCCATTCCTTCAACCACCCATGCAACAAAAAAGCGAAAAAACATCTCACCAAGAAAGGAAAATTTTTACATAAAAGAACCAACAACACTTCAGAAAACTATTGACTAAGGTTAGACAACTTCATTGTTAAGTTTGAGTCTATTTGCGAACAAATGACGTCACAATATGCAGTTGTTACAAATGCTTTGATTGAGGAGACTAAATTTGATTCCCAAACTAATGAGAAGATGCAAGAGCTCATCAATAAGCTTTTTAATATTGTCATATCTCAAATGAACGTTGGTAAGGCTGCTGTGTCTATAATGATCCTGCTAAAGTTTAAGTTTTGTTCGCTTTGCCAAGTCAGTTAAAAAGGTCTTTTGTGCTTGGATTCTTCTATCCATCTTTTAGTCCATGAATCATGCGAGGGAGCATGTTAATATTTTCGTAAGTATTATGAACTTATGATGCAATTGATGTTGCCTAACTAGGTTATTTTGTATTAGTGGTAATTTTGTAGCTGTGATACAAAAACAGTTTGTAATGTTAAAGTATTGTGTATAGCTGTGATATTTTACATTATTTGCATCATCAGGGAGAATGAAAATTGTATTAAACTATATTACTTGATTTTACTGTAGCAATGGAATGGTAGATATTATGGTTATTTCGATGAATTGTATAATATTTTGGATGATTAAACGATATTTTGAGGGCATTAGATGGCTGATAATATGTTGATGCAAGAAAATACTTGAGTATTTTTTTCTTTAAGAGCTATTGGAAAGGAAATACTACAATATGCTTGATTTTAAATATTATGTCATTATAAATGGCGTGTATAGATTAAATATAATCAATTAGAACATATTTAAAATTTGATGTAAAACAAAAAATAACAAATTTTTATTTCTCAATATTTTTAACAAACCACCACCATCGATGGTAATGATAATCATACCTTCGTCTTAACCAACTATCATAATTATAATGATTATATTCATTTTCATTTTTATTAACATTATCCCATATAAACCAAGTGCTCCCTAAGTAGGCGGTTGGTTCGCATAGGAGAATGGTAATATAAATGATAGTGAAGAATATGAACGAATATTATCATTATAATTATGATAGTTGGTTATGAAGAAGGAATGATTACCATTATCATTGATAATGGTTAGTTTGTAAAAAATATTGAGAAATAAAATTAATTATATTTTAATTAATTATATTGTAATTAATTAATTACAATATATTAATATATTTTAATTAATTATATTGTAACAAATTAATTATTTATATTTTAATTAATTATAATGTAATTAGTTAATTATTAATAATATTGTAATTAATTATTTATATTTTAATTAATTACAACATTATTTTCATTGGTATGCCCCGCTAAGGCCACTTACTCAACTAAAATTTCCTTTTCCTAAAACAGAGTATGGTGATGGTCCTGTTGTGGTGATGAGACGATGAATTAAAGGGCGTATATATAAGCTAAACTTAAAAGAATAAAGAATCTTTATTTTATCTTCTAAAACTCATCACATTCATTGGATTGAGAGACGAATCAATCGGTATATTTTGATTTTAGTTATTATAATTTTAAATATTTTAAATTATTAAAAATAATAAAAATAAAATTAAACTCTCAATTAAAAATAATTACTTTAAAATAATATTTAAAAAGGCAAGGTTATTCCTTCTGTAACTCAAAGATTACGTGTTGTAGTCATAGAAATAATCTCTTTGTAAAATATAAAGAGAATATTGTGTATAATAATAACCCTTTATTGACCCTCGTAAAGTGAAAAATCTTGTCCACGGGGCAATTTTTTTAAAAAGAGATAATTTAAAAATTAAAATATACGAAAAGAGAATTTACAAATATGTGAAAAATTTAAAATATTATATATAAGTGATTTTGATATTATTTTTTAAAAAATTAAAAAAAATTAATTATTTCAATATAAATTGATATGTAATTATTCTTTTAGGAGATTTGAAGATATAGATTGTTTTTAGTATTTAATAAAAATAATAAATAACTTAAACAATTAAATATTTTAAAATATTAAGTGAAATTTAAAATATTTTAAACAAATTTGAGAAATAAAAAAAATTAATAGGGGGATTTGCATTTTCTTCTTAGTTTTTACCCGTAAATCATTGCCACCAATCTTGTTAGATTCCTTAGCAGTTTGCTAATTTTCAGTCGTTTTGAGCTAGACGACACGTCAAATCTGGAGTTCGGCAAAGTAAGAAAAGACTCGGCAAATGATTGGCTAAAGTAATTTATTTGTAATTTAGTCTCTCTTCCTCCTTCCTTGTGACTCCACCTCTCTGCTCCTCCTCCACCTATCTGGCAGCTACGGACAAAACCCTAGGCATTCAGTGGCCTTCTTCATTCTTCCGCCTTCCTTCATCTCTCTCTGTTTCCTTTAATGGACGAGTATCTCCTTCACTCACCGTCCCCGACTCCTTCAAGTCTTCTCGTTTCCCCTCTCTCTAATGCTCTGCTTCAACTTCTTACCCTTTCGGTATCATTCTCCTTCTTCGTTTTACCTGTCTGTTTTATTGGTAAGCGAGCATATATGGTCAATTCCGGTTTAGATTAGGAATTGCATTCTTTTCTTTAGCTATATAGATTGAATTGAATTATCTTGTTCATAATTGAACGTACAACAATGTGAGATTCTTAGCTGTTGGATTAGCTGTTGGTTACTATTTTGGATCGAAGGGTGTAGGATTGAGGAGATTGTAGAGGATCCAATGGTAGTTCTTAGGAGAATCATGGATGGATTGAATTGCATTTTTTTCTTTTAGCCTATGCCCTTTGTGATGATCCAAAATAGTAACAATGTTTTCTTTTGCCACAATCTCTATATTTGGCTGAGCGCCTATTATACTATACCGCCCTTAAGATATTTTATCAAAAGTAAATTTACAAAATCCGTGCAACTTGTAAGGAATAAAAAACGTGGAAACAAAAGGCCCTACCACAGTGGAAGCATCGAGAGTAGGCTCCACAGATTCAAACAAGAAACTTGGAGCATCTCTATCATCTTCCTTAACAAGGCAATGGTAAGCTAGCACAGGAGTAAGGTGATTAGAGAAGATGCATCTGTATACAGGTATCAAGTTGCCCTTTGTGGAAGCTTCCTGAAACTTATCAATGTCGACTGCAACAAACAAAAAATATACAGATGCATCTTTCTGATCACCTTGCTCCTGTGCTAGCTTACCGTTGCCTTGTTAAGGAAAATGATAGAGATGCTCCAAGTTTCCTGTTTGAATCTGTGGAGCCTACTCTCGATGGTTCCACTATAGTAGAGCCTTTTGTTTCCACGTTTTTTATTCCTTACAAGTTGCACGGATTTTGTAAATTTACTTTTGATAAAATATCTTAAAGGAGGTATAGTATAATAGGCGCTCAGCCGAGTATAGATATTGTGGCAAAAGAAAACATTGTTACTATTTTGGATCATCACGAAGGGCATAGGCTCAAAGAAAAGAATGCAATTCAATCCATCCATGATTCTCCTAGGAACTACCATTGGATCCTCTATAATCTCCTCAGTCTTACGCCCTTCGATCCAAAATAGTAATCATGTTTTCTTTTGCCACAATCTCTATTTGGATCCAAATTGAAGGTGTCGAGTATGACAACTGAAGAATACAAGGAGGCAGTTTTGCAGGCTAAAGAGCATGTCCTGGCTGGTGATATATTCCAAATTGTGTTGAGTCAGCATTTTGAACGTCTAACATTTGCAGACCCATTTGAGATCTACAGAGCGTTAAGGATTGTTAATCCAAGTCCTTTATGACTTATTTACAGGTTTGTTACACTATTTGTTGAATTTAACCTAAAATTACAATTATGTGCACTTTCTTGCTTGCTTGTCATCAGGCTAGAGGATGCATAGTAGTTGCGTCAAGTCCAGAAATTCTTACACGTGCGATGAAGGTAATCACTAGCTAACATATATAATAATGTGATAGAAAATGAAGAATTGGTCTCTATTCCTGTGTTTATTTTGCTTGTATTCTGACATGTTTCCACAGAATAAAATCACGAATCAACCTCTTGCTGGAACTGCTAGAAGGGGGAAGACACCAAAAGAAGATTTAATGCTGGAAAAGGAGCTTTTAAATGATGAAAAACAGTGTGCAGAACACATCATGCTTGTTGATTTAGGGAGGAATGATGTGGGAAAGGTTTGCTTACTTGTCAATTTGGTTTTAGTTCCAATTACAGGATTGTTGCTTAAAGCTTAGTAAACGCTATACAATGCTGCTTCTGAATTGGGCTATTAAAGGAGAAATGTCAAATAGAATTTCTCTTCTTTTGATTCAGCCAATCTGAAAAGTAATTAATCATTGCTCAAGACATTGGTATTGTGCAGGTATCCAAACGTGGTTCTGTCAAAGTTAAAAAGCTCATGAATATTGAAAGATATTCCCATGTTATGCATATCAGTTCGACAGTATGTATCTGTTTGTGCAGTTTATAAATTCACGATTACTAGTTATTGTAGCAGTACTTTCTGACTTCATGCTACGGTTCTTGCCTTTGCATATTACTGGAGAGATGCTTGATAATCTAAATAGTTGGGATGTTTTGCGCGTTGCATTGCCTGTTGGCCCTGTTAGTGGAGCACCAAAGGTATCGTTTTGATACCTTTCTTCTACTTCCGTTCATGCAATTATTATTCCTCTAATCAAGAATTTGTGAATCTTGACACAATCCGAAGGTATCTTTTTGCTACCTTTCAAATTCTACTTTCATTCATGCATTTATCATTGTTCTGATCAAGACATTTGTGAACCTTGACTTTGTAGATGTTCATGTGTCAGATTTTTGTTGTTCAAGACAATTGATTCTATGCCCTGCAATGGTTGAAGTTTCTTTCTCTATCTCACTGTTAGCTGTCCTGCAATGCAGGTGAAAGCTATGGAGCTGATTGATCAGCTAGAAGTGACACGACGTGGGCCATATAGTGGTCGGTTTGGTGGAATATCATTTTCTGGTGATATGGACATTGCCCTTGCTCTGGGGACAATTGTCTATACTACAAACTTCCGTTATGATACAAAGTTCTCATACAAGGATGTGAACAAATGTCGGGAGTGGGTTGCTCATCTCCAGGTTGGGACTAGAATTGTTGCCAACGGTGATCCTGCTGATGAACGCAGAGAGTGCGAGAACAAAACTGCTGCTCTTGCCCGTGCCATTGATCTTGCAGAGTCGTCATTTTGAAAGCTGAAAAAATATTCTAGTCCACCATTCTTTTCTGGTAAGTTTATCTTCAAATAGAATAGTTTGTTCTAAGACATGGAAAGAAGATGTTGATATCAATATTTGATTTTGGTTTCATCTACATGAACGTGTTTTCTCCATGAAATGGTACGAGAGCATAGGATGTTATTTTGATGAAAATCCACTATCAGTTTTTCTATCGGTCAAGATGAGTTTTGGTGCAACCCCTACTTGGAATTGTGCATTTTAGATGCAAATTAGGGAATATTGGCTCTTCTTTTTTAATCCATGGGGAGCTCTTAAGTAAATGAATTGAGACGAGTGTTACCTCACACGAAATCCTATTATTCAGAGAAACATGAATTGTGTAATGATTTCCACAACTTCAATTGAAATTCCCTCAAGCGAATACAGTATTTATCTATTTCAAAATTCATACTTTCAACATTTTCTTATTACAATTTCGTATGTACTGGATTACATAAATAACATCATTTTTTAAAATTATACTTGAATAAAACACTGTTAAAAATTTATTATTTAATTAAAATGAGAATTAACCTTATGTAGCTATAAGTAATTGGGGTTGTCTTAACTTGGGTAATTCGTAATTACGTCCCGATTATCACACAGTTCCACACTTAAATGTTTGAATCAAAGCAGTTATTAGTTCTTTTTATTAAAAAAAAAGTCTGTTTGAGAGATAATTTGGATAATGTTGAGTAACTATCAAGTAATTATTCAAAATTATTTCCTAGCATTGTCAATTTCCCTCCAAGTTGTGTAAATTTTTTTCTAAGCCTAGATGTTTGTTGAATTGTCATACAAGGACCCCATATAGCAACCAAAAGGCAAAATATTGAAATATGGTCGATTTCTGAATAGACAAGTAACATGAAAGATTGGAGATTGTAGGATAATAATGCACTATCTAACAACTCTAATCAATTTTGTTTATTTACAGTGGTATAATGCCTCAAATAGTCATTCCATCAAAGCATTTATTCTTTTTCAATACGTTTTAGACACATTTAATGGGTAAGCCTTTGACAACGCTTTCTTATAACCATCGTCATTTTGACAACGATTTTCAAAATCATCACCAAAGGGTAAAACTTTGGTGACAGTTTTGCAAAAGTATAGCCAAAAGCTTTCTTTTAGACAAAAATACCTCTCTTTTATTCTTCTTCTTATGTATAATTATTAATTAACTAACTTTTACTTGATCATTTTACGACAGAATATTATATTCATAAAAATTAAATTTAATATTAATCGCAATTAATAAAATGATGTATGGTCATTAATACAATGATATATGAATGTATAGATGGGGGATGGGGATTCATATATAAGTACAAAAAATATTATGAAAACTCATTCATCTCTTTAAGAAATCAAACATAAATGGCATTCTGAGTAAATTGTGCAAAGTAGATATTATCCATCCATAGATTTTTTTATCAATATAAAAATTAACATTCCTTACATATTTTATTGATTAACATAATGTGTATAATGAGGTGGCTCCATTAAATTCAATTGCACATGTAATCAATATTAATTGGAAAAAACGATAAGTCATATCATATTATCTTCTATAAGAATATGTATTATATAACATAATCTAATTGATTCAATAAGCTTATTAGTCCTTGCATATTATATTGAGTACCATAATACCTATTCAAAGAAATCCCATCAGAATTTATATTGTACACGAGTAAAAGAAAAATGTTGAAGAATAAAACTATATCAGCTGCATGTAAATACAAAGTACCTTAAATATTGAATGTGTAAGATTTTCATTATATTTGCTCTTGTTAAATCAAGAAAAAAGGAAAAAAATAAAGAAAGTTCTATTCTATTGTATTGCAATGTTGTACATGTCAAAGTTCCCCTCAACTACGTGGAAAATACTTCTTTTACTGTTACTTGTATATTTGCTATTGTAGTAGTTCCAAATTAGTAGAATATGTGCCTTCTAAAGTTTTTTAGAAGTAGCAAATCCCAAGATTTTGCTCTAGCACCACCTTTTTGTTTATATGCTCTCTTTAAAGTCTCTCTCATTGTTATATATGTCAAATCTTTTTATGCCAAAAGCTATTAGGATATTAACTTGTACTTATTTAACCATCTTCTAACTTATGTCTTATGCAAGAAATCATTTGTCTTTTTATATCTAAAGACCGTAGTATACACAGCAAAAGAGGTTACTTTTGAGTTTTATGGATTGGAATTGGTTTTATAAATATAGGATATTAAATGATTTATTGGTATAATATTGTGATGTTTAGGAAAGGGAAAATTTTGGGAAGATCGTATTGGCATATAGAACGGAATTGTCCCAAATCTTTATAAAAGGAGTTTCTAAATGCCTTTAAACTTAGAGATACGTAGGTTCTCACCTTATTTCAATTTGGAATCAGATTGTATTTTTTTTAATAAACTCAAAAGGTCGATCTAGCATCATGTATTCCTTTAAATGTTTTAAATTTACCTTATTTTCAAGAAGTAATAGATGATACAATAACTACAGGTCAAAGATTTAAGGCACATTCTTATTATGAGATTTGTGTGCCTTCACTTCAAGATTTAAAAAGGAATATGAGTTGATTGTGAATATATATAAGTCTAATTAGAGAATAATATGATATACGATTATGATAAATGGGTGGACTAATCAAAGATAAATAGCCTTAATCAATTTCTTTATTTATTGTAATGTTGGAAAAAATTTTATCCAGATTTATATGCTTCTAATATCGTAAAAGTGCTAATTATTTACTTGAATTGTTTTCTAAAATTTTCGAGTGGGTTGGAACAAAAAATATTGTGCACTTCTTTATAGATAATGCAACTAATTATGTAACAGTTGGGTATTTGTTAAAATTAAAGTATAAGCATATATATTAGTCTCCATGCACATATCAATGTATAAATGTCATTTTAAAAGATATTAGTTACTTGGACCACATTTCTATTTTTACATCACTTGCATCAAAGATCTTTTTTTTGTACAATCATCTTACATTTTTATCTTGGTTAAGAAAGCAAGAAGATAAGGTTGAGATTGTGCATCCTATTTAGTGAAAAGTGTTTATGATAATAAACAAGTACTTCAAAACAACCTCTCTAATAGTTAGAGCTAAGATTGCGTATCACTAGACCTCTCCAAACCTGCATCTCAACAAGATTTTTGTTAGGTTGTTGTTGTTGTAGGTTATTAAAGGATGCAAAAAGAAAAGATGCTCATATTATTACTCAGGATAATAAATTTTGGGATGTTTATTTGATTATTATGAAGATTATATATGGCTTTACTTATAAGATTGTTAAGGATTGTTGACTCAAAAGAAAAGGCATCTTTTAAGGTATCTATATGATGGCATGTATAGAGTTTGCAAAATAATTATAGGTCTTTTAAAAGGGTGAGGCAAATTGTACAAGCTTCTTGACTAGTGATGGGATAAGTATCTTACTTAATAGATCTTTTTAGTAGCTCCATTGCTTATATAGTGGAGATATATGTACCTATATTGAAATTATGGGCGACCTCTTTTATATGATTGAAGAGAAAGACATTTGTTCTAATAAAGAGCAATAAAAGGTGATAAATGAAACTAAATTGTATTGTAAAGCTTAAGAGAGTTTTACTATATCATCTGTGAAAAGAGAACTTACTATTAACAAAATGTAGCCTAGTAAGCATTCATAGTTTTAGTTTGTCCTTTACTTATTGATAATATATTTTTATTCTTATAATTAATAATTTAAGACACAGATGAGTGATAGAGATTATTTAGTTAATATGCTCCAATGTTGAGAAACTTGATATTAGATTACTTAGTCAAATGAAGTTTATATCAAGTTGTGAACATAATTGAAGTGTTTTTTAATATATTCATATAAAGACATGGAATTGTTTGAAACATCGAAAAATTAATGAACTTGTTTATGTTAATTATAATCTAAG
This sequence comes from Erythroxylum squamatum, assembly GCA_025629845.1. Taxonomy (NCBI): domain Eukaryota; kingdom Viridiplantae; phylum Streptophyta; class Magnoliopsida; order Malpighiales; family Erythroxylaceae; genus Erythroxylum; species Erythroxylum squamatum. Next base: position 19,476,682 of record JAOTBA010000203.1, read on the forward strand.
GATGAAGAATGAGTATTTTGATCACATCGCTTATCAAGAGAAGCTAAGACGAGAGGGTAGATTTCTCCTAGAGATATATCTTCCATATCTCGTTGAAGTGCAGTAATTGTCCTTTGTAACTCAGGTTGTAATTCTTCTAGAAGAGAAGAAATGAATGTATAACAGAGAGTAACGTCGTTGAAACCATTGAGTTGATAATAACATTCCGTTATACGCTAGAAATGTTTATATAAATCTCTTCTATCTAGAGAACAACACTTCATTTTAAAGTATTCTTGTTTGACTTGTTTGTCAATAAGTTGGAAGTCACCAATGAATTATTTATGGATTACTCCAAGAAGTAATTCAGTAGATGTGACTTGTACGAACTAAAGTTTGCGATATTCATCAACCCTTTGCCAGTTGCCACCATTCTTGTAATGTTCCAGTAAAACGAGAAGTAAACTAAGACAAAATATGCCTTAAAGGATGATTTGGTTGAGTCATTTGTAAATCAATCCAAGCACTAAATTCATGGAGACGCTCTCTCCATTCTCTAAGTGGAAGATTGTAACACACCACTACTATAGAGCATATACTCGAACATCCAAAGGACATTCAAGAACATACCCTATGAGAATGACATGTTAGAGCAATCATATTCACTATTATGGCATTATACAGAACATAAGTGATCATAAGCTCAAAATTTCTCATTTCATTTCACAAACATCATTTACATTATCACTACATCTCATAATCCATATATGTACATTACAAAAACTTCTGAGAGTTTACTATTCTTTACCAAATATCTAACATGAAATGAGATGTTAACAGAAACAATCTATCTAAACTCCTCAGACATTAGCTGACCAGACCTTTGAGCTATTCTTGATTCCAAAACTGGCAATACTAGACTGCTACTAGATTGCCTTAAAAGCTAGATCTCCTCAGTACCTGAAAAACAATGTTGCAATTTTGATGAGTTTTGCAAACTTAGTGAGTGAACCATCATCGATGTGCTCACTCGAGTCAAAACACAACATCACAAGTATAAAACCAAATTCACAAGTATATCACATTAGCTTGAATCAATTCCTATACAGTTTTGTATACCAAATCAGACTATACATCATATCTCAATAAGCACATTATAATACAAACATGTCATATAATATTTTCAGAACAATCCAATCTTTCAACTCAATCATTCATATCATCAACATGTATACAAGTATTGCAGATCACTATAACAACACAACTCAGCACTTTTTTTTCCATAATCATTAACACTTACACAAACATAGCATAATATTATATCAACTCAATTTATTCATTCTTTACAATGATTCACATGATACATGTAAAGATATATTTGCAATGCACATAAAACTTCACTTTGATTTTCATTTTGTTGTGACCGAACACTTATGTATCTGTCTCGTATCCATTGTAGATATCCAGCTCATTTTAGATACTGTCCCATACCCATTGTGGATAATGGGCTCATTAATTGTTGAGCCTGTGGCTTAGTGTGCACATTTATGAGCTTTAAGCTCTTTCTCACTTTGGTCACACCAGTCACAGCTCCTTTATCTGATCATGCATATCAATATAAAAAAATGCATTAAATCACATATTATGCTATCAATAACTCTCATTCAGTGTGCACAATCATATAGCACATTCATCGAATCTAAGTCCGGCATTCAACATATAGTTGAGAACATAATTTCCATATTCACATTCAATTTGCAAACACTTCCAATACAGTCCCGAATATCAAACTCCTCGAACCATCAATATTCAGAATTAACACGATCATATCAGTAATAGTTCAATATCTAACATTTAATTAAGAACAATTCAAATATAGTGAGTAAACATCTAGGTTAACTCACAGTATGCTCCAGATAGCTATTTCCTTGACGAGCCGGCAATGTCTGGAAGCTGTCGGTCAATTTGTGCTTTTAAATCATACAGTACACACATATGTACACATTTCTAACTTGTTTAATCAAATAAGTACTCAATCTTACACATGTATATGTGCTATTATGTTCAATGCATGCTCAATTGACTATCCTGGGTATATATCCTTATTCACAGTTCTTGACCATTCAAAAATCATAACTTGTATATTACCACTTTGCAATCAGGTTTGTACCTTAAGTTAGCTTGATTCACTCTAAATTCATCAACCATACTTTACACTTATCCTTGAACATTTTCATGATGGAAAAGCCTCTTATAATCCACACACAATTGTTACTTTAAATATGGAATTTCAGTAAGCTAGATCTACACATTCTCCAAACTTTTTACAGAAATATATATTCATACATTTACCCAATTCTCATTTATAATTACTCCATGTTCTTCAATGCTCATTCATCCATACCTTATACACATTACTTATGTCCTTAAGATCAAGTTTGCATTAAAAGAACTCATTTATTCCTTTAACAAATCAAAATTTCCAGATTTGAACTCAACCACATCAAAACAGTCCATTCTTTAGGTTATAACATCAATTAACTACATGAACTCATCAAGCTCTTAACCAATTAATTAAGCAACAATCTAGGCTCATTATTAGCCTTAATCAAGTCCAAATATACCAATTTAGAGTGAAATTTCTCAGCTAGTTACACAAGGTTGAAATTAAAATTCCAGAATTTGTCATCAACATCACTAATGTATGTAACTTTATTACCTTCAATACTTCACGAATTTTACAAGCTTAGAGACATCACTAACACATGAAATTTTCCAGATTTCATGTCCTTTAAGGTTACTTCATTCCAGGCTAATTTAACTTCCATATTGGTTATACTAAGGCTTACAAAATTCTTCTCATTTATCTCATTAACAGTCACTTTTTACAAACACACCTACAGCTCTAATTTTCCATATTCGAAAACACCTTAATAACACCTATCTTTAGCATGAATTCTTCATCAATTATACTTCAAATCCTAACTTAAATCATCCATACAACAGCCCATAAACTACTATTTTCGTACATGCAAAAATAGAACAAAAAAGTACCCATTCATTCTCCATTTTCTAGCACATCTTCAACATCAACATCATATATAATCTATCCCAATTTAATCATTATAACTTTCTATTGTAACATGTCATAAAGAACATCACTTTACTTACTTATCTGACTCAAATTTCCACCTTAATGATCAAGCTAACTTAGCTCTCCAAGCATGCAAAATCATCCAAGTACAAGATGGAAGTAAAAATGATTTCAGTAAAGGAAAAATGATGATAGCAAATTATAACTAACTTTGAGTAGGTTTTTTGTGTGGATCTTGAAATAACTATGAATGAAATTGAAGCAAGATTCAGTAGCTGTGAGGGTTTCGGTGGTGAGAGTAATGGAAAGAAGGAGAATGAACAAAACAAAAACTACTCCTGCAGTAGCTTGACTCATCAAGTTCTATGTGTCTCCATATTACAATGGCATGTTTCACTAAGCATGTAAGCCACTTATCCCCTCTATAAGCTGCCATATGTCACCTTGTTACTAGTCCATTTGTAACTCATTCATTGCTGTCATTTGTCAATTATATACCTATGCCAAATGTCATTCATTTATCTATGCCAAATGTCACTCAATTTATAAGCTTAGTTATCCTAATTTTTTATGTGTCAACTTGTCTTACCATTTGACATTTTTCCTAGTATAAATTTGTAATTTAGTTCATCAAATTTTCAATTGTAATAATAAATTCCAAGTTTACTCATTATAGTCCACCAAACCAAAAATCAAGAAATAAATAATACACAATTCACATCATGATCATTTTAAACCTTTCATACCCCAGAATATGTCAATTGAGTGCATATATTATCTTAGCAACGTGTGCTAACTCATAATTCGTGTGTGTATGCTAATGATATGCATGTGAATGAAATGCAAATGTCGATACTCAAGCTACTTGTTAGTAGTCGTACTAACAACTTAAAGTTTGAAAGTAGAACCAACAAAAGCTAATGTATGGTTATAAGATTTTTTTAATAAAGTTAGACTTGATTGTAAAGTTAGAGAAATTATATTACTAAATATGAGATATTCGATCTTATTTGGACATAATTGATATTTAATTAGAATTATTTGTAATTTTAGTTAAAATTTAATTAAAATTCATAATTTAATTTTAATTAAATTACTAAAATATCCAAAACTAATAGTTCTAAAGTTCTCATAACATGTTTCATGAATACTGTTAGACGCTAGACAATTGTGTGACTATAATAATTGAGATAAGCTTATTTCATAAATGAGTCAAAGGAAAAGACAAGAACTACATTGGCTGAGGTAAGTTGACTCCAAAAACGGTTTAACGAAAAAAAAAGAAAAAAGGGTTAAACTTTGAAATAAGATGTAAATAAAGATTTATGATTTACGTATTAATTATTTTATAAAATTTAAGTGATTTTGGCTTAAGAAAAATTATATGATAAAGTTTTGTAATTATTTTTATGACTTGATTTTCCAACAAATAAAATTGAAAATAAATACCCATAATCATAAGTCTTTGATTTGGTAAGCTTTTGATGTCTCTTTTGACGATTGAAAGGCATCTCTTGCGAGATGGAATAGCTTTCAGCTCACCAATGATTAATCAGTCTGCTTTTGCTTTGAGGAAAATGTCTACTTATCTTATCCATTTACAGCCACAACAGCTTTTAAAAGAATTTCTTACGTGACATAAACTTTACCAAGCTAGTGACATAAAGTGAGCAAAGACAAGAAGGTCAAAAAGGAAAGAACTCTTTTTGATTTCAAGGAGATGGTGTCACTCACTTCGGTGTTATCATTTATGGCCTAACCCGATCAAACTTTGGACCATTAAAACCTAATCAAGTTTTGGCTGGGCTAAATAGTTTCACACTTAATCAAGTTTTAAGTGGAGCGTAAGTCTAGGAAAATTTTCTTGTAAATTCCCACCTATCACTTTTAGGACATGTTCCAGTCCATGTGAACACGAGTGATTGATAATTAGCACACCAAATGAGTGATATGTGATAAATAATTTAATTTATTAATTTTATATTTACAAACCATTATGTTCCTTAAAATATAATATTTTTATTAATTATTAATACTATATTAATTAATTTAATAGGATGGCAAACTAAGCATTTAAATACATTTTTATTTATCATATAATAATATTTATAAATAACATGATCAATTTCTTATTTTAATATAATTAATGATTAATTTATTAGATTTTATATAAATAAATAAAATTATAAAAATTCTTATATTATTGATTCATCATCTTTATATCTTATTACTTATATAAAAAAGTATAAAATAATAAAATTTATCATTGTTTATTAATAACTACTAATACATTTAAAATGATAGTAACTAAGTCTTTCATTAATATAAAATTTTAATTATATAATAATATCAATAGATGAGATGGTCAGTTTTGTACTTTAATTTATATAGTTAATTAATAATAACTTTATTTTTTATTGCTATAAATAAAATCATAAAATCATCTTTAATATATATATTATATAATAATAATATCAAATTCTTATTTTATATATAATTAATTACTAATTATTTATATCAAAAATAAAATTATAAAACTTCTTGCTTTATTCATATCTCATTACTTATATGAAAAGTGTAAAAATAATTTTTAATATGTAACACTGATTAATTTAATGTAATTAATAATATACTAATTTATCATATTTTTGTTAATAATTCATAATATATTTAACATCATAGTAATTAGGTCTTTTAATTTTATTATTAAATTATTAGTTTATTATATGATAACACTCATAAGTTAATTATTTATTAAAAATATGGATTATAAGTAAATATGAGGAATTAATTATTATATTTATTAGTACTATTGGATACTAATTAAAAAGAATTAATATTTTAACTCAACTTTCGAGAAATTATTAAAATTGCATGAAATTTATTTAAAAATTTTTAAAATATATTTACTTTCAATAGATATTAAATATAAATTGATATCAACATATGTTAACGGTAACACGTGGTGTAACTTAATAAGTGAAATATTTAATTAATTTATAAGACATGTGATTTTAATTAAAAAATCAACCATAAAATCATCATCTTCTCAACCACATCCATCATAAAAAAATAACCCTAAAACCCTAAGCCATTATTTTCTCGTTTAACTCTTTTTAACTCAAGTCTGGGTCTATCATATTAGTTAGTAATTTTCAGATTTCAAGTTGATATATGAGCACCTTTTCCTTGAGATTTTATGCATTAAAATTTGTGCTTTTGAAATGTCCAGGATGCTTGTTGTTATAAAGACTTTTCAAAGAACTTCAAATTTACACCAAAATACATTAAAGCTTAAGGGAGCCTTTGGTTCAAATTGGTAATGATAATAAGAATGGAAATAAATATAGTGAGAAATAATAATGAATATAATCATTATTATTATGATGGTTGGCTAGAACGAACGAATAATTACTATTACCATTGATAGTGATTAGTTTGTTAAAAATATTGAGAAATATAAGTTTGTCAAATTTTTGTTTTACTTCAAATTTTAATATATTTTAATTAGTTATATTTAATTGCTAAAAAGAGAAAATATATGTAATTAATTAATTAATTATATTGTAATTAATTAATTGTAATATTATTTTAATTAATTATAAAAAGATTTAAAAAAGATGAAGGGAGTGTCACTCAGGAATGATTGACATTCCTCACATGCTTGAGGGGTATAGAGCAATATCTGAAAGTTAGATATCATAATACTATCCCTATAATGATAATATATAACCAACCACTCATTTTTCATTCTACACCCGTTGAACTTTTCCCAAACCGATCAACCAAGCACCTCCTAAGTACAATAGCTAAACTCCGATAATTTAACTCAACTTCTTTTATTCTCTCGTGTTTAAAGTGTTTTCCACAATAGCTTAACTAAACCAACATGATCAACTTAGTCAAAAAAAATGGACAATAACAAGAAAAGAAAGATGCACAAACTTTAGAGCAAAGATTTCAACCTTTATATACTTTTACAATATTACAAAGGGTACAAAGCCCCAAATTTTTTAAGGAATGGAGTCTTTGCTCAAGTAAGCTATTTTTAAGTATTTGGAGACTTGTTGGCAAGCATACAAGAACGTGTATACTAAGGACGCTAAGTCACTAACTTAGTAAATGGATGACATTCTAAACCACATTTTCTACATTAGAAGATGGTTTACATAACATACATCTTATCCACTCTTACGGTACAAAAAAAATGATAAGAAAATATAAGACACATCACAAATGATATTTGCCATATCCTCCCAGTTTATTCATGCTTCAACATGCTAACTTTGTCACATCACTAACGATCTTCATCCTAAGGTATAGATAACCAAATGCTAAACAATATGCACATGGTTAGTCCATTCATCCATGATTCATCATTTAAACTGTTGGACCCCAATCTCTTAGTGGAATTTTCGATTTTATGAAATGAAGTTAAATGAGGAAATCATGGTAATTTATGC
>JAOTBA010000203.1:19516723-19531582 GCA_025629845.1 Erythroxylum squamatum
GGAAGGTCCCGGCAACAAAAATTTTTGTTTTCCGCACCTGGTACATGTGATGTACCTCCCGGGATTTTCCTACAAAAGGGAATACCTTGAAGCGGAATTTGGACGTTCTCAAATCTTCCTTGGCACTTTCATGGGCTTCCATTAGCAACCTTGACATCAAAAGGTGTAGTGGCCACTATGGGCAATTTCAATAAAGTAGCTAACCTTTCACTAATAACATTGTGAGGAGAACCAATATCAATTAGGATAATAACCAAATTAAGCCCAATTTTTACTGTCACTCGCACGATGCGATAGACTGACCAACTTGTAAGTGTATAGAGAGAGATTTCTTATGCGGGTTCCTCATATCTGATTCATTTGAATTGTCCTCTAACAACAGGAGTTGTGGTCCACGAACCTTATGCCTAGGTGTGAATTTACTATCGCAATTAAAGCAAAGTCCTTGTGCTTATCATCACTATTTTTCTTCCCAAGTCAGTCGTTTCATAGCTGCTACCATTTTAAATGTTGTCGGGGACGAATCAGTTGTCTTAAATTTTGGTGGAGAAAGAAGCTTTGTTGTTGCCCTGTTGGAGGTTCAAATGCTTTTTTGCTATCGACTCACTTAATCATCTCTCATTCTTATAAGACTAATAGCTTCCTTTAAAGTTCTTGGTTTGAACATTATAATGCCATCAGCTATTTTAGCCTTGAGGCCTCCCATAAACGTTCCCACCAATTCCTTTTGCATCCATCCTTGTACCTGATTACCTAGTCTTTCAAACTCCTTCTGATAATCATGTAAAGACCCAATTTGTCTATTTTTTGACAAGGCTTTGTCAAAATCTTCGCAATCTGTAGGGATAAATTGTGCCCAAAGCTCTTGTACGAAAATGTCCTATGACACCTCTTGACCTTCTTCCTTGTAAGCTCTTCGCAGCCACTACCACCGCTAGTTGCCCTCACCTTTAAGATGGAAAGAGGACAAAGAGACCTTTTATGTATCCAAAGTGCCTTGATATTCAAAGAATTGATCAACTTTGGTGAACCACTCGGTTGGGTTATCTCCCGCATATTTTGGAAATTCAAGTTTAGCCAATTTCAAAGAGAACATTGGCCTGCCCCCTTTGATATTACGAGAACCCTCAAAGAAAGAATTTCCACTACGGTCAATGACATAGCTAAGAGAGGCTCTTGCCTAGTAAGCAATGCTTCAGTAATTTTGTTGATGGTTGTTTCTAATTGGTGTAGTTTATCAATTACACTCAATTCCATTTTGCTAAAGTTGTCCTAGAGTCCTCCATGCCCAGCTTCCAAGTGTTTAATCCGCTCCTTATTAGTTGTCATTGCTAGTTTTGATACAAATGATAGTTCCCAGTCAAAGCTAGCTAGAATTATAGAGAACATGTTTTTCTTTAGGTGAGAATTAACCACAATAAGTTTTAGTTAGAATAAGCTTGCTTGATTATCAACTGAGAAGGCATTTAAATACAAGGATTCAACAACTTTTCCTACTAATTAGATAGCAAATCTAAGAGATCTGATCTTATCTACTCTCAAGTCGCTAATTCATTTCAATAATAAGCAATGAATAAAAACATAAAACTACTGCACCTATTTCTAAGCAAACTTACTGTAATCTTCCAACAACTTGAACCAAGCCCCACATGTAAGATTCCATGGCAGTACCATAATTACTCTGCACTAGTCAATATACTTAGGATTTAGAATTGACATTCTTTCCTCCCTGTATCTTATCATAATTAAGCCTGCTAATATTGGCCAAACAACAAGGAACTTAGCGCCAAATCAAACCAAAACCACCTCAAGACACCCGAGCCCGCTTCTTCCTAAGCCTTGTTCCTCATCCTCCAACTTTTTATCGAGTTTTAGGCACGTACTGGTGACTTGAACTGCAAGAAAATTATAGCACGTCAACTTCAAGTCCTGCTTCTTTTCCTAATCTAGAGGTGGAGTAGCTTAAACAAAGTCGAGTTTTTTAATTCAAAGAGGTAAAGATGTGATTCTCGACGATGAAGTTGAGGAGATCACCCAAGTCCCGCATAGACAAAGAGGTAGGGTCGTCTTCTGCAATGGTCATCAAGAATTCAATTTCTACTGTAGGCGATTATGAAGATTGTTCCATGACATGCTAGAGAGAAACATAATTTGGAATTCGAGTTTGGGTGAGTTTGACATTTAAGGAAAAGAAAAGAAGAAAGAGAGTTAAAAGTTAGGCAGTAACCCCATTTCCAACTCTAAGCCGTCCATTGGTTTCTTTTCCTTTTTTTGTTGGGAAAAAATGAAAATAAGGTCATACCGGTGACATATAAATATGAATATAATACTAGATTTTGATTTTTGAGTCCTATTAAATAGGGAATATATTGATTAATAAAAATATATTTAAATATATTTTTTAAAATTTTAGACAATATAATCCACCGTCTAATTATAAAAAGACTAAAATACATTTAAGACCTTTGTGTTTTATCCCTTTGTACATTATGCCCCCTCTATTTAAAAAATGGACTTACTACTCCCTTTGACCACCAGTCGAAGGAGTTTAGAATCCAAAGAGACTTTTTTACCTCTGTATTGTGATGACATCACCACAATTATGCATGTTGCATTTTTTGGACAAAAGTACCCTTTTAGTCTTTTGTTGACTAAAATACATTAAATCCTTATTTTTTTACTTTATTTCATTATGCCCTCTACTTCAAAATAAAAATTATTTAAAGCATGGATTACATTTTGACCGTTAACAAATAAAAAAGGAAAAATTACTAAAAAAAACATTGTTTTCTCAATTATACTTCATGATCATTAATTTATGAAAAAATTGAAAAGAAAATTTATTTATTAAACAAAATTAAAAAAGAAAGAAATTTTTTTGACGTGCTATTTTTTCATAATTGTACTTTCTAACTGTTAATTAATGAAAAAATTACAAATTTTTGTTTGTGGGTTACCTTCTCACTATTACTTCACAAAAAATAAAAAATAATTGAAAATGTCATTTTCTTCAAATTGTACAGTCTGAGATGCTTCTATCCTTAAAAAAAGATTTGGAAGTAAAAACTACTTTTATGTGTAAAGAAAAAAAAATGCAAAACTTCATTCTAACTCTTTAAAGTAACTCTTTAAAGCATAATGAAACAAATATTGCCATATTGAAGAAAAACATAGTAGCAATCTTAATAATATCATTAGCTCAACAATGCTTCAGAAAAAAAGGCTACAATAAATTGTTTTTACTTTGATCCAAATAGAAATATCAAAGCTATTCTCCAATAGTTACAAAAGGGCTATTCATATTTCATAGGTTCAACTTCAAAAGTTACCAAAGTGCTATCCATATGTGAGTTTGTCCAGGAGTAGCATATGAATAATAAATTAAATATCTAAGCAAAAGACAATCCATAACACTGAAACTACAGTAAACTATTGTTACTCAGAAGCTGGCCTCTTCCAAATCAAAGAGTCAGTGGTGTTCCCAACTTTTTGGACTACCATCCTTACAAACATGCACTCCAACAGAAGAATGTTGATTGGACAACAAGCATTCACCACGTGTAGATTGATGCATCTCAATCTACAAAAATTAAATGTACAAGTGTGACAAAAAATGTGAAATAACTAAGAAAATAATTAAATACAAATAATAAAAACATACTCTATTGTTGGTAGGATTCCAACAGTAGAGTAGAGAACATACTCTAGTGTAGGTTGTAAAAAAAACATACTCAAGGTGCAGATTCTGATTATTCACTTGCTCCACTAGCAACAACACTTCTTTGCGAATTATTAATTTCCTAAAAAACACACACATGTTAAAAGAGAACATATATTGAATCATACAATAACGAAAGTTAACTAAGTGAAGTAGACCTTGTCAAAAGGAACAAACGAATGCATGTTTGAAAACCCAATGCCATTCCACACTCCTACTCCACACAAAGGTCCATTTTTCTTTACCTAACCCTTTTTTGTACCTCCACTTTGTCCTTTATCATTTCCTTGACCCCTTCCCCTTCCTCTCCTCCTAGAACCAGGCACGCTTTATTAAAAACCTCAGCATTTTCTCCATCATCATTTCCTCTGCCCTTTTTTTCCTACTAGAACTAGCTACAGTTGTCCATTATTTGTAGCACCATTTCCTCTACCCTTCCCCTTCCACGCCTCACTCTTCCACCTATTACTATATTCTCAAAACTTTGCAATGGATTCAAGGGATTAATTAAACCGGTATTTTCATGATTAGCATGCTTAGGTTCATCATTTTCATTGTACACAAATTGAGGCTCTAAATTTTCAGCTCTTGGAGCATCCTACATAGATAAAGTAAAAGCAAAGTAAATTATAATTTTGTATAATACACATGTTCAGTAAAAATAGGTCCAACAATCATTACAGAAAAAACATCTGTTCTACAGTATATTTTTTAAGCTTCCTATTAGGATGAGGGGGACTTACAAGTCTTTAAATTGTGATCTTGTTGTAAATAGTTACTGCATGTCTTACTATATCCTTTTTTGGTTACCCATTCAATGTTTGAAATCTTTTCTCTTTACTCATCATCACTTTTCTTCCTAACCTTCTTAGGTCTTCCTGGTCTTTTTCTAAAGACCAGGAAGAGTTACTTTAAAGAGTTTGTTTCATTGTGCTTTAAAGGGTTGCTTTAAAGAGTTGATATTAGATCAAAGCAAAAACAGGTTATTGTTTGACTTTTTCTGAATAATTGCTGAGCTAATGATATTATTAAGATTGGTATTATGTTTTTCTTCAATCTAGCAATATTTATTTCATTGTGCTTTAAAGAGTTAGAATGAAGTTTTGCATTTTTTTTCTTTGCATAGAAAAGTAGTTCTTACTTCCAAATCTTTTTTTAAGGATAAAAGCATCTCAAACTGTACAATTTTGAAGAAAATGACATTTTCAATTATTATTTATTATTTTTATGAAATAATGGTGAGAAGGTAACCCACAAACAAAAAATTGTAAATTTTTTCATTAATTAACAGTTAGAACGTACAATTATGAAAAAATGACACCTCAATAATTTTTCTTTCTTTTTTTATTTTTTTCATAAATAAATTTTCTTTTTAATTTTTCCCTAAATTAACGGTCATGAAGTATAATTGTGAAGACAATAATATTTTTAGTAATTTTTCCTTTTTTAATTTATTAACGGTCAAAATGTAATCCATGCTTAAAATAATTTTTATTTTTAAAATAGAGGGCATAATGAAATAAAGCAAAATATATAGGGGTTTAATGTATTTTAGTCAACAAAAAGACTAAATGGGTATTTTTGTCCAAAAAAATGCAACATGTATAGTTGTGGTGATGTCATCATAATACAAGGGTAAAAAAAAAGTCTTTTTGAATTCTAAGCTCCTTTAACTGGAGGTCAAAGGGGGTAATACGTCAATTTTTAAAATAGAAGAGGGCATAACGTACTAAGGGATAAAACACAGGGTTTAAATGTATTTTAGCCTTATAAAAAAGAATAAAAGATGTTACATGATTATTGACGTAATATTTAATGGGTTAATTACTAAAAAAAGCCCAAACTTTAAAAAGATCAATAAAGTGACCAAATTTTCGATTTTTTTCAATTCTAACCTAATGTTAGTCTCATCGTTATCTTTACTGACATGACACTGTCACGTATCAAGAGGACCCTCATTAATCAAACATGTCAGCGTAATTAGCCAAAGTGAGTCTGATTATTGAAACAACGTCGTTTCATGATAAAATTGAGACAGCATCGTTTCAACAAGAGAAAATATCATCTGTAGATCCTCCCTCCTCCTAGACGCACGAAATCACTCTCAGCCCAACTGATTCTCATAAGTGAGCGACACACATTTACTGAATCTTATTACAGTGTGTAAAGAGGCTTTTGAGTTATCAATAGAGGCAGGAGAAATGCCTTGTAATCATATCTACCATTTTGATTGCATACTTCCATAGCTTGCACTGTGAAGTTCGTGTATAGTTTTCCAGGACAAATTACCAGCTGATGACAAGCCAGATAACAGTTAGATCAGACATATTTTTGGGGAGGACGAAGTGGTTGGGTTGACGATTTGGTGGTTGCTTGGAGGTGGGTATGCAGTGGGTTGGTTCATGGGTGCGAAAAGAGGTGAGAAAGAGGGATTACCTGTTGCTTATACAGAGATGGATGGTGGGTTTAACAACAGTGGTATGCTAAGAAGAGTGAGTTGAAGACCGATAGGTAAAGAGACTAGTGGCCAGAGAGGTAGTGGCTCTGAGTTAGTTTGTGTTTTAAGGCATTGGTTTTCTTGTTTTGGAAGTGGGAATTTGAGTGTTAATTTGAGATCGAGGAGGAGTAGGCCTTTGAACCTTTTTACTTCGAGAAGAAGAAGAGTTTTTACACTGGAAATCCATGGTGGGAGAAGGAGGTGGTGATTAGCAAATATTGAAGTGGTCTTTGCACATTTAAAACTTTTCAAAAACTTATTGCAATTTTTGTTTCTTTTCATAATCTTGACGAAGAAAGAGCGGCATGTTTATCTCTGAATTGATAGATATATTCTCCAATAAGAAGCATGTTTCTTAGTTTTTAGATAACAACACTTACAAACATGAGTAGAGAAATGACGTTATCTCAGTTTTATCATGAAACGACGTCGTTTCAATAATCAGACCCACTTCAACTAATTATCTTGATGTGTCTGATTAATAAGGGTCTCTTGACACGTGGCAGTGCCACGTTAGCAAAGATAATATTGAGACTAACGTCAGCCTAGAGTTGAAAAAATTGAAAGTTTGAGCATTTTTTTAAAAAGTTCAGGCTACAATTGAAAAATTGAAGAAAGTTTAGGCTTTTTTAAGTAATTAACCTATATTTAATTAATAAGGTGCTAATCTCGTCAAAAGTTATATTTATTTAAGATTTATTTTGAATATTTTAAAAATAATAGGTTTAATTTGAACGCTTCGAGACATCGGGGTTCAAGTTATATTCTATTGTAAACGTTGAAGTTTGAAATACACTTTTGGTCCACTTTAATTAGACAACCTTTTGTAAGGTCATCTCAATAAGTTATTCATAGATCTTATAATTATACCATTAACTATTTAATAACTAGACCAAATTATACCAATAATTTAATGAAATTTTTTTATTTTTATAAAATCCACATAAAGAATCAAACTAAATTATATTGAATTGACTGAATTTTATATGTTATTAAATAATTTATCAAAATATATTATAAATTTAAGTTCATTAATTTTAAATATTTAAAATTTATCTACTAAATTTAAAGCTATTAATTTATTTTTGTATTAAAAATACAAATAAATTATATTGTCTTTCAAAATGCTGATTAATTTTTTCCCCTTACTTGAAACTTGTTTCTTTATTCTCAGTAATATAAACCCTGGTGCTCTTCTTTTTTAACAAAACTGTCACTTTTTTTAAACCCAAAAATTTATTTCTATATCATCACTCTTTACTCCTTTTAAGTACTACTTGTCATCTTTACTTTGATTCAAGATTTATAGGTATAACTATCCTCTTACATTACGTGATTATCTTACATTTGTTGTTGTATAGATATTATATCTATATGTGAGAGATTCTCTATTGATTTCATATATCTTACCTGACCACTTGCATTATATTTGGTTATTCTTATTACATATAGTAGTAATGTTCTATTTTTTGTTATTTATTCTATGTGAGAATGAAATATAAAAATCCTCTTAAGTTTGAGGGCATGTCTGAAGTAGAGTTTTTATAACACTTTTCTACCTATCGATTTGTTATCGGATCACATTGACAATGAAATAATCAACAACATATTATAAGCACCAAAGTGTTTTAAGGTTTTATCTCTATTTAAGTATGACAATGCTATAAATTTGCCCAATTCAATTAGTAACTTGAAACATTTTTTATATTTGAATCTTTCAATAATGCCCACTATAGTACTTCTTTAAGGTTGTGAGTACGTACTAATGATAGTAGGCTGGGCCAAGCTTAGGTATAAATGAATTGCTCGGGCCCAAGACCTAGGCTTGAGCTCAATTAGCCTTTTCTTGTTTGAATTTTTAATTTAAATTTTCAATAAAATAAAAATAAAAAATTTTATAACATGTTTAATTATCCTTAAACTTATTTTTATAAAAAATAGTTAGTACGTGTCATTTTATATTAAAAAAAGTGCTTTGTATCTAACCAGTTTTCCTAACAAAGTCTAATATTATTGGCTTTAAATTTATTTTTAAACATAGTCTTCAACATTCTAATTTTTTATTTTTTGTCAAATTATCTCATCTCTAATAAATAATTCATATTTCTTTCATTTTTTTCAAATTAATATTGTTAAGTTCAATATTTGCTTTTGACAAAAATAATAATTAAAATTTATTTGCTTAATTTTTAAAAATTAATATTGTTTTAAACTATTATCTTTTTTCTAGTAATCACTATTCTATGTTTAACAACATAATGGTACAAGTTCCATTTAAAACATGAAGGAATAATATCAATGCAAGAGTCTGCATATGCTACAAGTATCACGATACTATTATAAAATATTTAATTATAAAAAAAGAGTATCATAATAATATTATCATCATCCAAACAAGAAAACATACAAAAAATAAGAAAAGAATTATCAATTATATTTGAAGAGTGGAGCTTGAAGTTGAGCTAGTAGACATAGCTAACAATATAGAGTTTTCATTGTTAACTTGCATAAAAACACACAAGTAAAAATTTATATTTTTAATTGTAAAAGATCAAAGGAATCAAATGAAAAAAAAAGTAAATCGAAAAGTAGAGATTAAAGAAAACAAACTCTCAGTAGAGTAAAGGGGCTAGTTAATCGTTATAATCAAGATCGTTAATAGTTTGCATCACTTCATCTACATATAGAAACATTATTATGTATTATTGATTATGCAAAAATTAGAGTTTTCATTGTTAACCTGTATAAAAATCCAAAAGTAAAATTTATATTTTTAATTGTAAAAGATCAAAGGAATCAAATGAAAAAAATAAGTAAATCGAAAAGTAGAGATTAAAGAAAACAAACTCTTAGTAGAGGAAAGGGGCTAGCTAATCATTATAATCAAGATCGTCAATAGTTTGTACCACTTCATCTATATATAGAAACATTATTATGTATTCTTGATTATACAAAAATTATATTAAATGAATATTCAACACATGATAATCAATAATTAAATATACCTTCATCATTAAATATTTGTTTGAAGAAATTTTCAGTTGGAAGACTAGTCTTTGTAGCTTTAGATGTACTTGTATTAATATAAAAAGACAATATAAATAATATAATACTTTATTGTTAAAATTATTAAGGTAAGCAAAATTAATATATCATAAGAGATAGAGTTAACCCTGAAGCAATAATAGATACTGAAATTGCTAAAAGGTCTTGTGCAATTGCTTAAATGACCAAAAAACACGTGTATTCCATATAACAATACATCAAACTTCACATTTTCAACTTCGGTCACAACATCTACCTCCAAATAGTTGTCCAACTCCATCCTACTATAAGAAGTTTTAGCCTTTTCTTTGATGAATTTAGCAAATTTGGGATTCACACCATTTTTAGGAATTGAAGTTGAAGTTAAACCTGAAGTTGGAATGAAACTAGTGCAATCATGATGTTTGTCTAATCTTAGTGATAATCATTAAACAAATCATATCATAATTGTTAATGATATCAACATGCTCTTTAGCCTGATCACCTTACAACATTGATAATAAAAATAAACGCCCTTATCTTATATCTTGAGTCCAACACAAAAATAACTACCAAATTTTGTTCAACCATATACAAATAATAATTGAGCTTCTCCATCATCTGATTTGCTATGAACTGGATCACCTCATTGAAGCAACTGTGTGAAATTGGATATTTTGTTCCTATGAACAACTCAGTTGTTAGAGAAGTGCTCTAAAAGCAATCACCTTTAGACTTATTGTACAAATCTTTTTGATTAATAAAAGGAATTTTCGTTAATTTGATGTTCATGATCTTTACGAATTGATAATGATCTTAAATCGAATTAATGAAGTCTTTGATACATTATATAGCATGAAGGAAATCGTAATGAGATCATGATAATGAGACTCCTATCATATGCAATTATGTTAGTATCTAAATTATCCATAGTCATAGGATTAATGAGATGGGACATTATTAATCCAGACAAACTAGCACATGTTATAGTCATTGATGGGATCAAGTAGTAGATCTCATAAGCTGTAAGCATGAGTTGTTTAGAGTTAACATATGGATCTTACTAAGAGTAGTAAGTACATTGGATGACCTGCTATAAGATAAACATATGGATAATCTATTCTAGTGTCAATAATAGTATGATCATAGCAATGGTGCAAATATCCTTAGATTTGAAGTGCTAAATGATATCTTGGATACTGATCCTGTACTTTGACTATATTCCTCGTTATCTCTTAGAGGTTGCTTAGAGGGTAGTGATTTGGTACAACTTGAGGTATTCGAAGGTAATTGAGTAGTCAATAAAGGCACTCCTGATAAAAGGAGATGATACCCATGACCTTTTATCGGGGTCATCACTCGGGAATTTCTGGCCATAGTAGAAATGTCATAAAGATAGTCTTCAGTAACTTATCTAATTGAGTAATGAGCCTTGGGGACAAGAACTAACATCACTTGGGCTAGATGTGATGTAGTCAGTCTAGTAGGACTTGACATTTTAACCATGCTCTGAACCAAGTGGGGTATAGATGGTGAAAGAACGAATTACACAGGAACATTATCTATGAAAGGGTTAGTAGTCAAACCAATGATTTTTTAATCAATTGGGGGTCATGATGTGTTGCTAGATACCACTCATGACTTACTTGCATTAAGTGTTAATTCAAGTGGCCAAGATAACCAAGAACCTAATGGGTCACAGGCATTGGAGATGTGAAGAATGAGTAAAATGAGTTTAAATAGTGATCCAATATATAAGAGAATATTTTGGGATTGTATAACGATATGAACATGGTAAGAAACGTTGTAAAGGAATGAAAGAAAGCAAGTGTTGCATGGCTGCCAGTCTGGAAAGTTTCCAGATTTCTAACAAACATTTCAAGCTAAATTAAGTGGCATTCATGAACACTTAATTCCTATTATTCCTCCATTCATGAACACTTAATTCCTATTATTCCTCCATTCATGATCGGGGTTAGAGGAGGCCAAAAGTTGGTAGAAAGTCACTCATTTTCATGAATAGTATTGTAAGAAAACTAGTGAGAAAGGTGAAGAGTTCATCTTACATACACTTATTCTCTAAACTATTATCTCAAGAACATACATTAAAGCTAACACTTTGTGTGTGTTGTAACCATTCTTCCTAAGAGGTTTCAGGCTTTTCTCTTCGTGTGGATATCATTAGAGACATCCTCCTTTGATCATTGTGGTTTACAACAACCCGAAGAGGTAAAGACAATGAAGAACGAAGGAGTTTGTAAGGTACACATCTTAAGTTCATATTTTGTTTTTTTACTACATCTAATAACACATGTTTGATTATGTATTTTCTAGGTTTCAATTTATTTTCCACTATGTATTTTCTGATATGTGATGCATGTGATACACAATCAAAAACCTACAGTGGTATCAGAGCCATCTTGTGCCCTTTAGATGTAGTTTCTATTACATGTGGAATAAGATTGCATGGCTGTGACAACTATGGGTTTGTACTTAGAAAATTCAAAATTAAATTATGAAAATTTTTTCACGATTTTCTTTCACTGATATGCTCATGACATGTTTTTAGATGGCTTTAGTGATTGAAAATTGTTTTTAATGTGATTGAAATATTTATTGTTGAATTTCTAACAATATGCTGGAAAACTATTTTATGCTGAACATATGTTATTGGTTGGATAAATTGATGAGGTTTAATTGACCCCTTTACCTGTTTTGATTCTGGAAATTTTATGTAAACATATTTAGAATGTTTACACCTCTAGAAAATTTTCAGAATTTATTAAAATTGTTTTAATAAATTTTCAAACAGTAATCAGATCTGGTCGGTTTTGAAGAAATCAATGGATCTGTTTTGTTTTATAATTTTGTATGTTTATGTTTTGGTTCCAGCACCTTAAAAAAAATTTATGTGATAAAAATATGTTATTTTGATGAATAAAGCATGCCAAAATGTTTTTTTTCTTGAATTAAGATTTCTGGAAAAAAAAATTAGATTTCAAAATTGTCATTTTTAGCATCTCAATGGCGTTTCCGTTATCTTGATAATTTTTGAGTGATTCCAAAATTATTTTGATGAACTTGAAATGACCTAGAGAAGTATGGGATGATGATTTGATGTTCTAGAAATTTTGGGAAAATTTGGAAATTAATTTTGAATTAATTTAAGTAAAGCATTATTTCTAGTAAGATTAGAAATTGGCATGTGAAACAAAATTAAAATGTTTAAGCTTGACATCAAATAATCAATTTTAAGGTGAATTAATTTTGAATTAATTTTTGGAATTAAGAGTTTAATTTAATTTGATTAATGTTAATCTAAACCGAAATGAAATACAAGATTAAATTTAGCCAAAATAACACTTAGGAAGAAATTCGATTCAATATTTGAATCAACTTCTAAAATGTAGGATCCATAACTTGTCACAACGAATTTTGATGTGTTTAATTTTATGCGTTAGAGGATGCATGTTAGGAGTATGAGTGGGCTTACATAATGGATGGTTATGGACTTAAGCCCCCAATATGATTAGGGTGTCCATATCATGCCATATTGTTATAGTAACATATACAAGACCATTATAGTTAGATGAGACCTAAGTAGAAACCCTTTACTTAGAATATTAAAACTAACGTCTTCCATTAATACAGTGAGAACCAGAGTTCTTTTAGAGTTAAGGTTGTTAAGCAAATCCAAGCCTACTTTACATGAATATGTTCGAATAATAGAAATAAGGTTTTTGGATTAATGGGTTGGTTTTAACTAGAAGCGCTGATTTGTTGGGCAAACCCAAGGTCAACTTGGACAAAGGCGAAGTTGGGTAGTGTACATGAGATGTACATGCATCAAGAGTTGATAGCTCAATGTGTGTGCACACATCAACAGTTGATAGTACTAGATTTGATAGTTGCATTATAAATGCAATTGGTATGACTGATACCTACCGATTGACCTAAGGTGGCTTGTTAGGCAAACTTAAGGTCATTCCTAGAGATATTGGATATTGACTCACTAGGAGAACTTCTATACATGTTCTCTCGGATTCATATTGAGATTTATGGATCGCGAGAAAATAGTGGGAGCCATAATGCGTGTTAGTAAAGTCCTAATTGAAATGCATTTACGTACAGTCTAACACCTTTTCTCTCTTTGGCATTAGGTTGCAAGAATCGACACCATAACCACTAGTGTGAACCTACGCTCACTTATGGAAGCCAATAAGTTAATTGGACCCAACTTCCTAGACTAGCTTAGGAACCTAAGAATAGTTCTCAAGTCGAAGAAACTTGGCTATGTCTTAGAAGAACTACCTCATGATCCCCCTACTGTTGATGTTTCTAATAGTGATCAAAAGGCATATATAAAGCATATCGATGATAGTGAGATGGCTAGTTGCATAATGTTGGCCACTATGTCACCGAAATTGCAAAAACAACACGAGGCTGTGGATGCTCATACCATAGTCTATCATCTGAGCGAGCTATTTGATGAGTAAGCTAGGTCCGAAAGGTTCAAGAGCTCGAGGTTGCTCTTCCACTCCAAGATGGTTGAGGGGACATCTCCAGTGCAATATGCATTGAAGATGAATGGTTATATTAAGAGGTTGGCCTCCTTGGGTTTCCTAATGGATCATGAATTAAGAGGTTGGCCTCCTTGGGTTTCGTGATGGATCATGAATTAAGTATAGACTTAATTTTGACTAGTTTAACTAATAGTTATTCATAATTTGTGCTTAACTATAGGATGAACCAGATATCCACCACGATTCCTACCAACTTGCTCAAAATAGTTAAATCATCTGTCAGGAAGGACAGTAAGACTATGATGCTGGTGGACTCTTCTAATTCGGGGAGGAAAAACCAAAAGAAGAAGAAGTCTACAAGGCCTAAAGGAGGTATGGCCAAGAAGAAAGCTAAGGAGATTGCCCTTAAGGGAACATGCTTCCACTGTGGAAAGGATGGTCGAAAGAGGAACTGTAAGGCCTATCTGGAGTCACTGAAGTAGAAGAAGGCATCAAATGCCCCATCTACATCAGGTATGTTTATTATTGATATTAATATTGTTTTTAATAATAATATATAGGTATTGGATACCGGTTGTGGCTCACACATATGTACTGATATGCAGCGTCTCAAGAATAGTAGACAACTCAAAAAGGGAAAGTTAGACCTGCGCGTGGGCAATGGAGCAAGAGTTGTTGCATTAGCCTAGGAACTTATGTATTGACACTCCCTAGTGGGCTTATAATAAAATTGGATGATTATTTTTATGTACTTGTATTGACTAAGAATATTATTTCAGTTTCTAGTCTTAATAAAGCTGGTTTCCATTTAAACTTTAGTAACAATGGTTGTTCTATTAGTTTGAATGGAATACTTTATGCTATGGGTACATTATGCAATGGGATATATGTTGGGACCCGATCTCGGAATCAGACCCCAACCGAAACGAAGGAACGAAAAACGAAAAAAAACAGAATCAAATCGAAACTAACGTTTCGAAACGAACGGAAGCGAAGAAATCAAAGCGAAGATATCGAATTAACCGATACGGCAAACGGAGGCAAACGAAACGCTCGGAAATCATTTAGCGGAAGCAAACACATCCGTAGCGTAAATC
>JAOTBA010000203.1:19534647-19549641 GCA_025629845.1 Erythroxylum squamatum
ACATGAACCCAATTTTGTTAAAATAAAAATGTAACGGGCCTCTCTTTTATATTATGGATGAAAAAAATAATTTTTATGGATTTCTTATATTGTAAATATTATGAATGGATATTTTATATAATTAGACTAAAAATTTAATTTTTATAAATTTACTATATATATATATATATTCTGAAAAAAAAATTAGTTTTGTAGGGGCTATAGCCCTTGCTAGCCCCTCCTGGATCCATGCCTGCACACATTAGAGATACGAAGAATGAGTAAAATAGTTTTGGATGGGGATCCAAGATATGAGAGATGCATGAATAAGCTACAACAACGTGGTAGTTTAGGGTCATTTAATCGTGAATTATATGACACATGTGAATTTTGCTTATTAGGGAAGATGATAAAATTACCCTTTAATATGCAAGATGACAAAATTACTCTTTAAAGAAGGGGTGAATGTTTTCATGCTAAATTAGATGGGATTAAAAGCCAAGTAATTCCTACTAACTCTCCATTGATGTTGGGGGTTAGAGTGAAGCCACAGGGTATCAAAGACACTCCATTTTCATGCAAAAGTTGTAAGAAAAAATTGTCTTTTTTTGAATTATTCACCATCTTCTAAAATACTCTCTTAAAGAACACACCACAAAGCTAGCAATTTATATGTATTCTAGTCATTCTTTCTAAGAGGTTTCAGGCTTTGCTCTTCGTGTGGATATCATTATAGACATCCTCCTTTGGTCGTTTTGGTTTACGATAACCCAAAGAGGTGAATATAACGAAGAACGAAGGAGATTGCAAGGGACACATCTTAAATTCATGTTTTATTTTACAACATCTAATGACACGTTTGATTTTGTATTTTTTGGGTTTTGTTTTATTTTCCACTGATTCTGATAGTTGATGCATGTGATGCATGATCGAAACCCAACATTGATATCAGAGCCATCTTATGCCTATTAGATGTAGT
The DNA here is from genome assembly GCA_025629845.1 of Erythroxylum squamatum. Classification (NCBI taxonomy): domain Eukaryota; kingdom Viridiplantae; phylum Streptophyta; class Magnoliopsida; order Malpighiales; family Erythroxylaceae; genus Erythroxylum; species Erythroxylum squamatum. The sequence goes on from JAOTBA010000203.1 coordinate 19,535,606, forward strand.
TTTTATTACATGTGCATTAGGATTGCAAGACTGTGACAACTATGGGTCAATTTTTAGAAAATTCAAAATTAAATTATGAAAATTTGTTTTCATGATTTTGTTTCATTGATCTGCTCATGAGATGTTAGTAGATGGTTTTAGTTACTGAAATTGATTTCAATGTGATTGAAATATTTATTGTCGAATTTCTAACAATATGCTAGAAAATTGTTTTCTACTGAACATATGTTGTTAGTTGGCTAAACTAATGAGGTTTAACATATTTTTCATAGAATTTGGTTATGGAAATTTTATGTAAACATATTTAGAATGTTTTTAATCATTTGGAAATTTTCCACAATTAATTAAAATTGTTTTAATTAATTTTTCTAACAGTAAACAGATCTAGTAGGTTTTGTTGAAATTGATGGAACTGTTTTGTTTGATATTTTGCGTGTATATGTTTTAGTTCCAGAACTTTAAAATATTTTTATGTGATAAAAATATGTTATTTTGATGAATGAAGCATGCCAAAATGATTTTGCTCGAATTAAGATTTCCAAAAAAAAATTTAGATGTCAGATTTGTCATTTTTAGCATCTCAATGGTGTTTCGGTTATCTTGATAATTTTTTGGGTGATCCCAAAATTATTTGATAAACTTGAAATGACCGAGAGATGCATAGAATGATGATTTGATGTTTTGAAAATTTTGAAAATTTATTTTTGAATTAATTTAAGTAGAGCATTATTTTCTAGTAAGATTAGAAATTGGCATGTGACAAAATTAGAAAATTTAATTTTGTCATCAAATAATCAATTTTAAGGTGAGTTAATTTTGAATTAATTTCTAAAATTAAGAGTTTAATTTAATTTGATTAATATTAAATTCTAAATCGAAATGACATACAAGATTAAATTTAGCCAAAATAACACTTAGGAAGAAATTTTATTCAAGAGTTGAATCAACTTCCAAAACGTAGGATCCATAACTTGTTACAACCAAATTTGATGTATTTAATATTATACATTAGAGGATACATGTTAGGAGTACATGCGGGCTTGCATGATGGATAGTTATGAACTTAATCCCAATATGATTGGGGTGTCCATATAATGTCATATAATTATAGTAACTATATATATGTATACACACACACACACACTCGCACGCACATATGTGTGTGTGTGTGTGTGTGTGTGTGTGATATATATACAAGACCTTCCTAGTTAGATGAGACCTAAGTAGAAATCCCTCATTTAAAATATTAAAACTAACACCTTCCATTAATATGGTGAGAACCAGAGTTCTTTTAGAGTTAGGTTTGTTGGGCAAACCCAAGCCCGCTCTACACGAATATGTTTGATCCATAGAAATATGATTTCTGGATTAATGGTTCAGTTTTAACTAGAAACGTTGATTTGTTGGATAAACCCAAAGTCAACGTGGACAGAGGTGAAGTTTGGTAGTGTACATACGATGTACATGCATCAAGAGTTGATAGCTCAATGTGTGTGCACACATCAACAGTTGATAACACTAGATTCGATAGTTGAATTATAAATGCAATTGGTATGACTGATACCTACCAATTGATTTAAGGTGGCTTGTTGGACAAACCTAAAATCATTCCTAGAGATATTGGATATTGACCCATTAAGAGAACTTTTATACAAGTTCTCTCGGATTCATATTGAGGGTTATGGATTGGCAAGAAAATAGTGGGAGTCATATTGCATGTTATTAAAGTCCTAATTGAAATGTATTTATGTACAGTCTAACACCATTTCTCTTTCGACATTAGGTTGCAAGAATCGACATCATGACTGCTAGTGTGAACCTACGCTCACTTATGGAAGCCAATAAGTTGCCTGTACCGAACTTCCCAGACCGGATTAGGAACCTGAGAATAGTTCTTAAGTCAAAAAAACTAGGCTACGTCTTAAAAGAACCACTTCCCGATCTCTCTGCTGCTGATGCTTCTGATAGTGATCAAAAGGCATACAGAAAACATTTCGATGATAGTGAGATGGCTAGTTATATAATGTTTGCCATTATTTCACCAAAATTGCAAAAGCAGCACGAGGCTATGGATGCTCATACCATAGTCTATCATCTGAGGGAGTTGTTTGATGAGCAAGCTAGGTTCGAAGGGTTTAAGACCTCGAGGTTGCTCTTTCGTTCCAATATGGCTAAGGGGACATCTCCGGTGCAATATGTACTGAAGATGAATGGCTATATTGAAAGGTTGGCCTCCTTGGGTTTCCTGATAGATCATGAATTAAGTATAGACTTAATTCTGACTGATAGTTATTCACAATTTGTGCTTAACTATAGGATCAACTAGATATCCACCACGATTCTTGAATTGATCAACTTGTTCAAAATAGTTGAGCCATCTATTAGGAAGGATAGTAGGTGGACTCTTCTGGTTCGAGGAGGAAGAACCAAAAGAAGAAGAAGTCCATAAGGCCTAAGGGAGGTGTGGTCAAGAAAAAAGCTAAGGAGACTGCCCCTAAGGGAACATGCTTCTGTTGTGGCAAGGATGGCCATTGGAAGAGGAACTGTAAGGCCAATCTGGAGTCTCTGAAGCAGAAGAAGGCATCAGATGCTCCATCTACTTTAGGTATGTTTGTTATTGATTTTAATACTGTTTCTAATAATAACATATGGGTATTAGATATCGGTTATGGCTCACACATATGTACTGATATGCAAGACCTTAGGAATAATAAACAACTCAACAAGGGAGAGTCGGACTAGCGCATAGGCAATGGAGCAAAAGTTGTTGTATTAGCTGTAGGAACTTATGTATTGATACTCCCTAGTGGGCTTGTAATATAATTGGATGATTGTTTTTATGTACCTGTATTAACTAAGATTATTATTTCAGTTTCTAGTCTTAATAAAGCTAGTTTCTATTTAAATTTTAGAAACAATGATTGTTCTATTAGTTTGAATGGAATGCTTTATGCTATGAGTACATTATGTAATGAAATATACATATTAGATATGTTCAATCCAATTTTAAATATCAACGACAAACAAAAGACAAAAACAAGATAATGTGAAATCATTGTACTTATGACATTGTCTCCTTATCTATATAAGTGAGAGACGCATAACTAAACTACATAAGTGTGGTAGTTTAGGGTCATTTGATTAAGAGAAAAGGTGAACAAACTACTAGGCAATTGGACTTAATACATTAAGATATATGTATTTTGATGTCTATATATGCCAAAGGTGATTTCATATACTTCATTACCTTTATCGATGATTTACGATATGGGTATGTATATCTTATGAGATACAAATCTGAGGCCTTAGAAAAGTTCAAAGAATTTAGAAATGAAGTAGAGAAACAACTGGGTAGAAGTATTAAACCACTTCAATCAAATCGAGGTGGTAAATACTTAAGCCAAGAGTTTCTAAATTATCTCAAAGATAATGAGATAGTATTATATTGGCCTCCACCTTAAACACCGTAACACAATAGTGTAGCAGAAAGGAGAAACCGAACCTTGTTGGACATGGTGAGGTCAATGATGGGTTTAGTAGATCTGTTAAAATCCTTTTGGGGATATGCACTAGAGACTGTTGTTTATGTGTTAAACAGAGTCCTTTTAAATTCAGTTGATGTTACTTCATATGATATGTGGACTAACAAGAAACCCTTTCTTTCTCATATGAAAGTTTGGGATTGTCCAGCTTATATGAAGCAGATTCAGTCAGATAAGCTAGAAGCTAAATCTGACAAGTGTCTGTTTGAAAGATATCCGAAAGAAACAATAGGATATCAGTTTTACAATGTTTCGGAACAAAAGGTGTTTGTTTCAAAGTATGTTGTCTTTTTAGAGAAAGAGTTTCTTCTAAAGAAGGTTGTGAGAGCAAAATTGAAATTGTGGAAGTTTAAGATGCTCAAACAAACACAAATCAACTGCCTAAACCCGAGACTATTGTTCATAATGATTAAACTATAGTTCAACCTTCTAACACACAAGAAATTCGTAGGTCAAGTAGGATACGTCATGTTCTAGAGAGAGATGAATTTCTTATAAGTGAACACAATAATGTATTGCTTATAGAAGACGATGAGCCTACTACCTTTGAAGAAGTTTTGAAGAGTTCAGAATCTAAGAAATGGTTTAAATCCATGAAATTCGAAATAGATTCCATGTATAAAAATCAAGTATGGAATTTGGTTGAACCACCCGAAGGGATAAAACCCATAGGGTGTAAATGAGTTTTCAAAAAGGAAATTAACATGGAGGGTGTTGTAGTTACCAACAAAGCTAGGATTGTAACTAAAGGTTATCGTCAAAGACAAGGGGTTGACTACGATGAAACATTTTGCCCGATTGTCATGCTTAAATCCATTAAGATACTCTTAGTCATTGCTGCTCATTATGATTATAAGATATGACTAATGGATGTGAAAACAACTTTCCTTAATGGAAACCTAACCGAGGATGTGTATATGACACAACTAGATGGTTTCATATCCAAAGATGGTGAAAAGGTCTGCAAGCTTCAAATTTCCATTTATGGATTGAAGCAAGCATTTAGGAGTTTGAATATCAGATTTGATGATACAATCAAAGAGTTTGGTTTCTCACAAAATTTGGATGAACCTTGTGTGTATAAGAAGATTAGTGGGAGTGCAATTGTATTCCTTGTGTTGTATGTAGATGACATACTACTAATAGGAAACGATGTCTCAGCTTTACAATCAGTCAAGACTTGGTTGTCCAAGAATTTCTCCATGAAGGACCTTAGAGAAACAACTTATATTTTGGGGATAAGAATATATAGAGATAGATCTAAGAAATTGCTTGGTCTTTCTCAATCTACATACATAGACAAGATGCTAAAGAGGTTTAGTATGGAGCAGTCCAAGAGAGGCTATCTTCCTATGATGTATAGGATTACACTCTCGAAATCTATGTGTCCAAAGACACAAGATGAGAGGACTCGCATGAATTTGATCCTTTATGCATCAGTTATAGGATCAATAATATATGCTATGTTATGTACGAGACTTAATTTATCATATGCTCTAAGTATTACGAGCAGATACCAGTCGGATCCTGGTGAGGGTCATTGGGTAGCTGTCAAGAATATCCTTAAGTACTTGAGAATAACTAAGGATGTATTCTTGGTATATGGAGAAGGAGATCTTGTTGTAAGCAGGTATACAAATGCTAGTTTCCAATCCGACAGGGATGACTCTAGATCCCAGTTAAGATATATTTTACCCTGAATGTTTGATAAATCAGTTAGAAAAGTTTCAAACAAGAGACAATTGCAGACTCAATAACTTAAGCAGAGTACATTGTCGCTTCAGAAGCAATAAAGGAAGCAATTTGGATCAAGAAGTTCATAATGGAACTTAGAGTGGTTCCTAGCATTGTTGACCCAATACAGTTGTATTGTGACAACAATGGTGCCATAGCGTAAGAAAAGTAACCAAGGTCTCGTAAAAAATCCAAACATGTGCTCAGGAGATACCATTTGATTAGAGAAATCATTGGTAGAAATGATATCAAGATAAAGAGAGTGCCCACTGATCAGAATATTGTTGATCGTTTGACTAAGTCAATTCCCAAAAAGAGATATGATTCTCATGTACTTGTCTATGGTATTAGATATAAAGTCGATTAACTTTAGTGCAAGTGGGAAGTTGTTAGAAAAGTGCTCTAAAGGAAATCACCTTTAGTGCTTATTGTAAAAATCTTTATGATAAATAAAAAAAGGCATTTTCGTTAATTTGATATTCATGTTCTTTATAAATTGATAGTGACCTTAAATCAAATTAATGAAGTCCTTGATACATTATATAGCATGAAGGAAATCATGATGAGATCATAATAATGAGATTCCTATCATGTATAATTATCTTAGTATCTAAATTATCCATTGTCATAGGATTAATGAGACGGGACATTATTAATCTAGAATAACACATGTTATACTTCTTATTGGGTCAAGTAGTGGATCTCATAACCTGTAAGCATGAGTTGTTTAGAGTTAAAATATGGATGGTTACTAATAGTAGTAAGTACACTGGATGACCTGCAATGAGACAAACATATGGATAATCTATTTTAGTGTCAATGATAGTCTTATCATAGCAATGATGCAAATATCCTTAGACTTGAGGTGCTCAAGGATATCTTGGGTACTGATCCTGTAATTTGACTCCATTCCTCGTTGTCTCTCAGAGGTTACTTAGAGGGTGGTGATTGGGTACATCTTAAGGTATTCGAAGGTAATTGAGTAGTCAATAAATGATTCACCACTCCTGATAGAAGGAGATGATACCATGACCTCTTGTTGGGGTCATTACTCGGGAATCTCTGGCCAGAGTGGAAATGTCATGAAAATAGTCTTCAGTGATATATCCAATTGAGTAATGAGCCTTGGGGACAAGAACTAAAATCACTTAAGCTAGATGTTCTAGTGGAAGTTGACATTTTAACCTTGCTCTGAACTAAGTGGGGTATAGATAGTGAAAGGACGAATTATATGGGAACATTGTCTATGAAGGGTTCCCAGTCAAACCACTGACTTTTCGGTCAATTGGGAGTTATGATGTGTTGCTAGATACTGCTCATGACTTGCTTAAATTAAGTGTTAATTCAAGTGGCCAATATAAACGGAAACCTAATTGATCACACGCATTGGAGATGCGAAGAATGAGTAAAATGGGTTAAATAGTGATCTAAGATATGGGAGAATGTTTCGGGATTGTATCGCAATATGATCGTGGTAAAAACTGTTGCAAAGGAATGAAAGAAAGCAGGTGTTACGCGGCTGCCAGCATAGAAAGTTTCCGGATTTCTAGCAAATGTTTCAAGCCAAATTAAGTGGCATTCATGGCCGCTTAATTCCCACTATTCCAGAAAGTTTCCAGATTTCTAGCAAATGTTTCAAGCCAAATTAAGTGGCATTCATGGCCATTTAATTCCCATTATTCCTCCATTCATGATGGGGGTTCTAGGAGGCCAAAAGTTGGTGTGAGAAAACTAGTGAGAAAGGTGAAGAGTTCATCTTACACACACTTATTCTCTAAACTATTCTCTTAAGAATATACATTAAAGCTAGCACTTTGTGTGTGTTCTAACCATTCTTCCTAAGAGGATTTAGGCTTTGTTCTTCGTGTGGATATCATTAAAGACATCCTCCTTTGGTCATTGTGGTTTATGACAACCTGAAGAGGTCAAGACAACAAAGAAAGAAGGAGTTTGTAAGGTACAATCTTAAGGTTATATTTTGTTTTTTACTACATCTAATAGCACATGTTTGATTATGTACTTTCTAGGTTTCATTTTATTTTTCATTGCATATTTTCCGATATGTGATGCATAACCAAAACCTTACATCAATAGCATTATAAAATATTTCTAACCTCGCACAAAGTACTTTAGTCAACTTTTATTGCTCTTTTGTCGGCAGGAAAATATACTAAGAATCCCTTTGTCTCGACCTGTTAAGCACCTCAACATACTTGGTTGCCGACTCCAATATCTTAAATGTTGAATTTCATATGGTAGGACAATCCAAAACCAACTTCTTTGTGCACAAATTTCGTAGTTGTCGTACATTTTCTTCAAAATTTTCAACTCTTTTCGATGTTATACTCTAATAAACTATATTATTTTAGATCAACTCTACCCCTTCTTTTATCACCTCCAACATGTCCTTCACAATCAAATTCATAACATGCGTAAAGTAATGCATATGAAATAATCTCCCACTAACTAGCGAGGTCCCAACACATAACTTGTTCTTTAACTTTTTGATCATTGCATTGTTTGTGCTACAGTTATCAAAAGTTATTATAGACAACTTGGTGTCAACGTTCCAAACCATTAAACAATCCACCAACACGGCCATTAATCTTTCACTTGTACGCGGCGTCAATATATAAATAAACCTATCATTTACAAATATGAACAAATTTCAATTATATCATAATTAAAAAAATGACAACAATATTAAAGATAATAATTTACCTCAATAGTCGACTGTATAAAATCCATTTATTACCAATATATGTGTCATCACTGATATATAACCCTTCTTTTGGTTATCAACTTTCCACATATTTAACATGATGGTTGCCCTTTTATGAATACTCCACAACGTATTCAATATTTCTTTCTTTTAATCGTGATAAATATTGAAAATATATTTATTTTGATCTAAAGGTTTTAACAAAAATTTAACTTATACCTTAAAGTTTGGTGTTGCTGAAAAGAACTCTTACTGGTTTTAGAACCTTAACTTGATGGAACCCTGAACTTTCGTCTGAGTTCAGTCTAAAAACTACACCTGACATATTTTAATTTCAAAAGCAAATCCTACGTTACTAGTTGAGTAATCCAGCTGGTGACATGGGCTCTGCCATTATCTGAAATTTTCTTTTAGTGTGATTTCAGCCTGAACACTCTCCAAAATCTCTTCTATTTCCCACAATCTCTCCTCCTTAAAAACTTTCCTATTGTAACTTCCCTTATGTTACCTCTTTTCTTGTCCGTTATATCATTAAAAACATTACTTTTTTATGGACACCATACCAAGTTTAAAATACCTGGTACCGAATTTGAACCTAGTATGGTAATCTACCAATACTAGTTATTATTAAGTGTTGTTTTAGGTAATTTTTAAAATGTATAAAATAGTCTCTGAATTTTTTAAATTAAAAAATAGTCGTTCAATATATTGTACTGTATAATTTATAATTTTACATCAACCTTTTCTCTAAACATCATAATAATATAAATTTAAAATAACAACAATTTATTTATTTTTATTAATATTATTTTTCACATATTTCACATATAAATAATAACCACAATTAATATGAAAAAGATATTTAACCATCTTACAAATATAAAATTAAAAACAATATAAAGTATTTAAAATATTATAATTTCAACATATAATAAATAATAATGACATTAAAACATTAAATAAAAAGAATAATAAATATCCATGACCCTCTAACAATTACAATTTACAACAAGAGTTCGTGTCGAAGAACCAACTAGAAGTGAAACCTAAAACAAAAATATTTATAATTATGTTACATATATAGAATCTAACATATACATTAAATATAAGTGAAATTAAAAGAAGAGGAGAAACAAAAACCTATAATTTCATTTAATCAAATACCCATTAAAATTGCATTGACCTAATTCTCATTTGGTATAAAATTTTCATCACTGAAAGGAGCCTTATCATCATCATCATTCAAATCCATTACACTAAATGACATGTTAATACTTTCTCATCTAAGATTATCTTCCAAGTCACTCTCATCTATCAAACCTGGTTCTTTATAAACTCAATTCACCAAAAGATAGATATGATCAAGACAAATTGGATCTACAAAACTACTTGTTATGTTAAGAGTTAAATTATTAATAAATTATAAGAAATTATATCTAACTTAATAATGATAATAACATACTTTTCCTGAAGTTTTAAATTATATCGAATACAAATTAAGTCATTCAATCTTTTGTGCTCTAATTTATTCTTTTTTTTGGAATGGATAAATTCAAATATGCTCTAATTTCTTTCACACTTTTTTGTACTCACACGTTGACTTAGAATTTGAAATAGCAAATCTTTGCAAACTTTCGGATTTATTCCACCAAGCAATTGTAAGACAACAAAAGTAACATTATAAACAAAATAAAGTGATTATTAATTTTCAACAAGTAACAAAAGTGAAAAAAACTTAGATTAGGCTTGTCTCTTTGATGAATAGCAATTGACATCACCAAATCACCAGAAACATCCTTATACATCTTCATTTGTGAGCTTAGGAGATCTTGCATAATTACATGGGTAACAACTATTGTAATAATTAATAGCATTCCCTTATTAACTTTAGTTTTCTTTGTAAAACTTGGTCTAAAATAGACTCCAGAATTCAAAAATGCCCCAGTTGCAAACAATAGAGAATAAAATTGCCTTTCCCATCTCTCATTGATGACTGCAAGATAAGGTGTGTGTAAAGAAGACCTATTTTTCATATTGGCCTTGATTGTTTCCTTCGCTCCCTCTTTGGCATCATAAAAATAATCTATTATTGTTTTCTCATCACTATGAGTCAGACAAAGTACCCTCACTAAAGGATCACAAACTCGAATGACAAACTGACATTATGACTAAAATTCAGTATCTTCAAGTATAATTCTAGAAACCTCCAATCTAGCGTTAGATCTAGCATACTGAGACGCAACCTACTTATCACTTGTAACATTTGTTTCAACTCTTTCTTCATCATAATAAAACACTGAAGTGATAATAAATTTGTTGTAAATCTTGTAATAGCAGGACTACACAAATTCCTACTATTGGTGAAATCGTTTCTCATTAAATTCAAGACTCATGCACAATTGTAGATAAATTTGGTTACCTTTTTTTACTTTTTGTAGTCTCATCAATAATAGGAAAATATCTAGTATCCCTTATAATTTTCAACAGCAAGTCAATGTAATTTGTAGCATTAAGAATCTAATAAAAGGAATTATACTCACTTCGTAATCTCTTCCAGCTGCTTTATAAGCGGAATTATTGTCAGTAATGAACTTAACAATATTTTATGGCCCAACTTCATTCACAACTTCATCAAATATTTCAAATAGAGTATCAACATTCTTAACAAGGCCAGATGCATCAGTAAACTTTAAAAACATTGTGCCCTTTGGAGAATAAACAAAAAAAATTAATGATAAGCTCATGTCTTCTATTTGTCTAACTCTCACACATAATTGAACACCCAAAAGTAGCACAAGTCATTCTTCTTTTATCCAAATAAAATTTAATTTCATAAACAAAGCAACTCAAAAATTTGCCTATGTAGTCATCAATTGAAGGAGCTTTGTATCTTGAACCGTAAGAGGTAACATCATCTACCATAGGCTGATAATAATAAGACTGGGAAGCATTGAATGTTATAATTGAATCATACCACCATCTAGTTATTGTCATATCCACATTATGAGTTGCTTCTTTTGATTATATGACATTATAAATCTAAAGATGAGCTCCAGGATTTGTTCATGGTGCAAAAAAATTAGATACATGACTTCTTCTTTTCCTAACATCAGGTGCAATATTCACTTCTTGTTGGGTAGGAATATTACCACTAGTTGTGATTATTTTGTGAGTAGCTAAAATATAATACTGCAAGTGCACGGTATAGCTGTAGCTAGTATTGGCAAGTACAGATCGACCTCATAAGGACAGTAAGTACAAGTAATTACTATTATTCTACTATCTAACCTGTAGATTAATTGTGGTTAAATTAATAAAACTAAAATTAAACAATTAAAGTAAACAAGCAGTACGATTTAAAGCAAAGAATTGGCGACACTAAATTAATTACCGATATCAGATAATTAGTAATTAGGCTTTGAATCCCCCTAAACCCTTAACTGATTGATTATTTTTCATGCAATTATATTGTTGATTAATTAGACCATGGAGATTCCTAAAGTATGCTAGTAGCTGACCTTGAGTCTACTAACAACTAATCCTAAGGTATCTAACCGAATACTTAGGTTAAAACTTATAGGATTGCAATCAACTCTTTCCAATTATTGTAGATTTATTCAAACCTAGGGTTTCTTAATCGCTAAGTATAAAATCAAATTGAAGTCTAAAAATCAAATCAATAGACAACAAATAAAACAAATAATTGGATCTCAATAATCAACAAACACAATTTGCATTTATAAAAGAATCAAAACATGTCAAAGTATTCAACTAGGGTTCATCTGACCTAGATACTAATAGAGAATTTAGCTATATATTAGTAAACAAGAAATCTTATCCATATAAAAAGAAAACAAAATTGAAAACATCAGAATCATAATTCTAAATCTCACTAATTGTTCTCTATCATGTATTCTAACAATGTAAACGTTCGATTTTGTGTTCTAATGGATCTGTCGATAAAATTCCTGTGTCTTCCGCTCCTTAGGCTCCAAATCACCTTTGGAATTGCCTCTGAATTTCTTTTAACAATGTCAGTCACTTCCTTTTTGATTTGCCTTCAAAATGTTGCTTTATATGAAAATCTAGGCTTTGGGGTTATGTACGGTCGTGCACAAGAACATGCATAATTAGAAATCTCAAGATATCGCGAAAGTGCGTAGCTGTGCACTCCTTCCAGATTACCGATTTTCTGTTTTAAGCCGTGTTTTCATCTAAATTCTCTCCTTTAAGTTCATGAAGGCAATTATCACCTATAAACACACTTGAAGCATATTAAGCACCAAATATACAACAAAAGTATAAAATGTCCAGCAAGAATACATTAAATATGAGGTAAAAATATAGTCAATTAATCATCTATCAACCACCTTTAAAATTCCCACTATCATCTTAAACACTAACAAACAAACTTTCATTACCAATTTCGTAATTCAATCTTTGCCTTCTATCTTGCTCGTGCTAATACTCTTTAAGCAAAGTCTTCATTTGTCATTTCACATCATGACTCACTTTTTTACAAGGCTCCACATCACCTTTGACTCTAGCTAAATGCTTATTTAATCTGGTGATTCCTCCGCCTTTCAAATAGTTGTTACAAAAAAAAGACAAATGGTATGGTTCTTCATTTCAGGAACCAATCCAAAATGAGCCCAAGTTAGATCATTGTATCTTCTTGAAATGGTTGAATTATTATGAGTACTTGAACTTCCTTCCATTTATCAACAAAAATAAACAAACACATATATCAAAATTAACTTAATAACTTCATATCAAAATAAAGGACACATAATTTCATTATCAACTACTATAACAAAATATGTATTGTTTTACTCAAAAGTCCAAACTAACATAAAAGAGCATACATCTTATACACAATTATATAATACACATATACATCTTATATAATATATCATACAAAATGAATTACGTCATACAATTCACTAATAAGTCAAAAACCAGTATTTAAGTATTCAACATACACAATACACATATACATCTTATATAATATAACTCATTTTGTATGATTACATTATTCAACAATAAATTAAAGACATACACTTACAACTATAACATATTCAACTTCAACCATAACTCACAACTATAAGTTTACAACTTACTTTATACAATCTCATAATTCAATTATAAACTAATATATTTTATTTACTTATACAGTTCAATTTGTAATACTTTTGTTTTCTTAACTAATTTTAATCAATATTGTTACTAAAATCCTAATTCACAACTTTAATTTAACAATCTTTCATTTGCCAATTTTCATCAACATTCTTAGTTTCTTACTTTAGTTAACTCCACAATAAGGATTTAACATACAATACACAATTCAATTTCATCTAACGCAATTCATCAATAAGTCAAAAATCAACTAGTCAATTATTCAACATGCGCAATTACACAATACACAAATACATCTTATATAATATTACTCATTTTGTATGATTCGATCATTCAACCGTAAACTAAATACTTACACTCACAACTATAACCTATTGAATTTTAACCATAACTCATAACTATAAATTTACAACCTATTTTATGTAATCATATAATTCAACTATAAATTAATTTATTTTGTTTACTTATACAATTCAATTTATAATGCTTATTAATATTTTGTTTTCCTAGATAATTTTAATCAACATTGTTACTGAAATGCTAATTCTCAACTTTAATTTAACAATCTTTCATTATCCAATTTAATCAACATTCTTATTTTTTTTACTCAAATTAACTCCACAGTCAACATACACAATACACTACACAATTCAATTTAATCCTATACAATTTTCTAAGAACCAACAATTCAACATACAGAATTACTACACAACACAGTTACAAATACACAATTCAATATTCAAATTAACAATCAACTGATCAAGTGATCAACATAATTCAACAATTCCAAAATTTCATAATCAATCTTTATAAATCCAAGTGCTTTAAAGGCAATCACCTTTAGCATTTATTGTACAAATCATTTTATGATTAATAAAGACATTTTTCATTATTTCGATGTT
>JAOTBA010000203.1:19597029-19607341 GCA_025629845.1 Erythroxylum squamatum
TTAAGCTTCCGTCTGATTTTTACTTCGTCTGCTTTTCCTTTCAGCTTCCGTCTGATTTTTACTCCGTCTGCTTTTCCTTTAAGCTTTCGTTTGATTTTTACTCCGTCTGCTTTTCTTTTACGCTTCCGTCTGATTTTTACTCCGTCTACTTTTCCTTTAAGCTTCCGTCTGATTTTTACTTCGTCTGCTTTTCCTTTATGCTTCCGTCTGATTTTTACTCTGTCTGCTTTTCTTTTAAGCTTCCGTCTGATTTTCACTCGTCTGCTTTTCTTTTACGCTTCCGTCTGATTTTTGTTTGTCTGTATTTTATCTTCCGTCTGCTTTTCATTTTTCTTCTTTTTGTTTGTCATCAAAATTATTAAACACATAAAGTCATTTTGACTTAACAATCACTTGCTTAAATCTTACAACTTTCAACTTAATTATCATCATAACTAAGAAAAATTACCTGAATACATCCTTGGATATTTGATGAGACCTTATCTCCTTTTACATGCCCAATGATTCTAATGTTCTATAATACATTACTGTCTTGAACAATATAAGGAGCTATATCAAGTTCACTAAAGAACTAATCAATCCAATTAATCATTTCCACTAAATGAAGAATGTATCATGGCTTAATTAGAAACCATTGCTACATTGGAAACCTTCCAATCTTGAATGATATTATTCTAGGTAAAATAGACTTTAATTAGGATTCAATTTTAAAGTTAATATCCACATGACCTTGAACTTAAATATCAACTTATACATCGAATAATGAATATCTTTAATACTTCACAAGTATTAAATATCTCAAATACTAAACATCTTTAGTACATTATCTATGTACTTTGACTTAGAATAGGTAAATAACTTCTAATCTATATCTATAGATCTAATTCCCATAATTAAGTTGTTTTCATATCCAACAAAAGTTGTTCTTGGACAATTATAATTTTAATAATTGAAATTAGAATTATTGCTCTCTATGAGCAATATGTCTATACATACTCCTACTAAAGAGGAAAACTATATTTCCACTAACCTTTTTGTAGACATCATAAAATCATAATCATCTCTAAAACAAACTCTTTGAATTTGTCATGAAAGTGAATCTTTCAATGTCTTATAGCCTTTTAACTATACATTAAATGTATCAATAAAGGCATTAGTTCCAATCGGATGTATTTTTGTTAGATTTTAGCTCTTCAAATTTCATCTTACTCCTAATACTTCTCTTGAGAACCATTCTCCCATAAAAGTTCACTGAAACAAAAAAAAATTGTTCAATAGGTTTGTAAGATTATATTCAACCTTTTGGATATCTCATAAACTTTTACTATCTAATTTAGTTGTAAATTTAGTTGATAATACATGCTTCAACTAAGCATCACATCCTTAAATCATTAACTTTGACTCTTTTAAAGATTTAGCATTTCATATGTAGATGAAATATTACTAATTGATTCAATTAGAACTATTGAAGGTAAGTCACCGTACTAAGCATAAATATAGGAAAAATAATATTACCTTATACAATATCTCATATTATATTTTCCTCCTTATATAAAGCCATACTCTCATAAAATTTTGTTATAAAGGTTCGCCAGAGAGTCTCATTTCCTATAGATAACTGAAAATTTAAAAATTATCATAACAATCTCATCAAAGTTTTTAGACATTATCAATGCTTAATTTCTACTTAGATTTAAACAATTTGAATTTTCAAAATTTTAAATCAATATTTCATTTAATAAATATGACTATTATATCACATAAAGTCATTATTAAGTAATCTACTAAAATAAAAGTATCATCCTTTTATGAATTATTATTCGATCCAATACATTACATGTATTAATTTAACAATTCAATATCATCATCATCCTTTCACCAAAGGTTGATTTTGTTATTCTTCAACTTATCAATTTTCATACGATTTATAATCGAAAGGATACTTATATCCTTATATGTAATTTTGTAATTCGTATTATGCTGATTTAACCAACATGGCATAAGTAGATAGTCTCAGTTATCCAACTTTGTATTTTTGCCACTTATATTAAGCATAAGACTCTTTTAATCCAACATATACAAACTATTTGTATAAAATTAGATCAACTAATTTTTGCTCGACGATATATTTTTATTATGCTTTGAATATTATGGTAATGTTGAATCTGAGTTCAGTATTAAATATTCAAAAGCATGAATTAGAAATACATATTATCTCTATCATATTACATATAGGCATGAAAAGTTAAGCAAACATTTTCTTCTTATGAAAACTATTATCATACTATAGCAAAACCTTTAATTGATATCCATATTTAAGCTTTTAGTAGGCTAAATTAAGTGGAACAATTCTATTAAGGTACTATACCTTTTAGCTCAATTCAATGCAACTTCTTACATTTGCTATCATGATGTTGATGTACATCTTACATATTGTCATCAAAGTTTATGAGACATTAGTCAACTTAAATTGTTAATACATTTTGTCATCTATATGATTATGACATATCTTTAAAACTTTAACACCAAATCCTCAACATAGATTAATAACAAAATTCCATAATGAGCATACAATTTTTCTATCTAACTTTGAGAACTCTTCTCAAACATAACCTATGTCTAAGAAATTTGGTTTACTAACTTAGTATCAGAAATACTAGATGACCGTCCTTGAGCAAAATGTCAAAATTAAGCTCAAAGACCTATAACATTGACTCATTTCCCATATGTTCCAAGAATACATAATCATAAACAAAGATGAATGACTTTTAAAAATAATAGCAAGAATTTAACATTTAACACTTCTACTCATGATCAACCAACATTCATCATCTTCAAAAACTAAGCAATTTAATGGCAGACTTGAAAAATGTGTTTAAACAAGATATGTTCATGGGTACACTCAATACCATTCATGATCATGTCATTCCATAACTTTGCATATCATTTCATTTCTCCACTACTAAGGTTCACATGTAAAATCATGAATCAAAGGACTTTTTAGGTTGTAATGTGGGCAAGGGCTAAGGTGAGATGTATTTGGGTCAAGTAGTATGAAAGACATTGAAGGTAGTGAAACAAAAGTAACACTCAATGAGATATCAAGTGCACAAATTAACATTCATAAGAAACTGGGTACTGTCAGCTATAACGAATGCAACACTTATATTTCATAACTCAATTCAGCTCTCATATATAAACCACATAAAAAATAACGATAAGGGATCACTAATAGAGATTGATGAAAATAATACATTTACCTACAATGAGTGAACCTTCCAAGACATCATCTACCTCATATCAACATACTCAATTAACCCATTCATCACAACTTTAGGAGGGTGCATTAATCATAAACAACTTTTCAACACATAAGAACTTCCTCCTTCATACATTTATTTAAACATTTTCTTTTTCTTTTTCTTTTCTTTTTTTATTTTGATTTTCCTCCTTTTTTAAACATTAAATGAACTACATTAACAGGAGAAATTCAATGATAAGACATAAAATAACATCTCAATCATTATATCCAACCCACACATATGTATACCTGCACACTTAGAATTTTGTATATCCACAAATTCAACAATAAAAAATGCTCCACTAGCTTTATGGCTTAGGTAGGACATTTGATTAAGTTTAAAAGCATGTAATGTAGTTAATACAAAAAGAAAGGCAAATAAAGCTCAAGGGGCTTTACAAGGGAAAAATCATGTCAATAAGGTAGATTATTTGACTAACGTAGCTTATAAAACAAAGAATGCCTAATCATTTTCATGTTAATGTATGTGATAAAAATATGGTCTTTAATTGAAAATTATAGAAAAATCAAGATGTACATACCATGAAGGTCACACATAAAAAAAAAGACAATGAGACTGATATGGATATGTCAGTCTATAAAGGCTCAAAATCTCACTAGCTTTGTCTACCACTAGTCACTACTTTTTTAAAGATAATGGTCCAACCACAAGAGTAAAAGTACATATGAAAGTTGTCAAGAAATTCTCTAGTCAACTCATTCTCTAATCATGACTCTATAGTCCTAGAAGGAATAGAAAATGAGAAAATGTTTGTTTCATTTGTTTTATTCTTTCTTTCATTTTGATTGAAAACTTAAAACAAATAAAAACAAACTACTAAAAACACACATACATATAAAAACTAGTGAGAAAAAGTAATGGAAAAGAAATTTACTTCCCTTGGGTTGCCTCCCAAGAAGCGTCTTTATTTAGGGTTGCTAGCTCGACTCCACACTTTCGTCACGTGACAAAATTATGATCTTCAGGTAGTACAATTTGAGCCACTTCCACGTGAGGTTGTCCAGGATAGGGTCTTGGATGATAATCCGTCATGCTCAACACGTTCCCTATCTTCAGATTCTCAATCTCTACTGAGTCCATGTACTCTGGAAAGATCTTGAATATCTCTTCACCTTTTTCTTCCTCGTTTAATTCCTTTAACCTGCTAAGTAAAAGTAAAGAGTCATTCTCAACAACAAAATATAACTTAGTATTTACCTCTAAAATAAAAGATGTGTCCTTTTCTGGTCTGAGCTCTTCCTCCACTTCTTTCACACAAGCGATTCCTTGAGTACTGCTTTCAAAATTCTCAAGCTCCTCATCACTTTATAAGGTTTTCGTACTAACGTCCCTTGGGTACTTCTCAGGTTGATATGGTTGCTCCTCTTTGCTTTGCAGCTTTAGGTGATCGATCCTCAATGCCATCTCACCCATCTGATTTGCCACGTTCTGGAGTATAAACGTTGTATGCCTCATTTCTTATTGGAATTGCATAATATCCTCTTAGAGTTACTGTTGTACTCTCTATTGAAGTTACAAATTATTAGCATTCGTAATATTAATCAAAATTTCCAGAGATGCACCTGAATCTTGTTGCCTTTCCACATCTTGGACGCTAGACCTTATATCATGTTAAAATTGCCATCAGTCCTGCTGGAATTGTAGGGTATTATGTTGAAATTGCTACATACTCTTTTGAATCTGCTACATACCCTGTTGAAACTGAAGATATGTAGCATTATAGGTCTTGATATAGTCGTCTAAAGGTGTACCTGAGTTGTAATAAGAAACTTCTAGTCTGTGCGAGAATTGTTATGAATCCTGCAAGTCATTAGGGAAGTAATTTTATTGATTACCCATCCATTATTGAAATTTGTATGATCACTCAAAACATAATTATAAGGCTGGGAATATAAGTTATGAAAGAAATTACTTCCGTCTATGATTATTATTTTTTAACACAATAAACATTAAACAAAAAGTGGAATAATCAAGAAAGAACTGAAAAGAAACAAATTTCAATCTCGGCCTAATCCGTAATTAAATATATTTCATTTATTTGTTGTTCTCAAATCTCACCTAGCAACTATTAATCGTGGGTTACTAATTAACCCGAGTTTTTCCTTAAGTATTGTTTAATTAAGGTATGATCGTTAATTAACTTAACTACCAAATAACCTAGGATGCGATCTCTAGATTTAATTGGGTAGTACCATCACTAATTAGGAAAGCCGATTAATCAAGGCAACAACCACATATGATGCGTAATTTAACCTAGTTATTTTACCCCTAATGATTACGAACCATTAGTTGCTACAAATGAATTTCAACATAACAATTACAGATTATATTGAATATTCTAGCAATGGGTTTGTAATAAAATGATCCAATGAATGCATTAAAATCATCTTTTTACAATACCCAATGGGTTCATTTACAAATAATCAAACTATAAGCCAAAATTGGCATGCATGTCGTAAAGCTAGTCAAATAAATTAGACTAATATTATAGCAATGGTGAGTCTAGGTCGATCCCACAGAGAATAAGTTATGTTGCTTCATCATCTTAATTTTCTTGCCATTACTTGCTCTAATATTTCTCATTCTTTCTCCATGAAGAAAAAAGGATTATGATTCTCCGAAAAACAACTTAAATATGGTGCTTTCAACTCACTTTAACTTCTTTGCTTACGAATTGTGCCTAAGACCACAATGAGTCAAAGTGAGCGTCTTATGCAATTTCATATCATTAGTCGCTAAGTTTTATTAAATAAATGTATAATTAATTAAACACATATCACTAGACAAAGTAAATTTCACTCATAAAAATATAAAAGTAAGAAAAGCAAGTAATTAATTATATGTCATGACTACCAAATAAGATTATGACTTTAATCATTTATTTGGTTACTCCCACTATTTTATTCAAAATAGAAGCCCTTAATACTATTCATAAACATTACTATAATCTTTCTAGTGGGCTAAGATCCCATTCAAATTTAGTTGATTTTAAATTTTCTCAACAAACCAACTAAACTTAAATTAGGTAGATAATAACTTTATCAATCACGTCTCATGTGACTCCTAAATCTATTAGGTGACAATTCTTACCAAAATATATCTTATGTGTTATTAGTAACCTTACCTCTAAATTAATGTGATCATGAGATTAGTCATTCAAATAACATAAATTTAGTTAACTAGGACCCACTATCATAAGACTAAACATATTCGGATTAAAGCAACCTTGAATTTACTCAATAAGCCTTTCAATAAATATAACTATGGTTTAGTCTTATAACAATAGAAGGCGAGAATCATGTTCTCAAGGTGTAATTAATATTTTTAATGAGGGATTTAATTTTTTGTCTCACTAAACATAAAATTACATGTACTGATATCACAAATATAAAACATGCAATTTAACAAGCATTTAATATATATATCAGACATATAAATAAAGTATGCAACTTTTATAGTCATAATCAAATTATATGCATAAAATATCAAGCGTTATTTAATTCTAATTATTGATCTTTATAATCTAAAATAAATTTTCAAACTCTTTGGAAAAAATAATTTGGATTAAACTCATTGATTCCTAAATAAATTAAATTCCTATCCCAAATAGAATTTGATTTGATTTGAAAACAAATTTCAAAACCAATTGGAAACTATTTTCACTTATTTTAACTCCTTTGACAAAATTTATTGAAAATAATTTTAGATAAATTGTACTTCTTGCTTATTATAATATAGAAAAACTCCTTTTCAAAATTTAGCAATTAAGACCTTCTAACCTAATCAGAAAATTATTTCTAATATAATTAGAAATTACTTTTTCTTAATTAGAAAATATTTTCTATTATTAAAAGGAAACTACTATCAAAATTAAATAAAAACTTTTAAATATAATTAAGAAATTTATTTATATTATTTATTTAGAGATTGATTTCTGAATTAATTAGAAAATCTTTCCTCAATAAATTACAAAACTATTTTCAAAAATATTTAAAAAGATCTTTTTCTTAATTAATAAATGAAATCAGTTTTCAAAATTTAATCAAGAAAAATATCTTTTTTAAAGAATAAAAACTTATTATTCATAAATAAAAAACAATTTCTAATTAAATTTAATAATAATTCTCTAAAAAATAAAGTTATAAATTTAATTTATTCCAATCAAATTGAAATAAATAAATTTAATTAACAACATCTTTCTTAATTACTTAAGAAAACACTTTTCTTAATTTTAGGGATCTAATTAATTAATTTTAATCTAATTGAAAATAATTAATTTTAATTTAGAAACTATTTTTCTAAAATTTAATTAGGAATTAATATAATTATTAATCTTAATTGAATTAAAAAATAATTTCCTTAATTTTGGAATTGAATTTTAATTGTAAAATTATTTTAAATTTATGCTTGGAATATATCTTAGAATATTCTGTTCTAAACCAAAGATTGGACTACTTTAATCCAATTACCAAACAAGTCTTGTTCTAACCCCAAGATACACTATGTTAATTGGGAAGCATCCCATTATCTTAAACTTTTATCCAAATAGGAAAAGATCTATTAACAGAGTGTTTAGTTCACCTGCTGGAATAAATAAAATGATGATTCTTTATGAATAGAATAGATGATGAATGAAATGAAATGAGTATTATTTAGTTTGGTTTATTCCTAAGAATTTCTAATAATGATGTAATGTCAATGTATGTTTTGAAAACATAAATTTGGAATGACAAATGAATAACTAACAAAAAGATCAAAAATATCTAAATAGTCTCCACTAACCACTACAAGAAAATAAGGAATTGGCGACGGAAAATTAATGACGGAAAACAAACCGTTACAAATTACCAACGGTATTTGATTTTCCGTTGAAAAATTTGACGTGAAAATATAATTTAGGGACGGAACAATTACCTTCAGCAAATAAGGTGAGAATTGATGGAATAATAAAGTTTTAAATTTTCTGACGGAATATTAGCAACGGAAAATTCCGTCGGTAAACTTCCAATATATACATCGTCGTCTGGTAGCAGTTGAATGTTATTAACTTAAAGGAAACAATGTCGCTTTGTTAAACAAGAAAAAATGTCATTTCCTTAAGCTTTAAACACACCCGAAGGTCCCAATTCCCCCCCCCCCCCCCGCACCATCGACTCTCCTTCTTTCTTCTTCCTCCCTGCTGTGTCTTCTCCTTCGGCAATTTCTCCTCTCCCGTCCACCGTCTACCATCGACCTTGCCTTCATTTCCTACTGCGTCAAAAGGTCGTCGTCTTCTCCCACCATTGTTGCAATTTCATGGGGCTAACATTTCACAGTTGTATTTTCTCTTATTTTGATTTGTTTGTGTCTTTGATTTGTTTGGTATGTTTTTGTATTTTGTGAACGGATAAGAACATTTAAGGTAGAAATGTTAGTGTTAAAAGGTTCAGTTCTAAAATTTTTATGTGATGTTGGGATGATTTGTTCATGCATATTAGGTGTTTGACAAAATGCCTCTTGTGAGAAAAAATGTCTTTTTGTGAAGATGGACTTTATTTGTTAAGATTGACCTATCTACCATTGTAATATATTATATAAGAGCATCTTAAAAGTCCTATCTATTAGGCTTAAGTAGGTGTTACCATACATTATAAACCAAGCTTAGGCTACTTTGATTGAGGGCAAGTGCATGATAATGTGCTAATAGTTCAATACTTGTTTAAGAATTATGACCTCAAAGGTTCATGCAAGAGTTGTGCTCTTAAGGTTAATGTTCGTAAGACTTTTGATAGAGTGGAGTGGAACTTCATCATTCTTTCTCTAAGAGTTATGGGATTCTTAAAAAACGTTTCTTATAAATGAATAAATATATATAAATAACCTTATTTAGTAAGCTTATAAACGAAGAAACATATATTATTTTAAAAGGGGATAGAAGAATTATGTAAGAGGATCTCCTATCCTCTTACTTATTCATGGTCTGTATAGAAATTCTTTGTAGAATCATTCATAACAACATTAGTAATGATAAATGTTTAAATTCCATAAGAAATGTTCCATATAGTAGATTACTCATCTTACTTTTACATATTATCTCCTTTTATTATGTAGGACTAGCAACTCCTCAATATTTTTTCTGATGAAATCTTTAGATGATTTTAGCCAGTTCTTAGGCTTATGCATTAACAAGGAAAAGAGCTTCCTAATGGCCTTAATTGATTTTGTGTAATTTGTCAAGGAATTATAAAACATCACTAGTATGTATTTAATGTCCCCTTCATTTTAATATGTAGGATTTTCTGTCCGTTCAATAAGAATCACCTATTATGATTGCCATCATCTCATTGATCTAATTAGAAGAAAGCTAGGAAACTATGTAAACAGAAGTTTGTTATTTCCTAAAAGAGTTCAATTAATTGAATATGTAACGAACAATCTATTCATCTACTATTCCTCACACCTTATACTCCTAAAGAAACTAAGCTAGGAAATTGAGAAGCTTGTAAGAAACTTCATATAGCTTGGAGACATCAACACCAAACCTTATATTAAGGTCTGTTAGGAGAGGATTTGTTTACCAATGGACGAGGGAGGCATAGGGATCGTATCGATACAACAAGTGATATTAAGTTTCTCTAAATGGATATAGGGTGTGTATTGTATAACTATGGAGGAAAAGAAATCAAATAGTCTTCAAGAATACAAGGAGTGACCTTAAGGATATATAACTTATAAATCTTTCTATAATTAGAGAAATGGCCTTGGTGAGAGGTACCTGAGATGGTTTATGAATCTTTCTATACTAAAGCTTATATCATAAATCATATCATAAATCTTACTGCTATATTATGTAAACTTTTTGAGTGAAAATAAGCATAGTTGATGTCCTTCATTATAGCACTCATTCATCTATCCTTCTCTTGACTTTCAATGATAAAGATATCCTCTATGTTTCAATTAGTCAATTCTTTAATATCTACCACCTTTAAATCAATATTGCTCACCATTGA
>JAOTBA010000203.1:19640604-19661726 GCA_025629845.1 Erythroxylum squamatum
TTTCACATATCATCGGACCTTAGTCCGGCATTCAACATTTAAGTTGAGAATCACTTTTTCATTCATATGCATATTCATATTGTTCTTCGGAACTAAGTCCGGCATTTAACAATCAAGTCATGTATCACATATTTCATCAAATTCACATACAAGGAGTACTTCAATGTTCTCACATTTATCAAACTCTTCGGACATTCGATGTCCGAAAATCAAAACAATCACATTCACATTTCAAAATCATTCAATGCATAATACAAAAAAACAATCAATAAGTAAGACCATCTAGGTCGACTCACAGTATACTCCAAATTAGCATTGACTTCTATGATCTGGAAACGTCTAGATGCGGACATTTATCATGCACATCAACATTATGCAATACACATATTGCACACACATATTAATAATTTAGCATAATTATAAGTATTCATTTATGCACAATTGTGTATATGGACTATGTGCAATGCATACTCAATGACAATCTGGGGTATATTATCAAATTTCATAACTTAAGCACATTCTCATTTTTAGCATTATTAGTTCTCATAATATCAAATTTGTATTAGCTTTTACTTAATACCCATTAGTCATCTCCTTTGAATCACAACTACAATCATATGAGCATCTTTCATTCCCATTATATTCATGCCTTTGGTACTTTGAGATCAACAATTCATTGACTAATGTTATTCTAACATTATAGATCATACAAGATCTAAACCCTCTTTTTTTCTTATAATATCTCCAAAATTCCAAACCTTCGGTTCAATTTTTCATGAACATTTTGATAAGAAAAATGGAGTAATTTGGCAAACTTCCTTCTAGAAGATTGTTCTTCTATTTCTTAAGCTTCTAATGACACCAAGATCTTATAATTTGATTCAGTATTCCAAAAGTTACACTTCAAATATTTCAGACTGTTCTTAAACTAAAACAGTACTCTGTACTCAACTTCAATTCAGATTCTGGAATTCTAGAGACAGAATGAGAATTAGATTTCTTCATAAAATTGGTAGACTTATGTCTCTAGTTTACTCTAAATCAATAATCATTCTATTTTGATAACTACATAACAAGTTATAGTAAACATACCAAAGCATGTTCAGTGAAAAATACTCCAGTCTAGAAATTCCAGAACTCCTCATCAATTTTGTCCCAAATTCATCAATCAATCTCCTCTTAATGATTTCATATGGCTATAATTTTTATTGGAGATGAAGAAAAATTTGTTACGAGTCTGTTGGTTTAAAAATCAAGTCATTTGGAAGTCAGAAGAGGAAGTTATGGCCAAAAGAATTAGGGATGTTCGAAATTGTCCATTATCAGTATGCCTTCATTGTCACGATCGTTCATGTGCACAACCGTGCACTTCCAATTGATCTTCCTATGTCATGATTGAGCTTGTGCATGATCGTGCAATCCCTGAATGACCCCATTTGTCATGATAGTGCTTTTGCACGATCGTGCACTCCCTTTTTATTCAAACTTCATTCTGGCTCTTCTCAAAACAAACCTTCGAGTCAATCTTTCATAGTCATTTTGACAAAGAATATGAAGTATTTAGGCAAAACATTCTTCTAAAAAATTGTTCATTTATGTCTTAAGTTTTTAATGAAACTAATTACATGTAGTTTGGATAAGTATTCTGCAATTTATACGAAAATAACTACAGACTATTCCTAAACCACGACAGAATCTAATAACTCGACTTCAAGCTAAATTTTGAAACTCTTAGAGGCAGAATTAAATTTTTATTTCTTCATAAAAATTATATCCAAATGTCTCTAGTTTAATCTAAAATTAACATAATCCCATTTAGATGTCTATAGGTCAAGATATAGCTAAAATACAGATGCATGTTCAGTGGAAACATTACAGTTATCATACTCTAGAAATTCTTCTTGCACTTTTTCCAGATTTTTAATTCCTACATTTTACATCTAACACATCTTATGCATAAATCATCTTTTCTACTTCATTTCCTCTTCATTCTCAACTCATTATCATTCACAAACAAATAAAAATCTATTATTACTCATAAACATAAAAAACAGAACATTCATATACGAATGTTCATCTTAGCTTCTGCACTTCTTCATTTTTCTGCATTTCTCATTTTCTGTACATTCTCCATTATCTTCTCTAACTATCCTTTTAATCATTCTTTCTCATATCACGACATCACTTTACACCATTTCCTTAACTCTAAACTTATTTTCAGTTAATTTCAAAAACACCCAAAAATTTAAGTATACATATATCACTTTTCTCCAAAAATTTCTACACTCATTCATGCACGTTTTCACTGATTTTTCAACACCAAAAATCATTTCAACACTCTCTTTTAACATGTTTATCATCAAATCTGAAAAATCAACACATGCGATATACCTTATTTTTTCACTCACATTTCAACATATGTACATTTTCATTTTATAACATCAACGGCTAACTATCATGATGCATGTTTCATCTTATATAGCAATAAGGAACTATAAAAAGCTTACTTGTTTAAAGCTCTAAAATCTTCAAAATCATGTGAACCCTAGCTTTCCAATAACACCCGATCATCATCAGTTAAGAGTTGCAGGGTTAGATATTTTGGTTATAGTGAAGAAGATAACAAAAATGAGATAGCAAGTGAAAAGGAAGAGTAAAACTTACGTTGTGAGGGTGAGAAACTTCTAAAGTAATGAAGCTTCCAGGAGATAAAGAAAGTCTTAAGGAAGAGGATTAAGAAAAGAGATAAAATAGTAACTTGGCATTTCAAGTTAAAAGAATAGTGGATTTTATGACTTGGACACTTGTCTAATTTCTAAGGCTTTAACTAGTTTCTCTTTTAACTAGCTCAGTCATCTCCATTTTTTTTACTACAATTTTCTCTAGTTTTCAAAGTCATTTTCTCACAAATTCTAAAGTCATCAATGAAATTTCTTCAATATCATTAAACTCTTATTTCTATTTCCATTCATCAATTTACTTGCCAAGTGGCATTTTTCCTAGTCCAGCAATATACCCAACATTTTTTGGAAATTTTATTTTCACTAAAATTCTAAATCAACAAACATTATCACCAAATATTCGAATTCAGCAATTTATACTCTCTAAATCAGTCCGCAGCACATATAATCCACAATTCACATTATAAACACATTTACGAATCAATTATACCCGGAATATGACAATGAATGCTTGTACAGTCATTTTAATGTGTGCAAAAATTCAAATTCACGTGTGTGTATGCTAATATTATGCATGAACATGAAAATACATTTTTCTTAATCTCTCTTTGATCTTACGTGTACAGTATTTTAGGGTTCTAACCTTTAGTATGGGAACGAGATGTTACACTTAACAAAATCGATACACATAACCAAATCAAATGTTAGAGAACAATATGTAGGTGAAGCCAAAAGTCATGGAGACAAGTACGAAGAGTGCTCATAACATTTGTCAAAAATTATAGAGATAAACCTAGAGAGCATTTGCAATGTTCGAAATAGTTGAGAAGAAATATAAACGTGCAAATACCTAGTCAAAGACTAACTCTCCAGCAAAAAATAAACAAATTCAGCTAAAAAAGGATAGAAAATAGCCCATCTCAAATCAATGACCCACACCCACACCTAATCTGGCTCGGGCCATACTAGGTAGGCAAGCGGCAATTGGCAATTGGCCTAAGCCCAGCCTCTTACCAAAGTATCATGAGATCAGTTACTCAAGCCTTGGCAAATACTCCTCTTAATATAAAGTCTAAAAAATGGTTTATATCCACTAATATGGACAAGAATACAACATACGTGGAAAAAAATGTTTTGGCTAAACAAGTAAAAAGGGAGACCTAAAAAACCATTTATCCAATAATCCCCCAATCAATGGCTTGCTAACTCTAAATTTTCTGGAGAAAGAAAGTATATATATTTAAGTATCAATATCTTTTGATTGACATACTGTGTAGTGATGTGAGGCAACAACATAATTAATAAAGTGCATTTCTCTTAAACTTTATAAACTTAGGACAAGAACCTCATATCATATATTATACCCTTAATATCTGTAAGTTCTGTGATAAAAAGAAAATAAATCACAACAAGTGCTTTTTATGGTCATGGCACACCTTGGGTTCTCATGAGTGTTCTAGAAAGATTGTCTAAGTCTTCAATAGAAGATAGCCCCACCTTCATACCCAAGTAGTTGGTTAATCTAAGTTTATCACCCTATAGACTGCCCATTAAGGGTTATAAACTATTAAAGGCCAATATGACCCAACCTCTACAAAATTGTATCCATTAAGTCCATCACATTAAGACCACCACAATAGCTTATGGATCTTAGGAAAATCAAAAGGTGAATCAATCAAGTATGTCTTTCTACGACAACCTAAATAATAGGGCTATAGATTCATTAAGAGTTTGAGGACCAATCTCATAACAACTGCACGCCATAGGGATGGGAATGTTGTACATATTGAGAACTCATAAGGCTTTGTTCAACCATAATATGTTATCCACCATACTCCCTCAATCTATAGGCTTAAGCCGTATCTCCCTTAATGACTCAAGATCCTTTAATGAGAAGTTTTGTCAAGTTCCTTTCAGATCTTGCATATTCCAAGGAATTTGCTCCATTTTTTTGAGTTAGTTGACTGTACTATATCTAATATGTATGTGTCTTCTCTTACCGTTGTACATGATGTTTTTCTCTATCCTAATGGCATCTTGCAAATCACAATGTAGGAAAACTGATACATTTGATTTCCCCCATAATGGCATATCTTCTAGCAAGTTCCTCAACCATTCAACTTCTTGACCTACCAACTTAATAGCATTGAATTCAAACTCCATAGTGGAGTGCTATACATATTTGTTTCACATATTTCTAAGATATAGTAGCTTCACCCAAGGTAAAGACATAAACACAAGTAGAGCTAACTTTATAGTTATTAGAAATTCGAATTGCATCATAAAATCCTTCTAAAACAACAAGAAATTCACAAAATGCAAACACCAATTCATAGCGATAAAGTGCACTATGATGCTTTCTACTCGAGTTATGAGAATAATGATCCAATTTAGTAATAACATAAGCTATGTTAAGTCTAGTATAATTCATGAGGAACATAACACTTTTTATAATTTTAGCGTACTTGGCTTGTGTAATACTAGAACCTTTGTTCTTCTTGAGAGATATACTAGAATCATAAGGAGTTGTCACAGTCACAACATCAAAGAAACCAAATCAACATTTTTTCAATATAATGGGATTGACATAAAGAGAAGTCATTTTCTATGTTTCTCATTTTAATACCAAGAATCACATTAGCTTCTCTTAAATCATTCATATCAAATTGAGAAGATAAAAACATTTTAGTCTCATTGCCAACATCCACATCAGTACAAAAATTAACATTATCCTCAATATAAAGGCATATAATCATATAATTTGATCCAATCATTTTTTTAATAAACACTGGAATAAGACACATTCATAATATAGTCATTGCTTACTAATGTTCAGTTAAACTTCTCATGCCATTGTTTAAAAGCTTATTTAAGACCATAGAGGGACTTTTTAATCTTACACACCTTGTTCTCTTAAGCAGGAATCACATAACCCTCAAGTTGTTCCATATATATATTCTCATCTAAGTCACCATTTAGAAATGTAGTTTTCACATCCGTTTAATGTATTACTCTTCCATAAATGACAGCAAGCACGAATGGAGTTCCAATTGTAGCATTTTGGTCACATAAGAGTAGGTCTCAAAATAGTCATTGCCTTTCTTTTGGTTATAACCTATAACTAACAATCTGACTTTTAATTTTTCTATAGTTCCATTAGACCTCATTTTCTTTCACAAGGTCCATTTACATATAATTATTTTACAACCTTTAGGTAAATCAACTAAGTTCCATGTACAATTTGTCATTATTGAATCAATCCCACTTTTAATGGCTTCTTTCTGAAAGGTAGCATCTATGGAAGTCACTATCTCTTCATATATTTTAGGATCTTCCCCAATTAAAAAAAAAGAAACAATGTCCTTATTTATTCTATCAAGATCATAATTTTCAGCTAAGAAGGTAGTAACAAATTCTGATCTATAACTACTTTAAATTCCTTGCCTCTTACTCTTCTTAGGTTCATTTACATGTTCATTTGAAATATAAGTAGAAGCACGCAAAGAAAAACTCACATAAACAATATTAGAGGACTAGTAACATTTCTAGCATCATTTTTCTTTAATGGAAAGATACGCTCAAAATATTATGCATCTTTAGATTCATAAATAGAATTATCAGTCAACGAAATGAATATATATACAACACTATTTTGAGCATAACCAATAAAAATAATCAAAGGTCCTAAGCCCAATATTTATCTTCTAAAATCTGTAAGCCAACTTTGGCTAAAGAAATCTACAACATATTATGGACATATCAGATAACACCTAAAAAGCCTATTAAAGAAATGACTTTTAGCCTGACAATTGGTGTTGAAGCTTTAATTCCTATAAAGTTGAAATTACTAAGTATAAGGTTCAAGTGCACAAATATAAAGGTAACAATGACCAAATTCAAAATGAACTTGACTTAATTGAAGAGTCCATGGATGTTGCAAACATGAGAAACAAAGCATACCAACAAAAGGATAAACATTAAACATTCATAAGATAAAATTTAGCACCTCTATTATGAGGACTTGGTCTTTAAAAAAATCAAATTTCTGAAAGATGAAAAATTCTTAAAGCAAAATATCCCAAAATTGGTCAACACCATACTACATAAACAATGTTATTAGGCCTGGGAGTTGCAAACTTGAAAAGCTTGACAAATCAGAGGTGCCCCGCATTAGAAATTGAATTATATGAAGAGGTATTACCATTAGGCTAAGTTCCAAAAATCTTATATGTACAAGTAATAATTA
Organism: Erythroxylum squamatum; assembly: GCA_025629845.1. Lineage (NCBI taxonomy): Eukaryota > Viridiplantae > Streptophyta > Magnoliopsida > Malpighiales > Erythroxylaceae > Erythroxylum > Erythroxylum squamatum. Next base: position 19,647,532 of record JAOTBA010000203.1, read on the forward strand.
TCAATAAAGCATCTCCATCTCTTTTTGTTTCTCTATCTAATTGAAACCAAGGAACCAAAAACAAAGCTTTAAGTCTAGCAGAAGTTATTTTAACTATATGACATAAAATAAACACTTATAGATATGAAAGATATAGGTCTAGGAGAAGTCATTTTAGCTCTCTAGATCACATAAAAAACCTACAGGTCTAAAGCCTCATGTTTAAGAGAAGTCATTTAAGCTCCCTTATCTTCATGTAAAAACATAAAGTTTTGAAAGCCTTTGGTCCATAAAAAGTAATTCAAACTCCCTAACTTAAAATAACACATGCAAGTCTAGAATCCTCAAGTCTTGAGAAGTTATCTCAACTCCTTGGCTTAAAAAGAAAATTTTAACCAAATCAAATAATCAACAAACCACCAAGTATGTGATCATTAAGTTTAAAGTTCAGTAAAAATAAATTAAGACATTGGAGCTAAACTCAATGTTCCTATCATATCTGTAATAACTGGAGCTAGAATACACAACCTTTTTATTAACATGTTAAGTTGTTTTTAATTTTATTAAGAATTTGGAGTTAAACTCCACATACCTAATATTTCTAGGTTAAACTTTTTGAAATGTTGTTAAAACATAGAACTAGACTCCACACCTTGCCATCGACAAATTAAATTTTTCAAAACTTTGTTAAGGTATTGAAGCTAGATTCCACACCCCGACCATCAATAAGTAATGCAAAATATATTTGAGTCAATAATAAAAATAGGCATACAACATATGTCATAAAACAACAATTCATAAATAAAAAAAGTGTTAAATATGCTCATAAAATTAATACATTTACAACCCTGCATACAAAGGTAAAGAATAAAGAGAAAAAAAAATAAGAGCCTAGATAAAGAGTGGTGCGTTATCAAATGAAGCATGGTTGTTGCCATTAAGGTTGGATTATCCTCCACTAGGAGTATTACTTGAGTACACTCAACATCATCAATGCACTAGTATCCAAGTCTGTGAATGAAAAGTATGGATACTTCTTTTATATACTTCCTTAGAAGCCTATAATATTATTACAGTGATGCTAATGAGATTATCTTAGTTCCAACTCTCGAATGACTTGGAACTATAATAATAATAGATAACAAAAATTGAAGTTATCTCTCTATAAAATGTTCACCTACATATGAATCTCAATCCTCTCACTCATAAGTCCTATGAACTCATACTTTAATACTACCATAACCTTCTCAAACTCTTTGAGATACTTGATTAACTATTCTTTAGTAACCTTCTTCTCCTTCTTAAACATATTGAGATCTCCACAAGCCTTTATGGCTCTATGCCTCTTGCTTCTCCTAGACAACCATGTTGAGTTCCTTGGCTTGTTTATCAAAGCTTAGAAAGGTGTCAGCTTGAAAAACATAATTCAAAGTTAGGCCTAAAAAAGGATGAAGTATAAAACTTTAAATAAACATTATCTTAGTAAGGTGTCTCCTAAAAAGTACATAAATATGGTCGATAAGTAAGTCCTCTACACTTTGTGTCTCTTTAGGGAGAACATCCACAAACAAATTATAATCCATTTCCAACCTTACCAAAGATAGTATCAGTCTTCTTTAGGTTAAAGTTAGGACAGAAATACTCTTTTTCCCTATGGGAGTGTTGAGAATAGGTAGGTGACCATGTTCTCTACCGGACAAGAAGAGAAAGGAGGCAAAGGCATAGAGATAACAGTGTTGGCATCAAGAGACTTGGCTCAATGAGGGTAATCTTGTTTTTGTGTCTCACCCTTTACTTCTTCCTCTCCGTAGAAGATGATGTTCATAAAGCTCTCATCTTTGATTCCTTAGACTTAGCTAGCATTTTCTATGAGTTCATGTCTATAATAAAAATAACAAGAATTTTAGTAAAATATTTAAAAATATTAAGCAAAAAATAATAAAGAAAATAAGCATATATTGATTTTTTTTGTAAGAGACATCCTAAAATCAATTAAGATTTGTTCACCAAATAGTTCCTCTTAAGATAGTAAAGTGTTGTTAAGATCTATAAGTCTATAAGATAAGAACTCTTAATAATACATTATCTATATCCCATTGTAGAAATCCCTAATCTAAACCTCTCCAAACTACCTAAATATTGGGTTGGTAAGAATACAAATTTTTCCTTTCAAAATTACAACAGCTTTAGACTCATCAACATTCAATAACCCTAGCTCATGTTCTTTTTTTACCGCCCATTTTATATCCGCACACACCTGCAATGATGTATGAACTTAAGTAATTCCAGATTGGGGATAGTTGTTGCAACATAAAATAATAAACTTAGGTCCAAACATATGGATGTAGCTAGATGAGACTTTAGGTCTATCTCACTCAATATATTCTATATAAAGGGATGAAGAGGGAATCAAAATCCAAAATTGAAAACATTAAAATAAAATCTTACCTAACTAAGTCTAAGATAACATACATAGTCGTCATGGTCATAGAACCTTAGAGATATCTTATCACGGATTTGAAACTTCTTCTCCATCTTATCAAACTCATTAAAGTGTAATTTATTAGGCAAAGACATACTTTGAAGTTCTTGTTAAAGTCTCTAAACATTAAATCTAATAATGAATTTTAAATATCCTTTATAAGATCTAATTAAGCCAATATTATAAGGGGAGGGCCTATTTTCTATAGGATACATGTATAGGGTTTCAATAGACTTAGTGGGCACGCACCTGAGTGTGGCTCCTACAATTTGAAAATATAGATCCTACATTTCTATGGCTGCCTAAACTAAAACTACTGGAGCTACTTGCCTGTCTCTTAAGCTACTCCAATTACCCCTGGTATTATCTATAGCTTAAAAAATCAAAATATACATGGACTTAGTTATTAGGAAAAGATAAGTTCTTATTGATCACCTTAATATTAGAATTTTCTTAAGGATACAGGTTGGTTGTTTAAGAAAGGGGTATTTTCTCTCTTTAGTAACCTCCAAAAATGACAAAACTAAGTCATAGTACACATTAAGTCTGTTATTAAGATGATGAACAATCAAGATTGCCCTAGGTCAATGATTGAGATTAGGTGACCACTTTGCCTCCCGATATTCCTCGAGAGTAATGAACGCTTCCTGTCAAAACCTTAACCTATCTCATACAAACATATCAAAGGAAATATTGGAAGAGTTGATGCTTCAATGTTTGATTCATGGTAGAACTTTAATATGTATTGTACAAACTTATTAAAAAAACAAGTGGAGTAAAGGCTTTTGGGATTGAATTATGTCAAATTTTCTGCCAGTCTTTCATCAATTGTTAAATATAGCAGTTAATATGCAAAGTCATCTATATACTTGACAGAACTATTAAAAAGATTGAAGAGAAGGAGAAGATAGTTGACAATTTATCATAGGAAAACCTGTCAAAGTAAAAATCATATAAGAGATAATGAACATGATTATTAATTTGTTAAAATAAACCAACTTAGTTGGACTCATTTTGGTTATTTATTCTATATTGCCTTTGTCGCTATCTTCAATAGATATATTAGGATCCATTATTGACTTTCTATGTAACATTCTTAGGTTATGTTATACATATACCATACATATATGTATCACTCATTAGTGACCAATTAATGATTGATTTAGAGTGTTTAAAGAATATTTCAATTAACCCACCATCTCTATATACCTAACTATCAAAATTTTTATTCTCGAGAACCTAAGCTTAAAATCGATGGTTAAATAATAAAGCTTCTAATGGGAGTACAAAGTGGGCCTAGGTTTGGCTCAATAAGCCCACTAATTAAAATGGTCCAATGACCCGAGAAGTGCAAGTAAAGGCAAGATTCAACTATGTGAAGAGTATAATCCTAATCAAATACTAATAAAGCTACTTAGTAAAGATTGAGTTCAACTATAATAAGGGTAGTTAGAGTTCAACTATACTTCAAAGAAGGATTGTGGAGATGCACCAAAAAAGTTTTTATAACCACTTTCACTAATCACATTTTGAGGTTTATCTATATACTTTTTACCTTTCAAATTTCTAATTTGAATATTAGAGTATATATATCACAAATACTTCCAACTAGAATAGAGAATAAATGATTTTACCTTCACGATAGTTCTCTTTATATACAAAAAAGAATTTAAGTAGTTAAACTTTGGTATAGTTCCACCTTTTCTTAAAATTCAAATTGTTAATTTCTATCTCACACTATAAAATAAGATAAAGAAGAAGTTTATCAACATTAACCTAATTTTTTTCAATCATGGAGAGGGTAAGATTTTTTTGTTGAACCTCCCTTAATATTGCATTCTTGATTCTCCCTTAAGGACAACAATTTAAAACATATACCTTATGTACTTTTTGAGCCTTTTGATTTATTAAAAAATTTGAGGCCTAGTGCATTTCATAAGCATTAGGGTTTATTCACCATGATGAGTAAAAAGTTCGAACTTTTTATATAATTTTGTTTGTTAATTAATTTTATTCTAAATTATTAAATAATTAAAATGAATATTTTACTAAGTTTCTATCAAATTTTCTTTTTAAAAATTATTACATGATTGAATATTGAATACGTGACAAAATATGCTTACAATTAGGACTCGAATTTAATATTAAATTGTGTTAAAATAATTTAATAAATACATAGAAATTTTCATTTTTAATATTTAATATGACAAAGTGATTTTTCACGTTATTCTAAATAAAAATATTTAAAATAAATAAAACTACATAAAATTTTGTTGCTTTGTACGTATTGATTATGATATTAACCAATTTGGTACAAGTTAATCACGACATTAACCAATCCATAGAAAAAGTAGTAAGCTTAACAACTAAAAACATTTTCGCTCTAATATGTTTCTGCACGTGCAAGTGACAGGATTAAAAGATAATAAACTAAACTTTGGTTACAACTATTATCAACTATATGCCAGTGGAATGGGAGCTGACATTGACAAGTTCGGGTGTCCAACTCAAAAAAAATAAAAGAAAACTTATTATGTATTTCTTTTCGTTTTGGATTGTTTTCTTATTTTTATCCCAAGTTTGGCATTTATATGTGAAGATTAACATGGCATTAATGGTGGTTCTGTGCTTTAGGATCCCATTTAAAATTATACTCAGGTAGGGGAATTGTTCTCATGCATATGATAGTTTAGCCACAAAGAGGCCTCTTTGGTGAAATTGAATGGCCACTGAACTGCTCTTTAACATGTTTCCTGAGTTGAAACCTTCTGTTGACGATATCGGGAGACTTAGAAATTTTTCTGAAATGTCATTATCTTCCAATTGCCCAAGTAATAATGATCTGAAGTATAGCCTAACATTTTAGAAAGACGAAATTTCCTGCCTAGGTTCCACATTCCAAGCCTATGCATAACGTTGTAGAAAATAAAGGTTTATGGGGACTTGTGAATGACAAAATTTCTTCTAGTAAAACTACTTCTTTAAGGACTTTGTGTTTCAGGAATATAGAAAAGATATAGGGTATAGAATAGGGCAGCGAGGGACAGAGCATAGGTGGCTAGTATTACTGACAAGTTGAGAGAGAAAAGGTTTAGGTGATTTGGGCATGTATGCAAGATGCCCTTGGATGTCACAGTACGACGCTGTGAACAAATAAATCTTAATGGCTACAAGAGGAGAAAATAGAGGCCTTACAAGACCTGGAGGGAAGTGATAAAGAAAGATGTACCAGAGTTGGCCCTCACTGAGGCAGTGGCTACAATTAAGAAAGTTTGGCGTCATAGGATAAAGGTAAACGACATAATTTAGAGTCCTCACGCCTCACCCTTAACGCATAGGAAGTCCAACCCAATTTCCTTTTATGCCTTTGTGAGTTTTTTTTTTAAAGTGTAGGAGGAAAGATTCCTACGATGGACGTATCAAACCACAAGATTATTGTACCCTCAGGGTTGCTCAGTGAAAATTCCTAACGTAACTAGCAACGAAAAAATCTTGTTGCAGGGGTGTAAGGTACTAGCAGATTAGGGTCATCATCAGGTATATATATATACATGCATATATATATATATATATATATTTGTACCTACATCACTATTATCCTGTCACATTTGCATGTAAGTCTACTAGAAACAGACTCTCTACTATGGAGGGATAAAACTGCGTACTATCAGACCTTCCCAGACTCCGCTTCATTGTAAAACTTCGGGATATAATAATGATGAAGATGATAATGAACATAAAAATCTATTATAATTTTATTACACTCGCCACCGAGCTTTACAAATAGAGGATTACTTTTGTTATTTTAGAGCTGTGTCATTATTGAATCCTCAAAAAGACCCCAACTTTTGTCAATTTTATTTATTGAATAGATGGATGATCGTGGAATATGGCAGAAACAGAACAATAAAAAAGGTAATTTGTTATCATTTTTTTCCATCCAAATCCTCCATTTGCTGACAAGTCATGGTTATTCTAAATGTTTTATAAAAAGTTTTAACAATCTTTATCATTATTATTATTTTTAGCATTAATTTATATTTTAATATTATTCAATATGATTAAAAATGACAGTAAATATTTATGTAAATATTATGTGAAACATTTAGATACAAATCATACATTTAATTACTATTAAAATTTTATTTTAAAAACAATTTTATCAAATTGAAATATGGTATATAACAATAATAAACAACAATAAAATTCGATATGAATCTCGTTGCTTTGCAAATTCTGGAGAGTCAATAATACGTAGCCTTATCTTTAATTAGTAGAGAAATTATTTTCAAACGAAATATGATGAAATATCATATAGACTAAATTGATAAATTAATTTATTAAAACACATGATTTCATAAAGTGGATTAAAACCTTTGAGCTTAATTTTAAAGAGAGATCATGCATCCTAAGGCTGTTCATGTCGTCACGGAACATTCTCGTCAAATCCTGTTTGCTGTTATCTCCGAAGTGTCCACGAAATCGTTCGTTAAAGAAGAGCCCACATGACATAATTATACATTGCCAGTTTCCTTTTTCGCATTCCTGAGTGATTGTACAATTGGTATGAATACGGATACAATTACTCAAACTCAATAACGGTTTTGGCGATTTCAACAAGGCATACACTATTCCCTGCAAATCAGTAACTAATCTGAAAAGGAGTTGTAAATTGCTATACTTTGTCCGTTAACTGATTATTGTGAATACTAACTTGAGATCTACCGTTGAAATAATAAGATCATCCCAAGTTCTTGGAGAAGAGAAGGGAAAAACATCTTAAGAACAAAAATAGGAAAAAGCTTCTGCAGTTATCAGCAAATTAGATGCAAGACATAACCATATAGAATAAGATCATCAAAAGGATCAATATTCTACTTTCAGACCAAAACTCGTGGCAAAACGTACACACTTGTCTAAACGTTTCTTCCCTCCCTTTGAACTGTAAATATTCTACTTTCAGTCCATATTCATATATCACCAACCCTCCGGCGGACCAACTCCAACTAAGAGACCGATTGCCAGCAGAAAACTTCACTTGTACACCTTCAAGCTCGGTCGGAGAATTTCAAATCTTGTGTAATTCCCACATCTGTCTACTTAAAACTGTGCTTTCTGTTTTCTTAATATATATACAAACAGAGGCCGCAGTTCTATATACAGATCGGTGATTCTTAACTTATCCTCTTTGGTTTAACATGTCGATCATGTCTTTTCACTTGCTTTCTACGATTAATTGCACTCGTTCACGATACCGGAGCGAGTCAACTCTGTCACCAACACTGGTCAGTCTCCCAATTCCGGCCTCTATAGGCCGAATACGAGGCGGTCAACGGCCGATTATTCCGTCGGAAAAGCTTGCTGTCATAAACGGCACGTTTCTCAGGATCGGATAGAGTAGAATACGCGGCATGAATCTTCTTGAACTCGTCGGCCGACGAGTCCTTCCGGTCGACGGCAGCCACGTCAGGGTGGCAGGTCCTCGCCAACTTCCGATAAGCAGACTTGATCTCCTGGATGTTGGCACCGATGGGAATTCCGAGAACTTCGTAGAGCGACGACGTGGAGGAGGCCATTTCTAAGTAATAAAGACTCGATCTTTGCTTGCAAGCAGCGGCACTTCCGGTGATTGAAAGTGGCCGGAACGTTGTACGTAGGGAGGGTGAAGTGGGAACGGCGGAGGTGACAACGACGGAGCTGAGAAACGGGGAGAGGGAGGCGGAGGCAGAAGCAGAAGCAGAGAGCATGGTAAGATATGGAGAGAGTGCAGTGATGATTCATATGTGGAAGCGTTGGCTTTGGGGTATATATAAAGGCTTTACTTAAAGGTAAGGGTAACTGTGGTTATGGTTAAGTTCTAAGGCCAAGAAATTGTCAGCAGAAGATTTGATTGGATTTTAGGGGCTGAGTCATCCAAGAAGTGGCTTATCCTACTTTGGTTTCAGCTTTGATCTGCTGCTGACTTTTGATTCTGGATGTGGTGTCTCAGTGAGTTGTTCATTCCTTGTGACCATATTTTTCTTCCAAATATGAATAAGGACAAAGGTACATGAAAAAACACGGATCTCCTTCTAATTGGCGTCATCCACAAGGGTGTGTGAAATTCGTGTATTACATATTCTAGATGGATAAAAACAAATCGGGAAGTGAATGTTCTTTGTTATTATCGTATACAAATGGAGAGCTAGATTCTTACAGTTAAGCATCAAAAAAATCAATTAATGCACAAACAGAAAGATCCCAAACTTTAACAACTTCAATATCATATGCTCGATGAACAAAAGATCAATATCTCGTAACCATCTAGCTTAATTGATGAGATGTTTTCATGGGTCTTGCTCAAACTTTATCCTAATTTGCTCATTGTTTCAAAACCTACAAGAATTACAAAAAAGAATCAGTTTCTCTTTATCGGTGTACTATCGAAGAAAAAAGAAAATGCTTTGAAAACATCCATACTTGCTTGCACGTTTATCCGTGGAACAGATTATTTGTTATTACTTTATGATATCCTAGCCACAGAAATCTGTGGTGTAAAATCTTTAACTACGATTATTCAATGACAATCTAGTCGCCCTTCTTTTTGTGAGCGACTGAAGAGTTTTGGAGTAATTAAGTATTGTCCTACTCTTGGAATTTTGAAAGTGGAAATTGGAAATTGGAATTCTTCAGTCATTGCAGACCCAAGGTGTTAGCCGTTGTTCTAGTCAAAGTGAAACACATTCTTCCCTTATTCGAAATTAGAGAAATTATGTTTCCCAATAAGTCAAACAACCGCTAATCCCTTTCTTATTTTCCAACTTTCCAATTGCCATATGATCTGTTATACATGTTAATTAATATCTAAGACAAGTGCCTAAATGCTGGTTGGCTTGTATATGCCTTTCGAGGAAGGTCCAGGACGAGCCCCTTAGTCTTGCCATATCGTCCGACCTCATTATAATCAATAACCACTAGAATAAGATAAGTTTATAGAAGTTTCAATTCGAATTGCAATCTTTCTCTGTTGATGATCTGACGTAAGTCTTTATATAAAATCAATCCTTAATAGGAATCTTCCTGATTTAAGACAATAATAAGCACCTAAAATATGCAAATTTATAAGGATACAACTAATAAGTACAGAGATCAATTTCTCATTGTACAGCTAACATTTAATAATATGATTACCATCGTTAATTGTGTGGAGGGTTTTATAAATTTAATATGATTAATGCCAAAGTTCATGTAATCCATAGCATCATAATCAATAATTCTTGTACTATTCTTAGTAGTAGCAAACGGTTGCTTGAAACCATAAGAAACGTTGTGAAATCTCAATTCTAACTGTATTATTTGCTTCTCAGTTGATCGTTTGACATAAATAGTCATTCCACAAAATGAAATTTCCTAAATTAAAAACGTAATAACCATTAATAATCAAAAAGAGAAAGGGAGACAAGTTATAATTATAAACAGCTTATTCCTATCGTATAGCTAAACTTTAGTCTCCATTACTACATCAACTATTAAGAGAGTAGTTGCTCACTTGCTTGTCATGGAGTAAAGAGTTAGAGCAGCTACTTTAATTTGCTCTGGAGTGGGATGGATTGCATACATGAATCTCCCAGAAATTTACTCAATATTTCATTTACTTTATGTAGTGATTGGTTTCGGGTGCTCCAAAAGTATACCTAACTTGCTTCATGTCCAGGTAATATCTCTTCCCAATGTAAGAAAAAGAAAAAACTGAAGATCTGTTTAGTAATGGATCGATTTCAAGGTCTCAAACATGGAAATATCTAGACTTGGCTGTTGGACTTTTAATCATAAAAAGTAGGGTATACACTCTTCTAAATAATGTTTGATGTACTCCGTTTCTCATCTGCTCAACTAATTGCATGTATACATTTCCACATGGGATAATTGCATGTATCCAGACAGGATTGTACCTAACTAAAGAACAGCACGAAATGCGGCTTAATAATTGCATACAATTGGAACACATTCTTTAGAAAGATAAGGAGAACCCCCAACTTTTGGAGGTAGTCTTTTCATTGTCACCAGTTCTTAAGGAACCATCTTTACGGAAGTACAAGAAAGGTTTTTTTTTTTTTTGGGAGAAAAAGTATAAGAAAGGTTCATAAAGGCAAATGCAGGAGGAAAATCGACCAACACCACCTTCAATTCAGTATGTATCGACAATAAAGAAATGATAAAAACATCCAATGCAAGGCACTAATTTCCCTTCACCTAAAATAGGACATATACATTGGCTTTACAAGTTTATTCCTCTGCGGGAAGGGTTTCTTGGCCCTGAAATATCTGTACTTGTCTCAAAATAAATGAAGTCATGGAGCAGTTGGTGCATGTTGGATGGATCATGCCAAGTTGCGTATCTTATTGACTTTATACACACTGGCCAAGAAGACTCCAACTTGGCAACTTTGCACCGTTGAAAATTAACTCAACTTAAACAAAACTTGAAAAAAAAATTAAATAAGGAAGATAACGACATGAAAATTTAATATTTCCACGGGTGGGGATTTGAAAACGAATCTTCCAAAAGTGAAGACTTAAGAGGATGGTAATCGCTTTAACATCACTATCATATAGACAAGTGTACAATTTGCAAGACAAGTTTAGTGAGTGTTGATCAAAAGGGTCATTGGATAAGCAGAAACTTATTTGCTGAAAGTTAAGTTCATTGTTTGATGCTTGACAAAACAATCAATTAGTGTGTTCTTAAAAGAACTGAGGTGTGTAAAATAAAAAAAATCTTATATTCGTTTCTATTTTCTCAAACAAATGTAATCCTTTTTCTCGCATACACCATCTAAGTTTTGAAATCTTGTCTTCTACTACTCGGACAAAATCTAGAGTTCTTTCTTTTTTAAATCCATTATAGCAAACTCATGTTAAGATCTCTCATTAGTTTGAGTTACCTTTTCTCGTGTGAAATTTACCAATCTATACCTTGAATTTTTTTTTTTTCGAATACAAAAAGACCAAAGTCAAACTAAAACTAACTTATCAACTAGAAATTACTTAATAAATCTTTGACCAGCAATCCTTGCACTTCAGCTGGAGCTTGCTCAAAGAAGACAATCTTAGTAGGCCTTTGGGGAGCCAAAGTCGCCATCATGTTTGCCACACGATTGACTTCTCTACCAGCAAAACGGAATTGTAGCTGTCAAGGGCGTCTCAGAAGACATCGAATCCGTCGCACCGCCTGATCATTACAGTCCTCATTTCTGCGTCCACTCAATACAGTCATAAGACGCTTATTGTCATTCTTGATAATCATCCCCCGTATGCCAAGCCTCCAAGCATGCTCCATCCCTTGTAAAACACCTCTTGCTTAGGGTGAGGTCTTATCCTTAATGGTGTCTTGATGAAATCTTGATAATCGTTATCCTGATAAGGGATGACTCTCCATGCATGTGTTAACTTTTCATGCGCGACATTATCCGCCGTCATCATAATGGTCCTTGAACAATTGTATGTTAATGGTCCCTATCTTAAAGAAAGAGTCGTTCGCACTTTGTTGGAGCGTTTCACACCAGTGAAACGTAAAACTACAGATTGATGGGCAACCCGACAAGCTTTCTCCTAAATAATTTTATAAAATCACAGTTGCATGAGTTCAACAATAGAGACAATCAAGAAATTTAAATTTTTATTTACTATAATTTTCTAATAATAACTTTATGGCTGAAGCCACCGAATTCTGCTCTAATTTAATTTAAATTTAGTTTTAAAAAATTTCATAAATTTTAAAATTTTAAAATTTTTATTCTTTTCTATTTTTATAAATACTATTGATATAAACAGTAGAATAAATTAATTAAAATATTTTAATATAACATTTAAATTGAACTCTCAACGAATGTTATGAATACTGTACTGGTCTTGGTGTCGGATTAAATTTTAGTACGGTATTTGTACTGGTACCAATCAATACCGGATATCGTTTCGGACGATTTTTTAAATTTATAAAATAGTCTCTAATTTTTTTGAAAATTTACAAAATAGTCCCTAAAATTTTTAAAAATTTCTTCAATATATTGGAGAAAAGAATTTTTTATATGATAACTTATTCCAAAAAAAATTTCATTTATATGATAAAGCTTATATATGTTTATTTTTATTTTTGATTTTGATTTTTTATAAATAAATTACATGAATTTATATGTTTACAAAAATTTTGAGAAAAAAGTTTTTATTTAGATGTAAATTATAAAAATTATATCATTTGTATAATAATATACAAAACAATATTTGATAATTGAATTATTTAATAAATTACTAATTAAGCGTTGAGTTTTCAATATACTTATAATATTTTTACCGTTAAAGAAACTATATTTTTGTTGTCAATAGAATTTCATTTATAACATTATTACTTACTAAAATTTGATTTATTTTCTTTTTTGTTCATTTAAAATTTAAAAATGTAAAAGGCTTTATTAACCTTATTATATAAAAGGATAATTTTAGGATAAATTAGATTTTAAATTTAAAATTTTGTCTAATTTTATAATATTAATTAGAATTATCAAAAATATTCATAACCTTATTGACATGAATTACTATATAAATATAAATGGGCTCATTTACAATTTTACACTACATTTACATAATTAAAATAATTAAATAAATAAGTAAACGAAAGATTTTAGAATGAGAGGACATTGCTTTAGCTTTTGTTCTCTCTCTTTCCCTCCACCGACTTTCTGCTATTCTCCTTCTTCTCTGGTCGTTTTTCTTTCTTTGTTGTGCTTTTGTGTCTTAGCTTTCATTCTTTTGGGTCAAGGTCAGTTTCAAAGAAAAAGTTTGATTCTGGTATGAAGTTCCGATTTATGGCAACAAGAACCAGTGGTGGTTGTGGAGGCGTTGGTCACGTGAGGAAGAGATGATCGCGGAGTAGTGGCCGGCGACAGCAACACATGAGGCAGTGAGGGAGAGACGGTGGTGGCTGGGAGATATAGAGTTTTAACGAGGATATATTCGAGGACCTAATTGATGATCAAAAGGAACTAAAAGAAGAGGGCTTTGTATTAGAATATTGCACTTAGATTGATAGATACTAGAACAAGCTATCACTATTAAAAGCCTACTTAGTAGGGTTCTTCTTGAAGGGTCTTAAACCCAAACTAGAACTTATTGTCAAGTTAATGGTCCCCCAAACGCTACAACAAGCTTACACCCTTGCCTGTAAACAAGAAGTGATTGTAGCTTCTAGCATCTCCATATACTTTAGGAGAGGAGTTAAACTTATGACACAAATAGGAGGAGGGGCGTAGCCTCATACTAAAGGATGAATCACACAGTAACCCCATTCAGACACCCTTCAGAGGTGGAGGCTACTTCCTACACCTGGAAACCAAGGAGGCACTAGTAGGCTTAGCCACAAAAAAAAAAGCCCACAGGAAACAAAAGCAACAACCAGCAAGCAATTTAATGAGAAGGTGGTGAAGGGATTATTCTTCTAGTGTGATGAGAAGTACTCTCTGGACATAGGTGCAAGAAAAGGCAATTCTAGCTGTATATGGTGGAAGATGAGGAAGCGACTGAAGGAGAACCTGTTGGACCCCGGACTTTCTCTTAATGCATTAAGCGTAATTTTGATTTATTATTGAGGTCTTGAGTGATGAATTTTTCAGTCGGATTTGACGTAAGCATGATTGAAATAAATTATGAGGTTTGATGGATTTATTTTGGAACTAATTACAATGTCGAGTTTAGTAGGACT
>JAOTBA010000203.1:19693492-19710938 GCA_025629845.1 Erythroxylum squamatum
TGTTCATCCTTGTCTGCGTCTTCCCATCACCAATTTTTCCAAGCTGAACTTTCAGAAACTTATTAGAAATTTAAGAACCTTAAGGATGGAAATTCATAAGGGTTCATGCTTAACCATGAACTCTGCCGAAATCTGTTTCATTATTTGTATCAATTAATGAGAAAGGTATATTGTCGGAGATTTAAAAATAAGGATTGTCAGGGGAAATAACAAACTAAAATTATTGTTTAGTATACTTTAAAAATTATTTATCATAAATAATTTCATTATAAAATAAAATATAGTTAAAATTAATAAAAGTGCTTTTAATTTTTATGTTGCCAAACAGTCTACTGTATAAAGCTCTTTTTAAAAAGCTATTTTTTTAATTGATAGCCAAACAGCCAACTGGCTTTTAAAAAAAGCTCTTCTCAGAAAAGCTCTATTGACAAAAGCTCTACTGATAAAAGCTCTACTGATAAAAACTCAACCAAACGGGCCCTTAGACTTACCACAAGCTTTGGAACCCTTACTCTTGTTCCTCCCTCTACTTTCTGTCATGAAAATCTGTACTTTGTCAACTTCAATGTCCTTCCTTTTGATTTATTTATTAAACTTACTCTCTTTGATTACATCCAAAGAAAGCACACCTTTAAGAGTTGAGTTACTGTATAAGTACATTTAGAAAACAAGCAGCGAACTTCTAGTAGTAACTTTAATTGTTTCATCCAAACGAAAAGAAAAGAAAGAAGAGGGAAAAATCTTAGAGTGATACACGGAAATACATTTTACAAGGAAGGCCGTCATTTTCATCACTGGAAAAGAATGGACAAGCAAGTTTGTGTAATTAAGCTCGTATACTCGCGATAAACCCAGATTTGTCCTTTAAGGAGGCTTGTCGGGTTTCAGTTTTATCAAAGACTTTCCCCGAGGAGTTTGGAGGAGCGTAAGATTCTGTTTTTTGGACCACATACATGGATATTATAGTCGAGACTCCAGCCAAACATCCCGATTAATCGAATTATTTCATGGACCCCTTTTGTACTGTCTTATTGCCTGCGAAGAAGCTGATCAGGAGCTCAGTAGATCTTTTGTTTTTAGAAATGTGTGGCACTCGAAAAAAGAAGGCTTCGATATTATCTGGGGAGACTTCTGTCCTGTGCATTATGGAATCTGGACAGGTAATCGGTGAAAAGAAATGAACATTAGGAAATAAAGCTGCTGTGGGGAAATCCAAACCGAATTGCTGTCGATAACCCTATACAGGTTGGATCATTAAAACTTGACCAATCATGACTATGAGAACAAGGCAAATTCATTAGCTGTGAGTTGTTGGATCTGGTTCAATTGTTCAAAAATTATATGCAGGCACGTACACCTTTCGGATCTTTATATGGCAGGCAGCCTGGCAATGGGACAACGGGGAACTATCAAAACAACCAGTCAAGCCACTGTCGTTGCCGGTAGTAAATGTGCTCAAGGACTACCAATACAAAGTGCAATTTACAAGCACGTATCATCCAAACATACTGTACAACTTCCATGATATAACAAAGAACCATCCTCATTTCTGCCAAGCCTTTGAAGAAGCCCACTTGAAGTAACCACAATTTGCCTCACGGTTAGACGCAGGTCCCTGCAATAACCAATTGAATAGCTGTACCAATAAGGGCCGAAGACATGAAAATCCATACACATTTATTAGCAGAGCACTCGACTTTTCAAGTCTTTCGGGAAACCATAAGCAAATTTGGCTTGTGGCCCCAGCTCAGGTACAGCAAGCGTAATAACCTAATATAGCTTGAATAAAACAGCATAATTAAGCACATATTGGAGCAATATCATGAACAAATATGATGATTTACCTCAGCTCGAGCACACACATAAAAACGGCGGCCAAAAGTAGGACCAGGTTTCTTTACTATTCTAGCGACACATGGCTCTCCATGGCCCTTGCAGAGAGGTACACTATTCTGCATGATCAGTTGTATCCTTTGCCACTCCTGTAATGCAATATCATTCTTCTCCTTCCCCAACGAACTTCCATTTACTTCATCTTGATCCTGTATGGCTACACTTAAGTTCAGATCATCATGCTTTAGGCTGCTGTTTTGATCGTCCACGGCAGGAATTCCACTGAGGTGATTATTAGAGTTAGGCAGATCATCCTGGGAAATTGAGCTATCATTTGATGATTTTTCAGTGTCAATGCCACAGGCTGGAATTTTCTGGAAAAATGATTTTAGTGACAGCTGGAAACTTTGACTCTTTTTTGCTCTTTTCTTGGTTCTGCCAGTAGAATATGAGTTGATTTGCCCACTTTGAGACAAAATTTTCGGTTCAGCACCAACCTTATTGGAAAAATCCTTGGGATTCTCATCTGCTTTCCAAATGCTGCTATTAGAGTGTTCATCACAGGAACACGAGCAACTTGTGGATAACTCAGACACCATGCAATCATCAAAGGATCTTTTCACACTTTTGCTACATTTGGTTAGGTTGACACCTCCTTCAGACAATGAACTTGATATGTTGTTGGATTCAACTTGTGTAGAAGATTGTCTTTTCCTTAAGACGGAAACTGCACGACTATTGACTTAGCGAAAAGAAAAACAAATGGAAGAAACTGATATGTGCAACTAACGTCAAGAAAAAGAAACTTTTCATACCAAGAGTTTGCTGAAATCCACGAATCATGGGAAGATATCTTGCTGATAAGGATGGAATGTTATGTTGCTGGATATTTGGGATTTCCATCAGATGCACAAAAACTGGAGCATGATCTGAACCTTCCAGTTTCATACTCCATCCTCCTTTCCAGCTGAATTGAGACAATTGGAGGAAGTTAAAATTATTGCATTTGCATGAAAACATACATTTATAAAGAGACAATATACTGTTGACATCGGCATTGTTGACCACCAAAGTGACTATCAATCACAGTGCTACTTCATTTCAAACTGCAAGTGAATTATTCAACCCAAGTTTTACCTTGATGTGTTTCCAGGTTTCCAGCGCTTATACTCTGTCAATATATCACAGTCCTTAATATGACATGTCAAAAAGTTGTGGCTTTGCAGCTCAAGTTCTTGATGTAAGCATGTTCCAGCACAGAGAATGTGGTCTATTCTAGTTCCATAATTAAATTGTTCAGCACCTGTATTTGATGGCCAGCATGTGAATGCACCTGTTCTGTAGAAAATTTCAGAATAGAAAGGGCTCAGTGGGAGATCAGTCAAAGAGCAAAAATATAAGAATGATTGGTAAATTAATCGTGTCTACATTGGTAAATCCATCGTGTCTACATATTAAACCAAAAGAACTGTACAACGCAAAGCTGTCAAGCAAGTATTTCAAACCTTTTAGGATGTCTGGATCTGAAGCAATCTGAAAATTTGCCTCCGTGCTCCACTAGCATAGACCTAAACCATCTTCTGAACCTACAAATTGGTAAATAGGATAACTACATTACTAACTTTAAATAGTAATATTGTGCGCTCAACTATATCATGGTAGAGCCACAGCTTACTCGTTATTCTCAAAATCTGGACCAGCATCGCAACGATCCATAGAAGTGGGTGCAATGTTGAGGTCACCAACAACAAATATCCTTCTTCCTTTCTGAAGCAGATACTCCCATCTTTTCTACAATGGAGACACCAATATCAGTCCCAGATTATAAATGTATCCGTTGCTAGGTCTATCATAGTCGGCATTGGTTGAAAAGCAAATCCAATTAGGAGAAGACCAAATAAGGACCTTCTCGTGGAAAAGTGCACAAGCACTGTTACCTGTAGTATCTTAAAAAACTTGAGCTTAAACTCTATCCTCTCTGTGTCATCACTTTCCGCCCGAGGTCCATACAAGTTAAATAGAACTGCCAATTGCCAACAGCAATTCCATTACAAACAAAACCGTAGAAATGAGAACTTAAGACATGCTTGGACACCAGGAACTAGGGAATGATTGATGGTCCGGAAGCACAATTTTAGAAATGATAGCAGTTGAATATTAACCCTTCGCCCGTGGTCTTATCAAATATAAAGTGGACGCACCAAAATGATGATGATCAGTGAAAACACACCGGCCCTCGCTGTCAATCTTCAGAAGCTCATCTCTCTCAAACTCCTCAAGCCCATTTACAATCCCAGCGACTATATCTTTCTCACCTTTGCAATGATTAACCAATCCCGTGAAACCCTCCTCTGCCGCAACCGGTAAAGCCACTTCGTTGCTCGAATACGCCGACTTTACGCGGCAAAAAGTTGCAACACCTTAGAAAATGGGAAAAGAAGCAAATAATCAGACAAAAATCATCGACCCAGACCCAGTAACTGAAGCAATCAAGCAAATATCTTTCCGGCATTACCAGAGTATCCGGTTCGTCCCCTGTCGTTGGTGCGCGTGCAGGAAAAGAATGACTCGTAGCCATCGGCAACCACTAAATCCGCCGTAAGCTCCTGTCTTCGCAACTTGGTCTCCTATACATTCCACAAAATCTCGGAAAAGATTAGAAATTCAAACAAAGAAAACCTCTAATAATGATCCAAACGGTCGGTTAAGTACCTGAAAACAAATAATGTCGGCGTCGAACGAATCAAGTAATTTAACGAGAGAACCAAACTGGGAAACCCGTTGTCTCAGCCCATTAACGTTATAGGTCACTATCTTCATTTCCATCTCTACCGCAATCTTAGAAATCTACTGTCGTCGCCAGTGGCTCGCTTCCATGTTGTTTGCGTAAGCTTAGGATAGACAAAGCGGCACCGTTCGACACCCTCCCCTTAACGCCGTCGTATGGGGTTGGAAACGTGGCAGTAGTTGATTTGATAAACGTAGACGCCAGGAACAGTCGATCAGGAGGCGTGTTTAGCTCCATAACAACATTCATTTTGCAATTTTACTTAAAATGTCTTAAGAAAAACAAAAATATAAAAATAGGTGGGTTTTCGACACACATGGTGGTGGTGGTAGTTCGTGGAAAGCATGTCTACGATGTCGTTTACGACTGGTGGTGGTGGTAACAACTAGGTACGTTTATCCACCAAGATCAAGCCTTTTCCAGGAAAACAAGGGGTACCCACGATTACGAAGCCCAATTTCATTCGTAGTTTTTTGTTATAATGCTATTGTAGCTGGTTTTGATGAAATATTCATACAGAAAGTAGAGAATATGGATCAATGGAAGAAGGCAACAGACGATTTTTCTCAATCTGTTCCGGACCCTGCTTCTCTTCAGAACTCTGCCCATGAGCCCAGGTCCTTTGCTCTTGTCATCCTTATTGACTCGCTCTCTCTCTCTCTCTCTGTTCTTGTTCTCGGGTTGGTGGAGTGGAATAAGCTTCTGACTTTGTTAGCTTGCTCCCCATTTGGTGGTTTGTGTGTGTTTTGCTAATGTTTAATGTTTGAATTGCACGGTTGTTTATAGTAAGTTTCTGATTTTGTTGGAGATGTGTTCATTGCAGACAAACACCTGACGTGGAAGTTAAGGATCCAATTGCTGCTAGGAAGGTTCAGAAAGCGGACAGGGAAAAGTTGAGGAGGGATCGGCTCAATGAGCAGTTTCAAGAGTTGGGTAACGCTTTAGGTATTGTAATGCTGCTTCTAATTACCTAGCATTTTTCGCGCTAGTCTACCGCACAATGTCGTATATTGCTTCTCGAATATTCTTTGCTCCTAAGAAAGCCATCTAATTTACAGCTTTTCTGGTTAAGTAGAGCGATAAAGTTTTGCATTGTTTACTTTATCAAGGTCTGCAGAAAGCATGGATGCTATAGTTTGAGAGCATGTAAATTGATTATGGCAGTTTTTGTTTGTTTAGAAGCTTGATTACAGAGATTACGTTTCAGTCATTGTTAATGCACTCAGATACTCATGAAATTTATTTTGAGTGAACTATGTGTTGCGTTGAGACTGGAGTTCTATTTCTCTTTATGAGTTTTAGAATTTTAGGTCTTCATTTTTTTCTCTTGTTATGAAGAGCTTAGGGTTCAGCTTGTTTGTCGATACTCTCCAACCAATTGTTGCTAGCTTTCCAAGAATCAGTTCCCTGGTGGAAATTTCGATAACAAAATACGTAAACTGGACCATGATTTGAATGTTGAATTCAACTTGTTGAACATATATGTACCTTTCTTGTGGTTGATATTTGACTATCATGCAGACCCAGATAGACCCAAAAACGATAAGGCAACCATTCTAACAGACACAATTCAAATGTTAAAAGATCTGACGGCTGAAGTCAACAGACTAAAGGCTGAGTACACCACCCTGTCAGAAGAATCACGTGAGGTGATTATCTCTACATGTTTAATCATCTTGATTAGGATCCTTTACGATTGTTAATGTGATTGTTTAATTTGAGTTCAATGCAGCTAACACAGGAAAAGAATGAGCTTCGAGAAGAGAAAGCTTCTTTAAAATCCGAGATTGAAAGTATGAATATACAGTATCAACAAAGGTGTAGGGTTATGTTCCCATGGCCTGCCGTTGATCCTTCTGTTGTTATGGCTTCACCATATTCATATACTGTTCCTGTACCTGTACCAGTGTCTCCAGGACCAATTCCCATGCACCCATCTCTGCAGCCATTTCCCTTATTTGGAAATCAGAATCCTGGTGCCATACCTGGTCCTTGTTCAACCTTCATGCCATACCCAACCCCTGCCAATCCTCTCAATGACCAACCATCAGCCCAACATGCTTCTACTTCCCACATCTCATGCAGACAGGATTCTAAAAGCAAGTCAACCGATCATGAGAAGGGAAGTGATATAGGAAAATGTGATGATTCAGATGATGTTGCAACAGACCTTGAACTCAAAGTTCCTGGATCATCAGAGAAAAAGGGGAAAAAGTCACAGAGCAAAGAAAGAAAGCTTTCTAGTGGTAGCTCTTCAAGCAGGTTTTCATCGTCTCAAGGTCTGCAGGATAGCTCGTCTAACAGTGTAGGTGATGTGCCAAAACCAAATATTTAAGTTTGCTGATTCTGTTCCATCGACTTTCTTAAGCTGATGTTCCATAAGAGGGAGCTGGTGATTAATATGAGACTTGGCGAGTTTGAGCTTCAGTTGTGACATATCGGGGATTTTTAACCAAGTTCCATTGGGCAGTTAAAAGAGTAGCACCAATTGAGATAGAACCTCATTTTTGGTGACATAATGACTTGGAAGACAACTAGCACCTGGTCAAGACATGAACAACTATCATTCTGAGTCAAGCTGACCAAAACAATTGCATTAAACTCAATCAGCAGATGCTGCTTAACCTTGTTAGTGGCTCGTCATCTTCGGTGTAATATAGATGAATTATTTGTAAATTCTGTATAAAGTGCCTGACTTTAGTTGGTTTAGGTGAGGGGTCTAGTTGTAAGAGGCCTTTTCCAGTTGTTTATTCGTATTTCTGTTCACCTCAATCAAACGGTTAACGATGACAGCAGAAACTACATTGACAAAATACTATATTCATGATGATCTGCAAACGAGAATGGACAGGCTCTGTTTGAATATTTCTTTCTTTTCGTTATTTTTCTTTTTCGCGAGTAATAATTAAGCAGGAATCTGAAAGACTCCAGTATACCCTCGGCAGTGTTTAATCCACTCGCAAGATCTTTCATCCAAGTGAGCAGCTTTTTCATGAAATTATCGTGCCATCCTATCCAGGGAACATAACGTCGTCTACACTCTTACATCATCCCAAAATGATTGGATTTGTTTCATAAACACATGGAGGTCAATTTCCGACAAGACCAGAGCAACACATTAAGTTATATTACCTGTGCATGCAAATAAGGGGAATATATATGGTTGGAACTGTTAGATAAGTACAAGTTTACCTTACTAGACAAATGGGATTCCCTGGAATTATCAGAACCATAAGAACCTTTATCATCCAAATTACAAATTGACCTAAGCAAAGGGCTACCTAGATAAGTACAAGTTTACTTTACTAGACAAATGGGATTCCCGGGAACTATCAGAACCATAGGAACCTTTATCATCCAAATTACAAATTGACCTAAGCAAAGGGCTACCTATATATGTTGCCACTAAGGCTGTAAGATCTTTAACTTGGAGCTTGAAGCGCTGGTATCAGAATGCTACATGTGGCAACTCATGCAAGAAAATGGTAAGAAGTGGACAAATAAATTGAGCAATCAGCCTTTCATTGACATATTATTGGTTGTAGTTATTGTACAAGTTGTAGGGCACAAAGCAAAGGAAAGGTCCCCCGGCACTCCCAAAGAATGTACACTAGCATAAACACCACCACTGGAGTAAATCTGCCACAAAGACTCGTGCCAACTCTTATAATCAATACACCTCCGTTTCATCCACTCCTTCCTCTTACTAGACACTTGCGCCCCACGTGAAAATCAACCATTTAGAGACTCAGAAAGAGGGGCTAAGATAGTAACCACGAGTAATTTAGAGAAAGCTGGAGATGCACTGTCTTCAGACTGTTTGACCCTTCAAATTCAACTTCTGGATAAGAGAGCTCTCATCTCAATCTTAAAACTCCAGTTCTTCAACTGCATCAAAGAGCTCCACGAATAGACGGACTCTGTGCATTTCGTGAACTAATGCTTGCAGTTCTTAAGAGTCTACGGAACTCTTGAAGACTTATCCTACCATCTTTATCTATGTCTGCCTCCTCAAGTAGCGGGTCAATGGAACCTCTTAAGCCAGTATGCTACAAGGCAACAAAGTAAAATCAGAAAGGTATCACATTTTTTATAAACTAGTAGGAATGATCTAATGTAGAACACATAATTCCAAGAGTCAAAAGACGCTAGCTTCACCCTCAGGCAAGCGTACTAGGAACTTCCACATCCAATGTCCTAGGATTTGATGGACCTTCCTCTATTATTAGACACTTATTTATTACACAAAATAAGGAACTTTCATGTCAATAAATGGGTGCCATGACAATAAAAACGATGCGGGAACGATCTCAGGCAATACAGACTAGCCACTGCCCCAAATCCAATATGATAGAACAGCTATAACTACAAAATTATCAGAATACGAGAATGTACTGCTTTCGTACAAGAGAAATGATGAAACTAATTATTTCGAACTTGTGAAATTCTTTAAGCACAACTGTACTTGATAATCAAGAACTGCTTAGATAAAACCTAGGAGCTTAATGAAAGTTGCAGTTCTTGGCAAGGAAAGGGACCACTTGGGTGGATCTTTGACAAACAGAAATCTACTCACCATTCTAAGCTCTTCTGGAGTTATGTAACCATCTTTATCAAGATCAAATTTATCAAAGGCAGCTTGTGACCGTTGTTGCCACTTCTCAGAGTTATGTTCCTCTAATTGATGCACATGTAGAGCAGCTGCAACAAACTCGGGAAAATCAACAAGCCCATCTGTATTACAGTCAATCTGCATCAGAAAGTGCGAGACATCATTAACTTCCTCAACATAGAAATAAATTAGTAACCAAGTGCAAGCATAAAAAGTAGGGGAAATATCAACACTGCTTCGCAAGCACCAGAGAAGATCACTTGAAACAAATTTGCACTGGAGAAAATATTACCACACAAGGATAATTTGAGTGAAATTTCTCCCTAAACGGACATCTACAGTAACCTATCAGCTAATTAAAGCATACTGCTATCAAAGGATGAGAAACAAACAGAAACATTCGAGGACCAGAACCAAAAACGAGATCAAGGCCACATAATGATTTTCCTATTCTTTGATCTCAGAAGCATTAACTTAGAAGAAACAACATTACTGCTTACCGCTTGAAGAATTTCGAGCACTCGTGAATCTTTCATCTTCCATGGAAGATCTTTAGCAAGGGCCTGTATTAAGTATTTCAAATTTACAGGATCAAGAGAAGCTACATTCAGAAACGAAACCCAGATTCAAGCTCAAACTTTAGTCTCCTGAGAAAAAGATAACCTGTCTCATCTCTTCAAGACTAATTGCACCATTCTTATCCATATCAATTGCAGCAAACTGATCCTTTAGATCAGCGAGCTCTTCTTCATCAATTGTGCTAGCCAATGCCTGTCAGGTTTCATGTATTTGTCAAATACAAGGTTAAAGTGCAAGAAGAACAATGCAAGGAGAAGGAAAGAGAATAGTAATAATCTAACAAAATGAAAATTAGTTTTACCCTTAGAGCAAACTGTTTCAAGCGACTGTACTTCACAAATTGTCGCAAGTTACTCAGAACAGATATGTCAATGGGGATCTCAGATGCATTTCCCCCTTCTCTGACCCATGGATGTGCTGGAAAAGTCAAATCCAGTGAGAAATCGCAACCCAATGAACTTATAGAAAGGAATAGAAAAGGAAAATTGTTTTAGAACCAACAACACATCAATAAATGCTAGAAAGAGATTCCTAGAACACATACATAGGGCTTGAGCAGCAGTAAGTCTGGCCCTAGGATCCTTCACCAATAACTTCTTCACAAAATCTTTTGCACTATTACTTATGGTTGGCCAGGGTTTGCGGCGAAAATCAGGTTTGTTTCTTAGAACCTGCAAATATTAGGCATTAGTACATTTGGCAGGCTTGTTCTCATGTTGCTTCGGATAAACAAAACCAAGAATGAAGTTAAATTAAACCCAGAATATTTTGAGGAAGAAGAAGAAGATGGAAGGCACTAATAAATGTGAATATGATGAAAATGAATTATTTGCACAAACAGGAAAGTACTGCAAATTCTATGCTTAATATGGTGCAGTTTGATACAGCATGCTTGAAACAAGATTGGACACTGAAAAACATATATAAATTAAAGGAAATACTGCACCTCCTTGAAAATACCATCCTCTGTTTTATCCCAAAAAGGGCGTCTCCCACAAAGTAAAATGTATGTAATGACGCCAATACTCCAGACATCTGATTCAGGTCCAGACCTGCGTCTTAATACTTCGGGGGCAACATAGTAAGCACTGCCAACAATATCATGAAAATTCTTCCCTGCATTCAAATAAAATAAATTTAAATTCACAGCATTACAATAAATGTTAACTACAGAATCACAAGATATTGAAGAACCTGCAGTTTTAAAAAATGGTTAAGCCTTTCAGACTTAATCTGCCAGTTTGCTTCAGGGCAGTTTCTATCACGAAATACATCTCATAATCTCATAATCATATGCGTGGGTTTCTTTTTTGTCTTACTCTCCTACTTTGATCCCCTTTTATCCTTGTTAAGAGCTAATCAAATACAAGGAAGGATAAGATATTCATGAGATGGAAATATTAGTCACCTGGCTTTATAAAGTCTGACAAACCAAAATCTGTTGCCTTCAGAGGTGAGTCTTCCTTGGTAGATTTAAAAAGGAAATTCTATAGCCAAGAAATTCAACAACTTCAGATCACCATGCAAAACATAAGCCAAGCATACTGTCAACTGCGTAAAAATTGTGCATACCTCTGGTTTCATATCGCGATGCACCAAACCATGTAAATGGCATTCAGCTGCTACTCTGAGCATTTGTCGTACAACTACTGCTGCATCCTTCTCAGTATAGCGGCTGTCCTTCCTGATAGAAAAAGATAAAGCAAAAGAATATCATGATGGACGAATAAATCAAAACTTGTGTCCATTTAGAATTACAAGCTTAAGACATGAAC
The DNA here is from genome assembly GCA_025629845.1 of Erythroxylum squamatum. Lineage (NCBI taxonomy): Eukaryota > Viridiplantae > Streptophyta > Magnoliopsida > Malpighiales > Erythroxylaceae > Erythroxylum > Erythroxylum squamatum. Next base: position 19,705,080 of record JAOTBA010000203.1, read on the forward strand.
TCAGATGGAAAAAGTAGATGTGGAAAAGCTTGAATTTGAATTCTTACTTTGCTAGTATTCGATCCAACAATTCACCACCCTCACATAACCTAGTAAGAATTTTAAGGACCACAAAGTAAGTAAGAATGAGCATCGCAGAAACAAATGAAACATTCGAAATGCATGTTAATAAGACAAAGAAACTATATCTAATCCAACCAAAATGATGCTTTTGATGTTCAGAAAAGATGATACTACTTACTCCATGACTATATATACATATGAATCATCCTCGAATGCATTGTAAAAGTGAACCACATTCTCATGGCCGGCAAGTTCCTTCAATATCTTAACCTCTCGTTTAACATCCTCAACAGCAATAGGTTGAACCATCTACCAACAAAGTCAACGGTGATTACAATATGTGAATGAACAAGTAACTAAACAAAAATATTAAGAACCATTAGGCTTTCTGATAGCCAAGTGCAGAAAAATGGACTCCATCTTTAAGCCTTCACATTATCCAGTCACAAATTTGTCTAGTCTTTTGAACCCTAAATCACTACCAAGTCCTTATACAAGAAAGAAAGGAAATTTCAACCCCTTGCCAACCAGCTGTTAAAAGCACTGCAGAAGGAGATAAAACAATATAAAAAGAACAATGAACTTTCACGGGGCAAACATGAAAGGCCAAGTTTGTTGAGGAGTTATTTTCCGAACTTCTTTGTGCAATGTGCAGCAGAACACGAGCTCTTTCCAATCCCGCAAGTGAAAAACAGAAGATGCACATCTTTTGAGCACAAATACTAATGTTGGTGAGAATGCATCCTAACTTTGATTATCAGGATCACTATACATTTAGTGTCATCATTACAGTTAATAGTGGCAACATTCAATCAATTAATCGTCCTCAAAACAATGTCTTGGATTTACTGGGTTAACTGTTTTCGACATGCATGCTATTAAACTAGGATTAGACCATAAAACCTGGCAAATCCAGTCTAGACAAATATCACAAGAAAGTATCCTTGGATCCTCAGAATTATAAGATATACATCTGTCAATTCGAGAAATATCATCCAACATCCTCATGATCTTCGTTCAGACAACAGAAGACACACCTAAAACGGCGCTTGCTATCTATGGAAGACAGATCAGTATTAGAACCGATAATCAAGGAAGGGAACCTATCTACTTGAAAAGCTAAATACGCATCAAGAAATTTGTAATCAATCCGCCATTATCCACAAGCAAGAATCTTTGGAATCAAACCACCGCTAATAACAACACCGACATGAAATTGACCATAATGATTTGTTCAAAAAACAAAAACCAAAAAAAGAAGCAAAACGACTCTCTAGATTTCTCCAACAACCCATTAACTGGAATATCATTTGAAAAGTACAAGAATGAACAAAATTGCAAATTCCCAAACTTTCACAAATACCAGGGAATGAGAGACTAAACAAGCATACAGAACCCAACTTGGCAGTATTGACTAGAAAGAAATAACAAGGGCAAAAGAAACAAACTAATACCTTATTTTTCTCAATCCGCTTTACCGCACAACGATCACCATTAGCCTTACTAGTGGCGACATAGGTGTAGCCAAATTGCCCATGACCTAACAATTTCCCCATCGTATACCGCTTATCAAAATCCTTGTCGTACCCAAAATCCGTTCTTTTTCCGCATGGGATCAGACCACTTTGTTTCTTCGAAGCCTGCTTCCCTTTGACTTTTAGCTGCTGGAATTGTCGTTGGTTCTTCTGGGTCTCATTCTGATGAGAAGCTTGTGCTTTGATAGTTGACGGTGGCGCAACCGAAGTCGGATGAGGTTTGGGGCCAGCTTTCCGGTTTTTGTGAACGGAGAAGACAGTCTCGTTGCCGCCGTCTCCGGCGGCCTTATGATGGTGATTATTGTTGCTGTTAGAACCACTGACTTTGATTGTGGAGAAGCAAGCGCCCATGATCCTTGATAACCAATCACGATTGAACATACAAAGACAAAACCTTTACCATTAACAACCTGTTGAAAGAATCAAAAACCACAGGAAAAATGTCGAATTATATAGAGTAGGTTGTCGGAATATAATAATCAGAGAGACCCACAAGATCGGTTGGTCACAGAATTTAATGGAAATCAAAGGAAAAGGAGAAGAAGAAAGGAGGAAGAAAAGAAGAAGGAGAGAAGGAGGGCCTGTGCCTGTGGGTCAAAGGTGACTCCTTTTCTCTCCTTTCTCTTTCTTTTCTTTTTTGGTTTTGATTGAAAATTTGGAGATTTTTATAATTAAACTCAACAATAATAACTACAAAAACGTTTTTGGTTATTTTGCGTCTTTACCTTTCTGGGTCCTAATAACAGATCCAGAATGTAAGAGTTGACAAGCACTTTCTTTTCAGTTTTCACCCATGTATGATATAACCGTCAAAATATAAGTTTTTGTAAGTACTACTACAAGTTTTGGACTAATATTGGACATGTTACAGATTGATAAAACTAAAATCATATATGTGTATTTGTTTTTGTCTAATTTGATTGACCATGTTAATTAATCATTTTTTAGAATATAACCGTCAAAATAATGATCACAGACATGTTAAATGATGGTTGCCTCGAAGTCTCATGGCATATGTTGACACTGATTAAGTTTTAATAGCATTGACTAATTCTACAGAAGGAAATAAACCTAACTCTCCATGTTTTCTCTAACCATCACATGAGAGGTTGTGTGGAAGCAATCATTACACAAACTTAACAAGACGATCTAAATTAGGTCGGTGCAGGAAGATGTTTCCTTTGGCACAGAATTATGACATGTAGCTACAACTCATAATTCAACTAATTGCCAATAACCAAAAAGGGGAAAAAAAAAGCAAGCAGCTTTTGAAGGGAACCGAAAATGAGAAAAGAACTAGGAAGGCAACACGAGTAAAACGCCAACATAAATCTTGAAGCAAGAGTTGTCCTCAAGGGATCGAAGTTGGGAAAAAGCAAACCGATCGACTTTTCCACTCTACCACACAAATGTTGATTTGGTCAGAAAAGTTGATGCTTTCTTTGGGTCCGTCTCTTTCACTCCAAGCTCTAGTGTGAAAAGGATTCTCAAATCATTTGCAAAGTGTTTGAGGCGGTAAGTAATGCTCATAATTTCAAAAATCAAAGAAATTCTAGGACGTTGGTCTAAAGCCACGCAATAGAAACTTTAACAAACGACAAAAACTTATAATCTAACTAGTCTTGTATGAACTCAAAACCACTAAGCAATAACGAGTTGAAATGGGGGGGTTTTCACGGTTACATCAACCGATACATGTGTGGAGCTTTATGGATGGACTAGAGGGTGCAATGACTTGGTCTTATGGGACACGTAGTCATATCACAAGTGGGTCTATGCCCTTGTTCGATTGATTGTTTTCCTACCTCCAATGCCGCTTGGGACAAGACAAGCCAGCCATACATACTTTATCAATCTCTTATGTTCACACATAATTATCTATGTTTCCTAGCTCTAATGATATGGATTTATCATTTAATTCACTCTGTTTATCAAGCTTAATCCATCGCTTTCCTTTTGTTTTCCAGGAAATTACTTAAGTAAAATGTACCAATCATCCATTGTTAAATACAAATTGCAGGTTTACTTGGTAAACAATAAGCTTCTTGATCGACTCATTTGTGCTTCTAAGCCTAGTCTATTCTTCGTTACTTTAGTTTCTCAAATTGTAGTGGGAGATGCATAATGTCTATGATTAGCTTTTTTCATAAATTAATTAATTATAAATAGATATTTAGTATTAATTAGATTATGAGGTAATTTCATGATCTTCCAATTATATTATTATTTTTATTTTAAAAATTAAATTATTTAATTAAATTATTATAGATTTGACAAATTAGATTCGGATTATTTATATTTTGATATTGACTTAATTAACTTAGGGTGTACTTATTTAGTGGGTATGAGAAAAGAGGTATGGGTATGGAATGAAAAGTAACGTTTGGTTGAATAGCTAATGTTTTCATTCCTTGTTTTCAAGCAATACTCCATTCCTCTATTATTTCGACACGCGTTTTATAACGAAAATGTACTCCTCCTTCACTCTCTGCTCTATTCTCTCCCTATAAGCAAGTAACAGATATTATTTTCCTCTTAAAGCTTTCTTCTTACCTGAGACCCACAAACGTGAGCGTCGACCAGCATCTATCTACCTTTCTCTTACGCAAGAGCCAGAAACGTCATCTCTTCACAAACTAATCCCTACAGCCCACCATGGAAACAGTTGAAACCAAGAAGTAGCAATGGTAATTTTCTTCCTTTCTTGCACAAGCACTTTTTTTATTGATATAATTGCACATTTCTATCTACTTTTCTACTGGGTTAGGGTTTTCGATTCCTAAATCCATTTTCTTCTGTACTTTCTTTATTGAATCTCTGTCGATGTCCTTCCTCCTCCACTTCATTTCTTGTTTAGGTATTGTTTGAATCTCTCTCTTACTCTTGAGTTGGGTTTGTTTCTTTTACTTTTGTCAGTTGCTATTTATAATAGAAGGCTTTACAATCATAAAAGGGTGCAAGATTAACAACTAAATCGTGCTTGAATTAGAACCACGATTCCCTGGAAGTCACTTTTGTTTATGTTCATCTGAATGCACTGTTATAGAACACATTATATACGTGTATATATACTTGTGTTGAAGTCCATCTGTGAATGTACTATTCTATAACTAATTGGTGATTTTCTCTATGAATGTATTGTTCTTCACATATATAATGTATCTTCTATTATTGTTTGGTATTTCATCTCCAAGTTTGTTGCTTTTATTGCTTTTTGCTAATATCTTTGGCAATAAGATAGTCGATGTTAGAAATCATATATATTTGTTTACATTAAACGATATCTATGGTTATGATCTAGGTGAATGACTTCAAGAATATAACAAGATCATCAAGAAATACTCAAATCGAGTTCCTGTAAGTTCTTAATCTACACTTCATCTATATTTTTCATGAAGAAATCAAATTTGAATTCTGTATTTAAGAGTTTCAAAATTTGGCTTGAAGTTGATTACAGTGTGTTGTAGCGGTTTGAGAACATCATGTAGTATTTTGAGTATAACTTGCAGAATACTGAACCAAACTGCATGAAATTGGTGTCATTAGAAACTTAAGACATAATGGAAAGAAGAATGTATTGCCTAAATACCTCATTTTCTTTGTCAAAATAGCCATGCAAAATTGACCTGAAAATATGTTTTGAGAAATGAATAAGCTATCATAGTGCATGATTGTGCACAAGCACGATCGTGGCAGAGAGGAAGCATCGGGGAGTGCACGATCGTGACAAAGAAAGTGTACTGTTGTTTGATAGCTTTCAACACTATTCACTTTTTTTGACCATAAATCCTTCTCCGGACCTCTGATTGACTTGAAATTTGAACCACAAAGTCCTCTCTCATTGTATTTCCTCTCCACCAAATTTCATTGCACGGGGTGATGGTGACTAATTAAGTGATCCCCGTGAGGGGTTCTTCTTGACCATCTTTCTCTGTTAACTTCGCTTATTGTTTTATCTCTTTTACACTACTATTATCTAGCTTTTCATCATATCCTATCTATATCTTGGACTATTATAGTCTAAATTTTTTAATGTAGATCAACATGGCTCGCCCCTACTAGCGAACGATAACACAAACTAAAGCAAATTTTTATACTTCAACAAAGAACAAATAATATGATGGTTTTCTTATTTGCTATCCATTATGTTTTTTTTACATTAAAACCATCACGAAACAACATAAAAGCATATAGAAGAGGCAAAAACTAATACCCAAGCCAATAGGCTTTACCCCATACACCCGGACCTAGACCTCCTCTA
>JAOTBA010000203.1:19766674-19792325 GCA_025629845.1 Erythroxylum squamatum
TTATTTATTATTAAGATTTTTGAAAGCATGGTTGATGTAAATAGTAAACTAGTAAAGTATACAGTACAACTGTATAAATACCAATATGAACTATTTTGCAAATTTTAAAAATTTTAGGGACTATTTTATAAATTTAAAAATTTTTTCGAAATGGTACCCGGTACTAACTGGTACCGGTACAGTTCCGTTTCAGAACTCAATCCGGTACCGAGCCCAGTACAGTATTCATAACATTGGTTTAAGGAATCTGGACTTTTAGTTTAATTGAAGTTGTGGAGTTGAAATGGAAGTAGAATTAGTTTTAGTGTTTTATGTCTTCATTGAAGATGATGGAACTGAGAAAATCTGGGAAAAGAATGAAAGAAGATGATGATTAAAACGTAGTAAAGTTCATCGCGACGAACTCTTTTTAGTTCGCCGTGGCCAACTCAAAGGAATTGTTTTTTGTAAAAGTTCGCCGCAGCAAACTTTTAAGAAAATGTCGAAGAATTTTGCTGTCTAGAAAGTTCACCGCGGCGAAGTTTCCTGACAGCTTAAACATACTTTGGTATTTTAGGCATAACTTTCTCTGTAGTTATTGGAATTGAGTGATTTTTGATTTGGATTAAACTAGAGACATAGGGATACAATTTTTCTGAAGAAATGGAGTTTTAATTCTGCCTCTAAGAATATAAGAATCTGATTCGAAGTTGAGATAAGAATTCTGTTGAAGCGTAAGAACAGTCATTAAACTTTTGGGAATAACTTTCAGTATACTGACCCAAATTGGATAAACTTGGTATCATTGGAAAAATAAGACAAAGGGGGAAAACTTTTAAGAAGGAAGTATTACCTAATTACCTCACCTTCCTGATGAGAATAATTGAACAAAGTGAAACTGAAAGTTGGTTGTGAAATAAATTTGGATTGAGCGATTGAGTATGGTTTCATATGTTTGACAATGTGATAAGATTAAGGATAAGAAACTCGAATTTTTGACATGAACATGCATCATACATATTCAGTATATATGATTGTGCATAATTGAATTTATAATTGTGCATAATAGTGATATGTGCTTGTATTAAATGTTTTAGAGGAACCCATCGAGCGACCGATTCTAGATATTGTCGGGACGTCGAGGCAATAAGCAATAAGGGAGATTTTGTAAGTAATTTAGATGGTATTATTTGAAAGTAAGTCTTGTTGAATAATTGTGGGTAATTCAGTAAAAAATATGGTGAGAAATTTTGGATAGTTCTGCATGACTGTTTGTTTACTGGTTGACTTTAATCCATTGAATGATTTGCAAAGTCGTCAGATTGATATGTTTGAATTTTGGCATGAAAGCAATGATTGGCTAATTATGTCGAACATGAAATGAACTTGTTTGGTTTTAAAACTGTCAAGTCCTGGTCGTGGGTAAATAGGCATGCCTAGAAGGATTTGCTTGACACCTCAGTGTCTCCTGATATCGACACCTCGATGTCTCCTGTATTGGCACTTCGATGTCTCCTGATATCGAGACATATGTCTCTCCTCCTGATACCAATCATGGTATCTCCTGTATAAGTCTCGTTACCCGCTTTTGTAATTAGATTTAACAGTTATATAATTTTGTATTCTGATTTCTGTTTGACTTTGATATAAACAAGAATTTGTGTTCTGATTGTGAAGGGTTTATACCCTCTTTTGAGACTCAGTTCTGTTTTTTGTACAATCTGTCTGAGATCCAATATAATATGTATGAATTGTTCGTTCCGATAAACTGTTAATGAATGCTTTTAATATATCATGATTGTGTATAATTAGTTGTCAGTTTATGCATAGATTAGTTCTTACTCACTAAGCTATATGATTAGCACGATAGATTTGCACTGTGTAGGTTCAGAGAGAAGAACATAAGGATTGGGACGAGTCAATTGCAATGGCCAATTGAGTAAGAGCCTTGTTTTGTTAAAACTGAATTTTGGAATTTGTTTTTGGCTTGTATTTGATGTATATGACTTTGGATTTAGTTGAAGGTTTGTAATATTCTTAATTCAGGTTGGTTTCAGAAAGTATGATATATAATATATGTTTGTTGAAATTCTGGAATTGCATGCATGATGAATGTTTCGTATGTTTCAGTTTTGTCTCAATTCTGTAAGCACGTATGTTATGTTGTCTGCATGGCATCCCGTATCCTCCCAGGGGGTATCAGGGCGTCGCAGCAAATCTCTATCAACAACTAAAGAACATTCAAGCCAATCAAGATCAAATGCGAGAACAAATAGACAACATACAGAATCCACTTCTTGACATGCAGATTTTGCTCAGAAGAATCCTTAAATCTCTTCAATAACTATGTTGATACTTGTTTTCTAATTGGCTTATTTATACTGATGGTTTAGTTTTATGCATCATTTACTCTGTTCCTCTATTTCATTATGTTTTATTTCCTTCTTATCCTCCTTTATTTTTGATAATGACAAAGGGGGAGAGTTTATATGATATATTTTTGCATATTTTTTGAATATATGATGATATATTTCTGAATGCATATTGCTCAGCTTGAATATATATGTGATTGATTATGTTGTTAAAAATTGCGAAAATATGTGATATATAAACGATAGGCTCCTTTCTTAAGAGATATGCTCCTGCTAATTATGACTGAACATATAAAAGTCTCAGGTATCTTTCGAAATCATTTATATCTCTTTGAATTTTGAAAAATATATCTATTATTATTTGTCATCATCAAAAAAGGGGAGATTGTTAGCTCAAGATTTATATTTAATGATTTTGATGATAACTGTATAATATTTCAAAATTTAAATTGGATGTATGTCTTTGTAAAATTGATGGTCTAATTCTAAAAAAGGAAATAAAATCATAAAAAATAAAACCTTATTTATGAACTCATTAGAAATGGTGTATTCGAAAGGATCCTACTAATTATGAAGGTTATATATTAACTTCGTGATTACTGAAAGATTTTTGGCAAATATAATATCGAAGTTATTCAAGGTTAAATCCATCCAGTTGACTAAAGATGTGAGCAAAGCAATAGCTAGTTGAAAAAATTGACTATTTAAAAAAGAGCTACAGTATTTATGAAGTAGAATGAATATATTCATAATATCGAAACATATAAACATTTATACTCTTGAGAATCATATCATTGTGCTTTAGAAAGTGAAATTACTCTACCAAGAGAGATTGTTTTTTTTTTTTCTGTGAGCTTTTTAAAAGCTTGTGATATACTTCTGAGTGTGAAAGGTTTATAATGAGAAAGCCCTTGGATCATGAAGACAGGTTGACCACAAGGTTATACCCGTCAACCAGAGTGTCTAGAATAGGATATATGGAGTAGTTTTGAACAAATGAGGGGACTAAAATTTTGCTTTGAACTCACTATTATAACGGTCTAGTTGAAATTGGACTGTATATATATATATATATATATATATATATAAGTTTGGGTTTGACATGTAACCGAACCAAAAAGGCTGATATATACTTGGCTAAATACAGTTAAATTTTGATTGTGGTTTTTAAGATATATATGTATATACAATGTAAGGATCACAAGTAAAATTGACAGTCTCGATTTCCTCCTAAATTTTAATAGAAAATAAAAGATTAAAACCACGGATGCCAAGTTGGATCCATCATGCACAAGTTCCTCGGGGTCAACGCAGCTTCAACCAATTCAGTGACGCCCCTCTGCACTGACTGTGGCGGGTCAACGGCATTTTCCTCCTAATGCAACAAGAGAAAAGGAGCATTCAATGTTTGTCATACAACCAGGTAATTGATCATATAAGCCTAAACAATTGTCAAAGAAACATTCAATGTTTGTCATACAACCAGGTAACTGATCATATAATCCTCAGCAATAGTAAATTATACCTCCTCCGAAAGAAATTGTGGAGCGATTCCATTGATGCGGCTGATTACGTGGTCAACGTTTGTGGTCACCTTATTTTTGAAGTCAACAGGATTCATGCTGCTCCCCCCAGCAACAGGAGCCAGTGGCATTACAAGCGGTCTTCTCCAGGACCAAGACAACAGCTCATCACGGAAAAACATAGCTAATTGGTGCCATAAATGCTCGGTTTGCTGCAATAACCAAAATTTGACCCATCAAACTCGGTATTCAAACACAAATTAATACTTGATGCTTCAAGTGTAAACTTACTTTGGGTGAAACCACTGCCTGTGCTGCTGCACACATTGCAGAAACTATAAGACCTTCAACTCCGAAGTGAGAGAAGAAAGCCTGCATATTCCTTGTTAGACGAAAAGGAACTGGTTCATTGAACTCAATCATCCCATTAGCATCATAAGCGGGGTGGAAATCTGTTTGGAAAACTTTTCCAGTGTTCTTAGCAAATAATATCTTGTTTGGTGACCTTCCCCCTATTTGCAGCATAAAGGACATGAAGCTTGAAAGTGCCAACTGGATTGCAAATTGTTTCTTGAAAGCCCACATATGGTTTCCACTCAGTAAAGTCTTGTACATGTATTGAGAAAAGATATTATCAGTCACATGACTTTTTGTTATATCATTGTAAGCTTGGAGGCGGAGGTCTACAACAGCTTCAGGAGAAATTTGACCAGATATAGCTTGGTTCAATTGCTCCTTGAAGTAAGTAATAGGCAAATCTGCTTCTCGATCATTCCTTGCACAATAGTTTTCATAAACCTCAAGGAAGGTGCTATACATCAAATCGTCCTCCACCATTCGAACCTAGCCATGCAGCAAAAATTATTATTATTATTATTATTTATACTGTGCCTCAAATTGGCTGTTCTCTTATCTGCAAGCTGGTCAGCAAATGAGAATGTGCAAATGAACGAACGGAAAAGGAATAATGTTTTAGAGCCAATAGATTGAAATGCCAGTATCAACGGTACCATTGAAACATTATCTCCAGTTATTTGTCTCGCTAGGGTGTTGCACTTTACATAGCAGATTTTATTACCTGGGACCACACAGGAATGATGATCGGCGTGTGAATGGACACATGGCGACGCCTAGACTCTTTGTGTTTATCAAACATCTGGTTCATTACACGGAATAGCTGCAGCATGCGCTCGTCACTTCTAGCATTAGGTGTTAAAGATGTCTGAACAATAAAATGACGCTGAGAACCATCAGAACCAATAAGAGTCAGACGTCGGAAACTGCTTCCATGCCTTCGAACAATTGGAATATCAGCTCCAACTCTGTCCAGCTTTACTGTATGATCTGGTGCAATTTCCTAGAAACAGTAAAAAGTCACTAAGCACTGGATTATCCACAGAAGCTCAAGAGATATATAGTAACGTCAGATGGCAGACCTGATCTGTAAAATACTGCCCTGGAACCTCTACGTCAACAACATGAAAATCACGCAACACCCTGCTTTCTTCTTCCAGTTTCAAAACAGCTGGAAACCTGTCTTCCACATTGCTTTGCAGAACATTTTTCCAATGTTTCAAGCGCTCAGTCAGTTCAGAGAGGGTGGCTGGGAAGGTAGCTGTACTTTCAGGATCAAGATCACGCTCAAAATCCTGTTTGTATTCTTTCACAAAGTCAACATGCTTATTCACAGCATCAGCAGAAAAGCAAGCCCTGCAAACACCAGAGAGTTCTTTCTTCAGAGATTGGGGAACCTCTGCCGTAGTGGCAGTTGGGTACTTGTAACAGCGGTGGAGCAGTGCATTAACCACTGCAAGAAGTCTTTCTTCTGGCAAAGTAACAAACCGAGAACCAATTTCTGTGAGCAGAATCTGCAAAATCAGGAATCCTGTTATACAACACCATTGTTGGCATAGTAAAAGAGAAAAATAAACCAGACTGATCAAGATGCTTAAGGCCATAATTAAAATTCATGAACAAGGATTTACACAGCTGTAAAGTTTCAAGAGTAGAATATAAAGCAATATGAAGCTCTTTCTTCGGAATTAAGTATAGCCTTTTAGATGTTAAATTGCAACCCTGAATTAATGGTACAACTTCCTCTATAACATATTAGAGAAATTAAATTATTAAAAAAGAAAACATCACATGACAAGCTTAGCATGGAATCACCACCTCAAGTTCACTAGCCAAATTAGTGTGCTTGCTTCTAAGTGCCTCCATTATTTCCTTTGCTGCATCAAAAGCACTGGCAGCAGAAGCCACAAGTCCCAGTGCACCATTACGCCTTGCAGCACTCTGGCCTTCATTGATTGTTGAAGAATTGTGTTGCACAGTTTGATCATTGGCAGGATGCACACTGCCTTCAACTGCGGTTGATCTTTCAGGTTCTTGATTGTGAGAACTTCCTCCATCATGAGATCCAATGCCACCTCCAGATTCAGCACCTTGGCCTTGGTTGTCCGTGACTAGGCTACTTGCGCCATGACCCTGTACTCTTGCATTTCCATCAGCCAAACCAAGAGAACTGACGCTCGAACCTGTTGTATTTTGTTGCATTCTTTGCTGAGCCATTGCTAGTCTACCTAGTTCAGATTTATTTGCAACATCACGACGCTCAAGCAAGTATGTTCGTAGCCAGTAATAAAGAGCCTAGGAACAGATCACATAATTAGTGTCTTTGAGATTAAAATAAGATGCAATTTTTAACTATGCACTAAAGCTGGCATAAGATTTACCTGTGGATAGACAGTGGCAATCTTCAGCAGGACAAGTTTGCAATGAGGTGCCTCCGTCCTCTGCAATGAAAGTAATAGCTGCGGAATCCAAGCAAGCCAAACCCAGTGAGGAATCTGGTCCAAGTATTTATCAAATGCTCTACCCACAGGTTCACTAGGGGTATCAAAGCTGAGAAGATATAGAACTCGAGCAAGATGGCTTCTAGAATTTGAAACCCCAAATTTGATACCTTGAAGAAAACAGCTAACAGCATATTCCAACCAAATCTCATCATGTGTTTCTTTATAAGCCTGGAAATACAGATGGTCACAACAAAGTTCAGATATCTGGGGTCAATAAAATTAAAGTAAATTAAAACGGGGGTCCATGAAATTAAAGTAAATTAAAATGGTATACCATGTCGCAATAATTTCCCCAGCTTATCCATCCTTTAGGTGAATTTTTGAATAGAGTGACGGCATTGGAATATGCAACATTAGCTCCATCAGAGTCATTAAGTTTCAAGAGAAAATCCCCCTTGAGACGAAATATTTCTGCTTTATGTTTTGCAGGAAAATACTCCAGATTAGTGCTGTTTATCAAATTGAGGCCACTGGTAAGTTCTCCCTTCATCTCCAGATAAGCCTTTGCCTGCTCCCTTATCTTAACAAAAGCTTCCTATAAACATATAACCAAAGAACCAGTCAGATACTCCATCTACACCCTATGAGTGGAAAAAACCAAATACCCATAGAAGCTTGCTCCCTTAATCTATCTCTTTGGTCTTTGGTGCAGTTTTTCTTGTTTTAAGTTCTCTTTCCCTAGGAGGTGGAGGGCCGGGGTGAAAAGAGAAAATGTGGGAAGGACTTGCTAATTGGATAAAAGGAACTTATCAGAATGCCTAAAATAAGCCTACTTAGTTTTTATTTCCATACACAAACAAGTAAATGCTGAATAATAGTAACTACCCAAGTCCAAACATTACAGAAAGAATAAAGTGCACCGCAATTGCCAGGGAAATGAGAACGGATGAACATTTCCTTACTTTCAGATACAAGAACCTTAAAATGCAGTTACCTGTACTTCCATGGTTGAATGGCCATACATCTTCTCAAGAATCGTGACACAGACATCATAAAGGCCTTGTTTCCGAGCAATATGAGCAAGCTTATTTACATTCCATGCTTTGTCACGATAACCAAGGTGATGAAGTTGGGGATTAGTTGTGCCAAAATCTTTGAATGCATCGATAACAGCATTATACATTTCATTTCTCCATTGGAGCAGATCATACCAAACAGACATAATATCCCATTCATTTGGAGTTCTCAGTCTCCAAGTCTCTAGTATGTCTTTTAGATCTGCATAAAGGTTTCCATGCACATTAACAGCAGAACTAGAAGTAAAACTTTTTCCACTGGTAATGTCCACAAGGATCCGGGCAGACTCTTGCACTTCAACAAGCTGCTGGAACTGCTGCAATAGAGGAATCCTTGCATGAACAGACATTTCAGGCAACTGCCACCATTGTTCTAAAGCAAGATCAACTCCTTTTCCTACCATGCTTTCAGCATCTACAACACTATTTGTATTCCTTTCATGAAGGGCAAAATAAGCTTGAATGAGTCGAAGTTTTGGTGTTTCTTCCACCTGAGCCTTGGGAATAACGTGATCCTTCATATATGCCCATTCCGGTAATTTCCAAAGGCTGTCAAGAAGAATTTCATAATTCTCAATGCTTTTACCAAATTCAGCTAGTGCATCCCACTGACTAAGCTGGTTAGCACAGTAAAGCCATTGTTCTTCCCATAGACACATCTCTGCCTTGGGTACTGTGTTATTATAGGTTCCTTGAGTTGCCTTAAGCATGGCTTGGTAAAAGAGGCTCTGAGCACGCTGCCAGTAACCATGTTGAACCAGTGAAAGTCCAGCTCTTGTTTCTGCAGTGATTGACCTTTTCTTCCACAGCCCACATCTCATATCTTCTTCGTTTAGCAAACGGTAAAGCTCAGCTAGAGACTCAGAGCACTTTGTATCATTTATGAACAGCATGACATGACTTTCTAACAAGGCCAGTGCAATATGCCAAGCATTATAAGTTTTTCCAATGTATTTAATAAGCTCACTTGGGATTCGAGGTTGAGGATGACTCAACTGAAGGCCTTCTAGAAGTGCTTGCACAACATTTGGTCTGCTAGCTTGCTGCTTCTTATGATAATCTTTTGACAACAGAGTAATCAGAGGCTTGGCTAGGGCTATCTGATCTTCTTTTCTTAAAGTCACCCACACAATTGGAAACACCAGCACCCACAAATGGTATGCAACATTAGCATCTGTGTGTGCCAACTCTCGCAACGGAATGACAAGATCAGACACCTGAAAGTAAGAGGAAAGTGTGATTGTCAAATACACTCGCACTCAGTCTCTCATGCATATGATGCAACATAACATATTTCATTCAACACTCTAATCCTTTAAGGAAAAGGGACACTCATTCAAAGTTAGTGTAGTTAAGAAATAAAGGAAAATAACCCCCAGAATGGAAATTTCAGCACGTCCTTAAGCAGACAAGTAGGAAATTAACAAGTAACCAGTAATCAAACTACAAGTACCATTAATGGTTACTACACGAAAAACCATTGAAGTTGCAGAGGAGTTCATTTGAACACCCAAAATAAAAAAAAATCATAACCTGGAGTTTGTTCATCTCATTGAGAAACTGAGCATGCTTAAGAACAAGACTATCAAGTGTCAGTGGAGCTTCCTCAGGACCCTCTGAAATATCAGTAACCATTGGTTGCACACCAGAAGTATCAGAAAGGGAAGATGAAGCCACAAGTGGGAGGACCCTAGCAGAGTTTGGAGCAAGGGTGATAGGTTTATCCTCAACTAAGATTGCAAGAAGAAGATCTAGACCTTGTTTTAACCAGAAAACATCACTTAAAGCTTCCCAGTCCTGAACTTGGATAATATACTGCAGCCTTGTAAACAACGTTTTACCAAGTGATTCATGATAAAGCAAAAAAAATTTCATCCTCATTTCAGGATCCCTTGCCCGTAAACCAAGCATGAATTGTCTTTCCACCTTCTGAAACACCTCTTTCCTGAGAGGTAGTGGATATCTAACAGTAAATTCAAATACATCATTAATATAATAAAAACAAGAACAACAATCAATTCAAAGCACCACTTACTTATTTGAATTGGAACAAACTCCATGAAGAAGCTGAAGGTATTTCCTGTCCCACTCTTCAAGGGCATCAGGGGGGAAGGTCTGCTTATCAACTTGTGAAAGCTTTTGAAGAAATGACACAATTTCCTTAGGATTAAGAAAAGCATTTGATATGCCTACTCCTGTTTTGCTGAAATCATCTTCAATCCACCCTTTTATCACATCTAGTATGCAGAGAAGCACACTTGGATCAGTGCCTTTTTCAGAGAGCAAGGCATTCAAGATTTGAGTCACAGATCGTTTGCATTCAGGAACAATCATTACTTTCTCACTAATAAGCATCAGGACGGATTTTAGATTAGAAATGACTGCTCCAAACTCAGCACCTTGACGAGAAGAAGAGACAGCTGCGTCTGCATCAGTTCGTTGACCCTGATAAGTAAGACGTTTAACATAAGTAAATGGAAATAATAACAAAATAGTAACTTTTACACAAGTTCCAACAAAGATAGACGCTATTAATAAGGCACCATGTAACATGAAATGAAAGGCAGTTGGCATGCCATTCTTAAAACAAAGTAGAAAAGATAGCTTAGGTTGAAAATTGAAATTGATAAATTAATCATGTAAAAGACAAAAAAGAAAGTTACACTGTCAATACCCATTAAGATAAAAAAAGTTTGTCGTCTCAACAACTGTAAGTTAATGAAATAAAAACAAGTAATATAATATGTTTTACATGAGTGCTAACCAAGGGGATAAGATATTAACAACACCCTTTACTATGAAATGCAAGTTACTAAGAATGAAGTCCTTGAAACAATCTGAGAAATAGAATTGAAACTGAATATTGTCCATAATTGAGGCATAGAAGAATAAGAACTTTAGATTGTCAATATCCACGACAATGAAAAGTTCAACCATTTCAAATGGTCCATAATTGAGGCATGGAAGAATAAGAACTTTAGATTGCCAATATCCACTAAAATGAAAAGTTCAAACATTTCAATATAAAGTGAAGAAATGTACAAAAAGCACTTGAATTACAAAGTTTTAGGGAAAGATGAATTAACTTAAGGAGCACATATCAAAAGCTATCAATTAAACAAAGGAATTAACCATAGAGGAACTTAACTACAAATTTGAAATTAAGGGGAGATTAAGAATTAAAGAATCTCATCAATTAAAAACTACAAAAAGAACCATAGATATTACAACATCCATAATGTTTCATGCTACTTCCCAAGGATCTCTCCTACCGGTAATTTTAGTGTCTCGTCATAGAAACTCTGCTCAAACGATAACATGTGCTAAAGAACCACTCAACCCAAATGCTTAAACCAATAGGTAAAGCTCAGGAATTGCAACATATATTATTCTTGAGACCTTTCACTCATAAAAGCCTACAATAGCATGTCAACGATAGCTTAAGATGACGGGAAAGGTCAAACAAATGAATTGCATATTATTCTTGAGAACTGAATCAGCATAATTAAAGCTCAGCAACATTGGAGGTTATGTTAAGTAATTATTGTGATGGCATACTTGTTTCAGATGAGAACCTACTGATGATCCCATATCACGAGCCAAACGTTGAAGGATGTGGACCAAGATACGTGGTTCAACATACTTCTCCACCTCCGTTAAAGTTTTAATGACAAGCAGCACAAAGCTAGTTGAATTAGAAGAAGTATCCTCATTAGATGCCTGTGGAGCTGTAACAGTAGCAATGTGTTTCTGAATAAGCTCATCAACTTTATGATACAATTGCTTCACATCTGATGGTGTAACAGCCGCTTCGGGTGGAAATGCAATAAAGACCATCTTCAACAGAGAGCACAGTGACTTCCCAGCATCTAGCATTTTGTGTTTGAAACAGGGTTCTAGAATCTGATAACAAAAGAACAGTATCATACCAAAAACAGTCATTAGAAAACCTCAGAAACAAAAGAAAGGAAATCCTTCTATGTGGGACATACCTGAGATATCTGGTTGATGTTGTTTCTAATAAATAAATGAGGCTGTTTCTCCAAAACTTTGTTCATCACATCCAAACCCTGGGCAAGTGCAGTGGAGGGATCCTTTGATTGTGATGGGCTGCTGAGCAGTTTCTCCAAATAATTAAATTTGACATTAGCATTTGGCCACACCTCCAAAGCTTGTGAAAGTAGCTCCAGAGCTTGTTTGTACATAACACTTGCTTCCTTTTCCTTGGGCTCTATGACCAATGCAACCTATGTCACCACCAAATAAAATTCAAAGTCATGCCTCTATGATAAACAGCAATTTGAACAACCATGTGATAAACCTAAGTCATCTATGCCATAACCACAATAATCATTTTTTATTTACAAAAATAAATCCTAAAAAGAGATGCGCTATGAAACAACAGTCATCATATGCACAAAAATGGAAACTTTGTATTGCCAACAAAGCTGCTGCACACGATAACTATATCCATCTTTCAAACAACCAAAAACAGAATTGATAGATCCAAAAGCATGACTTCAAGATTACAAAAATCATTAACTTCTTGTAGTACACTTGACTGTTGATAGACCTTGCCACAAGCTTTCATCACGACATTGCCAAAGTATTTTTATCAGGTAGGACATACGAAATGAGTACAGTTTCGCCCAAATGCTAAAAGAAAGTTTAGAAAGTATAAAACTAGGACCAAAGCTTTTAAAGGAAACTTGAATAGGAACAGGACAAGTGTTTTAGCTCTCTTTGCTCTTTTTAGTGACAATGATCTAGTATAATGTGAAGCCATATAAGGTCACAAAGGTCAATGACAATTGGTTGCATATTTAACAAAAGTAAAAAGAAGA
This sequence comes from Erythroxylum squamatum, assembly GCA_025629845.1. Lineage (NCBI taxonomy): Eukaryota > Viridiplantae > Streptophyta > Magnoliopsida > Malpighiales > Erythroxylaceae > Erythroxylum > Erythroxylum squamatum. The sequence goes on from JAOTBA010000203.1 coordinate 19,779,267, forward strand.
TCGATAAACGAAAAATGGGTAAAGGTTCCAGAGAAATTGAGCTAGAACAAGATGTATTGTCTTCATCCTTCTTTGCAAATGACCTAGGCTCATGAAAAGCTATATCAGGGCAAAGCACTTCAAGACTCAAACTAGAAGCATTAATAACCAACAATTACAACTACAGCCATTAACAAACTGATAAGCTTGCACTTCCTTTTGACTCTGATATATGAAGTCAAAACTTGGAAATATTTTTTAATTAGCAAAGAAGCCTCACTCTGATAAGGAAATTGATTATCATTTCTTCCATTGCAGCATTGGGCTTGAACTCTTCATCAGGTTGGCCACCGGATCCAGGGGTTTCTACGTTAGGGATTGATGACGCACCACCAGGTGACATTACACAGAGGGCTTGAAGACCAGGTTCAACCTTGACCCTTTTATTTGGATCTGGAAAATTAGAACCATCAACTGTACGCTTCAAATCAGTACTAGCAGACCCAGTGTTGAATCCCTCATTAGTCTGACTGGGGACATCACCATCAGTCACAACTTTCATTTCATTTTGTCTTTGCCTTTCCCAACCAACCACCAGTCCAGCAAGTTCAATTGCAAGACGCCTGTTTTCTGCCGTTGTATTGTATGGCAATCCTAGTCGACTCAGAGAATTGACCATCTGAGGTACAAATTGGGCTCTGCAGCTATAAAAGAGATCTGAATGCCTCACAATGAGCTGGAAAATGTGAATCAAATTAGGAATCGAGTGACCTTCCTCAACCAAAATCTTTTTTGTGTATCTTATCCAAATTGGCATGCGAGAATCTCCAGGAGGTAATCTTCGCGGCAAAGCAGGCATCAATATATCAAGGGCCTGTTTTACTAGAAGTTTATTTTCTGGCTGGCAAGTTCTGAGAAGCGCAACAAAAACCTGCATTTGGAGAACTATTTCATGACCTTTCCACGTTTTACGAAGTGGAATCCTTAAGAGACAGATTTTTCACAGTAATGCTTTCATGCAATTCACAGAGTTCAACAAGCATTAGATGTTTCACTATCTAGCATGTGATGCTGCATATATATGGATTTGTAGAAACAATCCATAGATGAACAAAAATCAGAAAGAAAAATCTCTAATCATAAAATGTGTGGCATTACTCTTTAGATAAATTGCAATGGGACCAAAAATTGTATCTTTGGCAAAATCCTTGGGTTTGTCCAATCCCAAATTAGGGTTGGCAATGGACCAGGCCCAAAATTTTTTCAGCCCAAAGGCCAAAATGTCATAGTTTTAGTCAATTAGTTCTTCAACTATTAAACAATACAACGTACAAGCCCAAGCCCAAGGCCAGCCCAATCAACTTAGGCTTCGCTCGTTAACTTTGTGCGGGGGGGGCCAATTCTTCCATTCCTAGTCCCTATATGTTAATGTTTAAGTTTTTGTACTTTGAGGAACACAAAGACATGGATACTTAATATATACTCATTCAAGATCAAAGGCATCCTAGAGTCCAAGCAAATCATCACCATTTAAAGTTCATTAAAAATATCCATCTTCAGCACTTGTGATGAAGAAAACTATACAGGGTATTGCTTTTGGCGATTCTATCAAATTTGATTTGGCAATGGATCAAATCTTGCAGCAAACAAATAGGAGCACTCTGATAAACAATGAAAACTAAATCGAATATGAAATCTGTAGTGCTAACAGTGACTGAATAAATTGTGAAGGTACCTGAAGTATAATCTTTTCAGGGGCCTGATAGGCCTCTAAAAAGTGGCAGACATTCACGAATGCCCACTGCTTACTAGCACTATCCTCCCGTTTCAGATGATTCCACCCAAACTTAATGAGCTCTTTCCTATGATGAACTAGGTCAGTTTGCAGATATTTAAGAAGCAAAGTGGCAAGCTGTAAAAGTTCTATCCTCAAAGGCTCATCATATTCAGCCGAGACCTAGTAACAGAGTGCAGAATGTTTGAATTAGAAAACAGAACTGCATCAAAGTAAAAAAAAAAATGTATATGAATAAAACAAAAATAGTGAAAATTTTCTAACAAAAAAATCACAGGAAATTCAGGATCACCTCTTCTGGTGGATCAAGAAGTTTGTCAACAATTGTTTTTATGATGCCAGGATCAACGACCTCCCAACTCTGGCCATTCTGAAATGCATGAGCAAGCATAGGAAGGATAAGCATTTGCATCACAATCACCAAATGCTCATGACCAAGTTGTTTTGATTGGAAAAGTTTCAAGAAGTGCATAAGAAGTACTCTCTTCATATTGGGTGGATAACCTTCTGCAACCTACAATAAAAGGATCATCATTGCTGAACTCAGAAATGGATATCCAGATTATGGAGATTTAGTAGGGAAGGGAGAAAATTAACCCCATTGCAAGGGAAAACAACTCCAAGAACTTAATTACCTCAATGATATAGAATTCTTTGAGAAATGTATAATCAATTCGAGAATGAAACAAAAAAATAGAGAGGATATCAAATAGAACATTGACTTCGTTCTTGTCATGACGCAAGTAATTAAGGAAACATTTCACCAGCCATTTGCTTTCTTTAACCTGCATTACAGAAAAGAATGCCAAAAGGCATATGTGAGTTGACACGTGTGCAGATATTCTTGTACAGAAAATTCAGAGGTAATGATACATCATGATTGGTTTGCAACAAGAACTAATAATCACTCTTAGGAGCAGACAAAACAAACTATTAGTATCACACCAATAGGTTCCTAGAAATCACTTCTAGAGTTATAGCAATCTCTCCTAAGAATCACTCCTAGAAAGAAAGCTTCTCACTTCCCAGAGCTGGAATTCAGAAATTCTAAAAATTCTTGCATCATAAAATGGAATCATCAGCATATATATATATAGACTTCAGCACAAATTCTATTAAGGCCAGGAAGCAAACTGTACTTCCAGCTTAATAGAAAAGCTTGAAATAAAGCCAAATATATTCTCAACTCCAGATAAGGAAAAAAAATGATTGATCAAAAATAACAAGGAATTAACCTAGTAAAACTTCTAATACAGAAAACTGTCCAGTACGATAAGATAACCCCAAGTTAATTTCCATTCTCCATCACAGTCACATAAAGTTATCTTGTCAAGCAAACAATTTACAGAAGTATTATAAAATTTTAACAAAGCAATTCTCTATTCATGTTTCCTTAGGTCCAAAGTATTGTTTTCCGCAAAGTGACAAGCTCACTGCCAAAGGGAATTAGTCATATAACAGTCAACTGGAAAATTTTGGAGCCAAATTCAAGTGCTGGATGGGACTAAAGCAGTTAGCAGAATTAGAAGAATATATGGACTTGGAAGAAGTAGTTTTGAAAACCAAAAGGATACAACACAGCTAAAAGAATGGAGGCATCCAAAGCAATTACAAAAGTATACCGCGGGGTAAACAAGCTACATTCCATACATACTTGCTGCCCCTATAATAAGAAGCATAGCTTTATTACCATTTACTAATTAATCCAAACCAGTGTTAAGAAATATTGACACCAATAGGAGAAAATTTCCAAAGACAACAATAGCATTTTAGCTTATCCAATGATTAAGCTTACTTGCACTAAGTTCAGCTCCTGTTCATTTTGTAAACGAGATATTCTTGCTGGTGACTTCCACACAATCACTAGCGTATCAAACACAACACGGTTACTCTGTAACCAGCACGGTATCAATTTGACCAATGTCTTAACAAGTGCAAGCCCTTGGAAATAAGCATCCGAAGTTGCAGATGGAGGGTTTGATGATAAATTAGACCCGTCAGTTGAAGAAGCATTGGGGCCATCATCTGCCAATAAAGAAGTTGATGGAGTTGTTGATGCCTGGGTCATTCCCACATCAGATTTAGGGAGAAACTCAGGAAAAGCACTTGCAAGTATCTTCTGTGGTGATTTTGCCAGTTCATCTCTCAAAGGCTGGCCAGCATCTGACCGTATTATGTGCATGAATCTGGATAAAAGAACAATTGGGAGAACAGAAAAAGAGTTTTACTAATTAGAGTTGCAAGTTCAAATAAACAACTGATTGCAACACCACAGTCTCACCTCCTGAAGCATTTTGGATCACTTAAACGGACAAGAAAATAATCTACAGCAAGTGTGGCATATCGATTCAAAAATTTTGTGAGAGGAAGACGATATGGACTGTTGATCTCACTATACACTTGTCCAGGGGAAAGAGCTCCCTCCAAATCAATAGTTAGTGTTACAAGTTCATCAAGAAACTTTGATGCAGCATGAGGAAGCAGATGAAAAAGCTCAATAATAGCTGCAGGGAACAAAAAAGTATTTCAGGTTAACACTTGCAGCTGTACAATCACAGGTTTTGAACACAAGCATATTTCCCTACATGGGCACTCGAGCACTAAGTTAACTAAACCCATAAGTTAACTCTTACTACAAGACAGAAATTAGATAACTTACCAGCTGCAATTTTAGGTTCTTCACCAGCCTTGCATGACTTCAGACTCTGTGGAAGCTTTTCAGGTTCTAGCCATTTCTTGAGATGCTCCAACAGCTTGCCACCCAAGGTGACGTTGAACCAATTGGACAAAAGTTCAAGCAGCCGGGCGAGACCTTGCAGAAGAGGCATGCTAAGATTCTTGGTATGAGCCAAATTAACCAAAATAGGCCTGAGGCTACTCTGCAGAAGTTCTTTGGGCAGCCTCTGCTGATTAATAACCTAAACAAAAACCAACATAGGTGTAGGTGAATACTGCAAATTCTGATGTGCTATCAGTAAGATAAAAAGCAGGCATAACAACAGCTAAACTCCTCTGTGTCAATTAATAACCAAAAAGAACTTAACAAACAAGTAAATAGAGTAAACACAATAGTCCATTATCATGTAACTTCTTGTTAGATATTTCTTGCAGAGCAGCTACTAAATAGTAACATAACAGACCAATGAGAACATGTCACCATACCACTAAGGTAATATGAAATGCCATTACTCCTATCCAAGCGGCCACACCAACCAGTGTGTGGACATCAGAATTGATATCATCCCAAAAAGAAGAAGAAGCAAATATAGGTATAACCTGTTATTTTATATCATAAAAGCTTTATAAATACCTGACGCAAGCCCTCCTTAGCAACAGCAACAATTTCAGGTGTTCGGCGCGTCAAAGACTTGAAGAACATTGAAATGATCTTAGCTCGCAATTCATTATGATTTGGTGTTTTGAAATCAGTCCATGCCATAGTAGTACACAGTAACTCAATGCAAGCTGTTCTAAGTTTATTCAATGAAGTGGCCACTTTGGGAGTCATAAGTTTCACAACCCATGCATCTTCATCAGCCTCAGCTATTTGCAAAGCTTCTTGCAAAAAGTTTATCAGTTCTTGAGTCAACTTGAGAAGAGGGGGTCTCAAGGCGAGGCAAAAATTCAAAGCAGTGACTGTCCCGACCTATAAGCCAAAAAGTATATTAAGTATAGAACTTAACTGGAAATATTACTGGTAATTAGCAACAAGGCAAGCCTACCTGTTGATCAACAGTCTTTGTCCGAAGTGGCCGCATGATAAGTGGCTGAAGCAAAGGCTGGTACAGAGGCTCAAGCAACTCTGACACCTCACTACCAGTTCTACTTGCCAGAAGTTGCAAACATGACTGGACATTCTTTCTCACTATAAGAGAAGCATTGGGATTAAACAACTCAGAGGCAAGAAATTCTACTACACCTTGAAAACTTTGTCTGCGTGGTTCACTATTTGCTTCATCAACATTATTGACCACTCGAAGAACCTGATTAAGCACTTGACCAGTCTCTTCCTGCTCTTTGCTTGCATAAAGAGGAAGCCTTTTGAGAACATAAACCAAACCCCGCACAACTCTCACCTGAAAAAGACAGAGAGTCTCAACTGTGATCTTTCCCACTAAAGCACCAAGCCCCATCACACCTCCCATTTGTGATTGCCATGTACTTCCATAGCAGCAGTGCAAAAGACGGGGTAAAAGCTGCTCAAAAACTGGGATCCGAACACTTGGAGGTGGTGAATAAACAGGATTCATTGATGGACTAGAAACAATCATGGGTGTACCTGGACCACCTCTAGACATCATCACATCAGCATGTTTGGAGCGAGCAAGAAACAGAAGCGTTTCAGCAAAGACATTTAAAGCATTAAGTGCAGCTTTAGCATGAACTCTATTCTCATCTGCTAGCACTTCAACCAAAGCATCTAAAAAAATGAGGGGATCCAACTCTTTCAAATTACAACATGTGCTATTCTTTGATCTTGAACTAGAACTAGAACTTGATGCGAGCAAAGGACCACCAGGAGCAGCAGCTGGAATAGAAGGGTTAGTTGACGTGCAATCAATGTGAAAGATCATTGCAAAATGGCGACAAACATTGACAACAAAATCATCTTTGGGGTCATGTAGATCCAGTTCTGCGCTGGCAGCAATTATAGTCATTAACAGAATTTTGAACACCGACTTCTCAGCCATGAGTTGGGTTTTAGTCTTCACACCTAAGTCGGCCTGAAATATTGAATCACTCAACCATTAGGCAAGTATTGATATAATATAACGATACAAGCTCTGTTAAAAACAGGAATCTTAAAGAATAGTATATAACTGACCTTCACATCTGAAGTCTCAGACCTCCGAAAAGAGGAATCAACGGTGGAAACCAACAAGGATGACAGCTGCTTTGCCGTATATCCTTCATCGGAAATATTTCCAGGCAAATTAAGCTGAGACGATAAGCAAACACGGAGGAACTTGAGCGCCTGTTTCCTGTAGAAGGAATCAATGCCACTTTGTTTGTGCATTACAGCTGCCACAGCAAGATTTATGCATCGGTCCAGAGGAACCAAAAAGGGTGTTGAAGGCTCAAAGGTAAGAATCAAGCGAAGCCCGTGCTCAGGATTCTCCTTGCACTCGAGAGCAAGTGGCTCTTTAAGAAAGCGTCTATTACGACCACCTAACTTGCCAAGTAGTTGCAATGCTTTTCCCCCCCAGGGGTAAGGTGCAGGCCGCAAGTGAGACCAAAGGGCCAAAATCACCTCTGACATGACATTAGCCATATTAGGTTCTAGGAAGTCAGGATTTAAGCTGTCTACCCAAAATTCCAGTGTTCTTAAACCCAAGCTCACTAGTTCATCACTTCCTTTCAGACACAAGACAAGAGGTCGCATAAGTCGGGGAAGGTAAGGCAGTAATGAACTTAAGCGTGCAGGCAATGTTAAGCATAGCTCGAGTAAAAGATCCCTCATATCTTCCCCAGTTGGGCCTTCAAGCATTGTCAACAACATATTTAGGCAAGGTTGCAACATTGGAACCAGGTCACGAAGAAGAAGTTCAATTTTACAGCCTGCAAGAGCTCTAGACATTGTACGTAGAAGTTGCATATAACCAAGAGGCTTCTCAACTTCAGTGGCACTTTTCATGCAAACTTCCATTATCACAGGCACATGAGGTTGCAAGATACGTTCAAACTCTGAAGGTGCCTTGGCAACAGCACCAAATATAAATCGAAACAGATGTAAAACCAATTTTGCAGCAGGTGAATCTGGCTGCTTCAAGATGTCAAGTTTGCTGCTTACAAGAAAATTAACCAATACATCTGCGAATGGCCGATATACTTTCTGGGATTGCAAAAGTGTAGAAAATATGTGAACCAGTTGAGTGTTATGTATCATGCATTCAAACAGCTCAGGCATACACAGGGAAAACATATCCATCAAATCTCGAGGTTCCATAATAGCCAGAATCTGGGAAAAGAGATGTAGCATCTCTCTTTCTTCATCCTTTTCCTTGAAGAGAGCCAGGCAATGTACCCCACTCTTAAGAACACCAGATGCTTTCCATATCTGCATGTAATCAAAGTCTGTCAGATCTCTATTGGTTTACCATTTTCTATGTGAAAAATACAATAATGATACCTCATCTTCTCTTAACCCTTTGAATGCTTGAAGTGCCGGCAAATTGGATGATGCCGTACCCAAAACTTGCGAGTGTATTCCATGTGTGGAAGAAGAGACCTAGAGCATTTCAAACATCATTTACAATGTAAAGGACAAGCAGGCCTGTAAGACCACATGAGCTTCAGAAAAAGAAACCTGTGATCGGGGTAAATGTGCATGGGTTATGCTCCATATGATGGTCTTCATTCCTAAATTAGTCAGCAAAGAATTCATAAGACCAAGTACAACAGATAGTCATGCCTGTCAACTAAAACTAAGTAAACACTGGAAATGGACAAACCTACCCATAACTAGGGTTTTGATCAGATTCTTGCAATCACTGACTTCCTTAGCATGCTCAACTGGAATTTGCAAATTCAGAACTGCCTGCAACAACCGATGTCAATATTACAAGACTGACAAGAAATACCAAGAAAAAGCATTTACCAAAGTCCATGATTGAGAAGTAAAAATATTACAGTGCTGCAGTTAACAAGTATATATGTTTACAATCACTTCTTAAACATAGGAGCCATTCAGCACTACTGCTAGATCTTAAATAGTGAAACAACATATTGTGTCCAACCTCTGAAAATTCAAATTTTAAGAGAAAGAACAATTCAATAGTAAAAAAAGTGAGTGAAACAGAAAGTAGCACTTAGTAAATAAATTGAGTGAACAGAAAGTCACACTAACTGTTACTGGCCATATGTTTATAATGACAGAATTTTTATGGTTTTCCTGAGTGTTCAAAATTAGGCTGGCATATCATCCAACTAAGTTAAACTGGGATCGAACTGGTTGTCAGAGACAGAAAGTATGTGATACTTCTATCGAAAATAAAAACAACCTAATTCTTAAAACAACTATTTTAACCCAGGAACTAGATGAGCTGTACTGGTCCAAATCATCCGACTCCCCGGTTATCTTCAACCAGATACAAAGATAAAGATCCCACCAGTTTTACCATCCAAATGAATCAGACCAGTAACCAGTTCCAATTCAGACCAGTTTTCACAACCATGGTTATTCCTTTCCCTCCAAATAAATCCTGATCAATTCTGCCTTCATATAAAGGGATACTCTCCAATGGCAACAGAACCAAAAGCAGATCCATGGAGAGACTATACAACCTTCATAAAGTTCAGTTACTCTTGACAATAAAAGCAACAAGGACAAGGCTCTGACACAAAAAAAGAAAGACAACAAACCCGTAACAGAAAATAACTAGCAAGAAAAAAACTCAGGTCCAAAATCAAATGGTTATATCCAAGACTATCAATAACCTTTAAGAAAACCTTTTATATAATAGTGAAAGAAACTATAGTATCCATATAATCCACAACCATTTCAACGTCATTATCACCAGAATAAATCAAGTTTGAGAATGTGAATAACACAGTTCATTGGCAGTATATGTCACGTAAACATTATAGATAGTTGTCAAGAAAACCTGCACAGGGAGTTCAAGCTTTGACCTCATGGTTGCACGTTCCTTTCCATCCTCACCCTCCAATAACTAAATTCAAAAGAAGAGAAAAGAAAAGTGTAAATACAGTTATCACCAATATTGTTCCATTGATTATATCTAATGCTTGCAAAAAAGGGACCCTTATACACAAATCTTGCCATAGAAGACAAACAACGTATACAACAGGATCAGCCTCAATCCAAAACACTAGGTCTAACTCTCAAAAGCATGCATTACCTGAGGAATTGTCCGCTTGAAAGTACTAAACTTGCCAACAAAAGCATCCAAAATACACCCCTGTAGCAAAAATTGAGTCATTTATGGAGATTAGAGTTGCTAAGTGCAAGAATATGCAGTATAGCATAAACTGAACATGCCGAACTAAAATCCATACAAGTAGAACTCGAGCCTCATCTCTAGATGGTTGATCTACACCTTTTTCAAAAATTGGTTCTACCTACATCCCCCAAAAAAAAAAATGAATTATGGATCAGTAAAATGTATTATCAAGTTTATATGGAACTACTTGAGGATATGAGGTGGAACCGCACCAGATTCAACATCAACCGAGCACAGGTAGTATGGATGCTGAGTGACAATGAAGCATCATGCATGTTACTTGAAAAGAGGTAAATAATTCGTGATAGCTGAATCACAATAATACCAGTAAATTAGTAGATTCTGCAACGAGAAAAAAATGACAGAAGCACAGAAAAAAATATAGTTGAAGCATGTGTCATGGACAACACTCTTCCTATATTAATTGCAATGAAATCCAAAATCTGAACAAAATTAAAATAGATCAAAACCAGATTACTTAAACAATGAACCACAAGTTGTAAAATATGCCTTAAAAGCTAACACAGAAAAGTATATAGCGCACTATCGAATGAGGAGATGGGACAATTCTCATGAAAAAAACTTCACCTGTGCTAAGGACAAATCATTCCTAACATGATGAACAATCTCTGCCAAAAGACTATAAGCCAGTGGCCTCAAAGTCTCATAGCAAGCTCGACCAGTTCCAACTAGAACCCTGGAATAAAGACTTATCCAAGTCAGGTCAAAAGCAACGATCACGATGTTAAAAATAAGCACAGAATTTTAAATGCTCTATGAAATGATTCCCTCTTAGCAGCCTTCTAACAATTTGATATATTACAAAGTTAGAAGCATGCACACAAAGAATAAAGCAGCAGCATACACCAATTTATTGCTAATCTAATGGCGACATATAAGGGACAGATTTGGGTTGAGTGAACAATCCCAGGCATAAACTTGCCATATTTCAACAAGCATTTTTCTTCATCTTTTAGAACATCTTAATTCAAAGTTGATCATGCCTACATAATAATTAGAAATTATCCTGCAACTCATTACATCAAAAAATATATATTGATAGCTCTAATTTTAGTAATAACAAGGAAGCATCAGCTACCTACAGAAGATGAATATCTTACCTTTCTTCTAGAAGTGTGTCAATCAAAGGGAATAATCCCCTCTTAAAATCAGTACCAAGAACATGTTTTAACGCAACAAGCAATTCCTACACCAACATGCTTGCTTATCAATTTTTGCAACTAAACCATTGATGGAACTTACATGAAAACAAAGATAAAAGACAATATATCACTAACCTTCCGAATGGACACGGAGTCAGAGCATGTAACGAGCAAATTCACAATGCTTTTACAAATGCTTTCTTCATGAGGCCTAATATATTCCGCAAAACTCTTCAACAAGTACGTTAAGAAGGAAACAGTCTGCAAGAACAAAACTCGAGAACTGTTAAAAATCATAGCAACATAAACAATGTAAGCCTAGTATGTATAGGGTCTCTAACTGCATTAAATGCCTTGAAACCAACTTAGAGAGCTTAATTTATGATCTCCAAGCAATTAATATTTTAGGAAGTCATATTCCAAGGATTTGGTACTTCAAATTGAAACTATTCAAGTCGAAATTTCATTCTTAGGATTAAGGATCGCAGTTTTTAACATATAAGTGCTCTCTTAATTGTAGCTTCACAGTAATTTCATAACAATGCAATCCCAACAACTAAAGTATAACTTCTGTCCAAAATCAGACTTGCAAATAGCTCAGCAATATAATCACTCATGACTTGAAGATAATTTTAGTGCTTGCAAAGAATAAAATTAGGCAGCCACCGTGAGCAACTAACACTCACCTTAACCTGAGCACCTTTCAGTTCAATAAACTGAGTCTTCAAGAGTGGCGGAACCCTGTCAGGACCCGGGACAGATATTGCAGCAACCATTAGAGGTAATAAGTGGGGAATATTAGTTTGAACAAGTCGACTGTACAATTGGAACAGAAACATCACTACAAGTGGACTCTCAGTAACTATCTTAAATGATCGAGTGCTTGGATTGAGCTGTCCATTTCCAACATATCCAGTACTAGTAAGGCCCTGATCTGAAGAAGAAGTCTCCATGGGCTTGATGTCCTCCAAGGCTGTTGTTGTATTATCAAAAAAATGGCTGACTGTCAATCTAAAATTCTGATAGATTTTGCATACAAAGTCCAAGAATGGTTGAACTTCATTTTCTAGTGTTGGCCTAAAATTCCTAAGAAGATCAAATATAATGCGAATACAAATCAGTCCATTTTCCTCATTATCCGTCGTTAGAACTTGCATTGCAACCTTCAAGAGATTCTGAACGAATGGGCGAAGAACTTCACTATGGGGTAGACGATTCAGGATCTCAACTACAATGTTCCGAAGCTTGTGCTCCGGATTATCTACAAACTGAGGTTTTGTAACTTGCAAGAGAATAAGCGAGAACGCCTGGAAATAACATTTTAGGAAATTCAAATACTCTGCAGTATGGGCTATCTCAAGACTATCTCGTACCTCCACTGCCATTTGCAGCCTCGTTTGAATTGCTGTTTCAAGGTTAAAAACACATGAGAATGGCAACATTACGGAGCTTTAGATAACATGCATTCGTTCCATAAAATAGTAAATTAAACAACGCATAGCATCCAACTGACCCCTTTTATTGGGAAGATAAAATTATCATCGATTTAAAGCACAAAACTATAGAAGCGAATCAAAACAGTAACAATTCAGCTAGCCTCAATCTTTTTACATTGAAAATGAAGAAACTACCAAAACTGTACAAGATAATCAATTTTACTTTGAAAAAACAACTTTTGAGCCCAGCTTCATTCAACCAAATAACGTACTTGGTTCGATTCCTAATAAAAGAAAATTACTGCACACCCATTTCACCTTTTCTCCTCTTTTGTTTAAACAAAGCGAAAGAAAAAAAATACAAAGAACGTCTAAAAGAGAAAGAGAGAGAGCGTACGGAGGTCCGGCTCCACGAGGACTCTAGAATGGCGCTCAAAATCCTGAACAGGACTCATGCCTACGCACCTAACAGTCACGACTAAAGAAAGACTACGAAGAAAAACAAAACCCTAAATAGCTCCTCCAAGAAACAAGAGAACTCTTTTGCCAAATTTTCGGGTCCCTAGGGTTTCACAGCAACTGGATTGTCTACGCCGAGCTCCGGCAACGAAAAAGGCCGCGGCTTGTCGAGGAGGAACTTCCTGATTCGGTTCAGTAGTTGTGGAGCTGAGACAGGGGTGAGTTTGGGGAGGGAGGCCTTGCGTGGTTTGTGAGGTGTAACTCTC
>JAOTBA010000203.1:19842055-19853843 GCA_025629845.1 Erythroxylum squamatum
CCAAAAATGTCCTTGAACATCCTTATTACATCAACACTTTACTTCCATTTATCCATTCAACAAATCCTACTAACCTTAACACCATTTAAAATTCCAAACATTAAATCTATCTAAGCTCAAAAATTATTATGAAATCATGCTTACTTAAAGAAAAATTTTCCAGGGTCCAACACTCTTGCTTATGGTTAAAAGATCATGGTGTTGTGGTATGTAAAAAAGATAGGTTGAAAAAGTGGATTTGAAGAACTTTGATATTCTTTCAATCATATTTGTTCTTCTTTTTCAATAATCCATTGAGTGATGAAGACTTCTAAATAATTTTCACCATCTCTGAGAGGTATTCTTCTAATCTTATAGTACATACATGTTTTAAAGCTATGAAATCTCATTTATTTAATTATGGCATTGATAATATTGGTATTAGGTATGTCAATTTTAGCCCGGCCTAGCTCAATTTTGAACCAGGTTGACCGGGCCACGGGCCACAATTGTTCGGCCTAACCAAGTCACAGGTCATAGGTCAAGGTCAAGTCGAACGTGGGCTGGCCCGGCCTGTGGTCTTACCATAACGACAAAAATGACTTCATTTTGTCAAAAATGATGTCATTTTTTATTTGTTAAAAAATATTAAGGATGGACCAGGTCGGCCAGCTCTAGCTTATCGACCCGTGGGCTGCCCAACCTGAGGGTCGGGCCTGGCTTGGCTAAGATCAGCCCGGGCCCTAGTTAGCCCATTGATATCCCTAATTGATATTCTGTACTCAAGCATGTTAATGTTGCTTATTTAATGCTCATTGTTTGTTGTCTAAATCTAATATTTTGTATCATAGCACCTTTCATAAGATTTAAAGTTGTTCCTTTTGTTCCTTTTTCTTTATTTTTCCTTTTGTTAAAGCTATCGAGTTTCAAATTTTCTTTCAAAATTTTTTTGGTGTATATTTTTAAAGGGGCATATAAACCTCATATATCATTCATACAAGTGTTTACATCTACTTTAGACAAGATTTTAAAATAAAAAATGACTAAAAGCTATGGTATTTTTCAAGGCTCCATTATTGAATCTCTCATATTTTAAAGTCTCTTTTTTTCGGCTGCTTTTATTCAAATTGATGCCAAGATTTCTTGGAAACTTGAAAAGGAGCAAAACTTATATAATAGCTTCAGAAATGTACAATGAGATTTTACTAGGTAGGCCATGTGAGTTGGGAACAGGTCATATGACCTATATGGAATTATAAAACATGTTATACAATTTGTCGTTTTGAGGGAATTATATGTTTGTGATTTAACTCCTTGTATATTTACAATTTTACCTTTGCTTATGTATTTATATTTTCCACTTATTTTTATATTTATGGTTATGCCCAACTTAAGTATTTATAATTTTTTTCCTGCGTAAATATTTATTGTTTTAAACCTACTTAAGTATTTACAATTTTTCCTATAAAAAATTATGCCATTGCTATTATTTTATGAGAGGTATCTTGATATGTTTTATTTATATATTTTGTACCATACTGAATATTTTATTTATTTACATGATAATTTTACTTTTATGTGTCTTTTTATTTATTATCATTTATTTAGTGTAGCATTTAATAATGTTAAGTTTTAATTATCATATTTGAGATAAAATTGAATATTATGTGCTATGAACTTACCTTAAATAAGTCTAGACATTCAAATATTTTTGTTGACATTAGCGTAGCCTAATATTAATATTTTTTGGGTAAGATCTATACAAATAATAAAACTAACTTATTAATGGGTTTACTGTTTGGTAGGATATTTAGATTGGTGAAGAGAATCCAATAAATGTTATGAACTAACATAATGTTACTATCTTATTGCAATTCAATTGATGCATTTGGTTGTGATATTTAATATATGGTATTAAAACATTCGATGATCACTATCTCATTTAAGGAAGTTAAAGGAAGAGTAAATATCATGATGTTCTATTATATACATATTAATGTTCTTTTATGATTTTTCTTCTACTTTGAGAAATCCTCAATTCTCTGTCAATTTAAAGCTTAACGTAACTAATTATAAAGAATAGGTTGAATCTTTTATAATAAGCTTAACGATCATAAAATTATAGTTGGCCTTGAGAGAATACTCTCTTATTATTAAACTCACTATTGACACTTTTGGTAATGATGAGAAGCTTTATGATGACTAAGAGTACTAGAAAAGTGATGTTTGATGATCATAAGGTATCACATAGAGAAATATATAAATGATAAATTCTAAGGATTGAGAATCCTGAGGATTATTTTGAAGATATCAACAATAAATTCTCCAAGAATGAGAAGAATAAGCTCTTGAGCACTATTTTGATGGTACTATTGACATTTAAAAACATATTGACACGAATATTGTTTGTTATCACAAGATTAAGGTGATTGATATGGAACCTGATTAAGACTATATTATGTGGTTTATCTTGGAATCTCTTCCATCTCAACTTGATTCTGTCAGGTCCAATTACAATACTTAGAAAGAGCAATAGATCATATGGGAAATGACCACCATTCTGGTCAAAGAGGAGGATGATATGAAGAAATGAAAGGCACAAACCATAGCAATAGTTACAAACTAGAGCCACAGTGATTAGAAAAGAAAGTCTCTATCAAAGAATAACAATAACAATAAGCCTTTTAAGAAAAATAATAAGAGTAATAAAGGGAATTAACAAGGAGCAACTTTAGCTTCCAAAACTCCTAAGAATGAGAGTTTTAAAGGAAAATGCAATTATTACAAGAAGTTTGGGCATAAGAAGGTATATTGAAGGAGGCTTAAGGTTAAACTAGAAACATAAGGTAATCTTTAGGTGAAGATTTGCTTAGAATTCAAGTTTATGTGCCTTACAATATTTGGTAGTTAGATACTAGTGTTATGATTCATGTTACCAATTCCTTATAGGAGACAAAAAATAAAAAGAGGCTAACTAGTTTGGAGCAACAGGTATATATAGGAGATGATATAAGAACTTAAAATTTTAGGAACATTCAAATTACAACTTACCATATGACATCTTTTGAAGTTATATAAGGTTACTTACATACCCCGAATTAAGAGGAGTTTAATTTGTATTTGTTTTTTATAAAAATAGGTATTTTTTTTAATTGGAAAAAGTAACTTTATACTATGACTTTATTTTGATTGGAAATAACATTTATATGAAAATCTTTAGAAACATCAAGGTGGATGCGTTTCTTTTTACTTCTTATTCTTTTTCTCTTAATATTGTTGTTACTATAAAGTGGTTAAGGTTGAATGAAAAAATCTTCCATTATATGGAACAAGCGATTGAGCCATATTTCTAAACAAAAAGGATAAAGATTAATAAAGGATGAGATTATATAAGATCTTGAATTTTCAAACTTTGACACTTCAATTTGTATAAAATGGAATTTGATTCTAAGATTAGAAACACTAAAGTTAAGATGCATAGATAACTACTTGCGTTAATCCATATCGATATTTATGAGCCTTTTACTCCTCTACTTATAAGTGGCTACAAATGTTCATCACTTTCGTTGATGACTTCTCCTATTATTTTTTTATTGAGCTCATTCTTGAAAAGTCTAATAATTGGCTTTATAGTTGACTAATATCTAGTAGCCATTCAGGTTAAATCCATTGAACAATTATCACAGGAGGCTTTATATTTAGTCATAAAAGATATGATTTTAAAGAAATATACAATCTCCGATTAGTACATTATGCAATTATAAAAGTATGAATATGAAATTATTAACACCTTATATCCAACTACCTTTAAGGAATCCATCTCTAATTCTCAATTTAATTCTTGGATGGATGTTATAAATGATGAGACAAACTCTATATCATGAAGTGTGGAGATTGATAAAGTTACCAAAAGGTTGTAGGTTCGTTGGATGGAAATGACTATTCAAGACTAACTGTGTCATTAAAGGTTAAATGGAGAGGTATAAAGTAAGGTTAGTAGCTAAGGACTATAGCTAACAAGAAGGTATAAACTATAAAGAAACCTTCTTTCTTGTTTCCACTAAAGACTCTTTACGAATAATTATGAAAATTGTGTGTCATTTTAACCTAGGGCTTCATTAAATGAATGTAAGAATGACCTTTTTAAATGGTCACTTAAGTGAAGATGTGTACGTAGTTTTGCCTATTGGTTTTGAGATAGTTGGGAAAGCAAACATGCCTAGTAAGTTGTAATGTGCTTGGTAGATAATTGAGCGATTTTGGACAAAGATATTGGAAAGAGACTAAGAAAGTTACAAGGTACTTTTCAAGATACCAAAGATACTATGTTGACATACCAGTATACTAACACTCTTAAAGTGGTTGGTTTTAGTGATTATGATTATGCAAGTAGCATAAATGGTAAGAAATTCATTTTTTTGGTAATATCTTTATAATGGGCGAAGGAGCTGATTTAGGAAAAAGTGTCAAATAGATATTTACAACTTCTTCAACCATAAAGGTAGTGTATGTAGCATGTTATAAGACTATTTCTTATGTAATATGGCTACAAAATTTCATTTCAACATTGGTAGTTATAGATTTTGTTTTGAGCTTGTCGAAATTGTATTATGACAATTCATGACTATATCCTTTTTTTTTAAAACACTGGGGGTAATTATCTCTCCAACCATATTAATGAGTTTTATTTTACCAAACAAAAGGTTGTACAGTCTCTAATTACTATTAAGCACACATTTTGGGCAATATATTGACGGACCGACTAACTAAAGGCTCACCTTTCAGTATTCCAAAAATATGTCTCCTATATGGGACTTTTAGGAGTCTAGTTATCTTTGTTTCACTGGAAGTTTTTGTTCTATAAATGTTTTGAGGATTGCTTGGTCTTTATTTAATATATGCATATGATGATTAATGTTTGTTACTATTTATGACATTTTGTAACTTTATGTTTATGATGAGTGACAAATTGATAATATTCATTTTTGTTAAATCTATATTAAAGTTATTGTCATATTTTTAGATTAGTAGCACCTAATTATGTACGATCTATATATCCTATCAAATTGTTGATAGTGTAGAATTTGTTTGTCTATGCATATTGTTGTAAAAATATTACAGTATAATTATGTAGTCCAAGCGAGAGAATATTGAATTAATTAATGTAGACTAGTATGTCTTATGACAATTAATATCTTAATTATATGCATATGAAATTTGATCATATATGAGATGAACATTATATTAAAAATCGTGCAAAGGACCCCTGATTTCATTATCAAAATTTGCCCAAACTTAGTATTGGACTTCTGGCCCATTACAAAATGTCATTTATCCTAATTGATTTATTATTACTTATGATCAAGGGAGTATGGGATAGGTTGAAAATTTGGATTCAAATAACCTTCGTTTTTTATTATGTTTGTTTTTATCTTACGCAAATCTATTAAATAGGTTGGTATTGTGTAATGAGGTGTGTTGATATTATTCATTTTTAATCTTCATTGTTTGTTATCCAAATTCAACAAATAAGTGTTATCCTAAAACACCAATCTTGGGACCACATGACTTCGCAATCTCTTCTAAGTGATGTACGAATTACTTTCTGGATTTAGTGAATTGTTCTGCAATTGCAACTAAAATTTGTTTTTGTTACAGCTCAGAGTGTTCCTTAGACATGTAATTACTGTGAAAGGATTTGCTGACTGGTCCTTTTGTTGCAAAAGTTATGGCAATGAAAGAAATAAATTAAAAAGGCATCACCAATAAGTAAAACTATACTTTGTTTCTTGAAACCCAACTTCTTTCAGGAAATCTATACACATCTTATCCAAAAATAGAAGCTCCGATTGAGGGTAGGGACCTGGTTGTTTTAATCATTGAAACTAGAGAGTAATTCTACTTAATTTAGTGGCTAATGCTCACTCGTTAGTACACAGCGGAGGAGTTAGATTGAGAAGATGACGCGTGGGTCCTTTACAAGATGTGAACTTATAGACAAAAAGTGTCCAAACTTGAAAGGCATTCCAATCCCTTAGGTGTGAAACTATTCTTGTTCCATCCAAGATACCTGTAAACCAAAGAAGATGATACTACCTAGATGTTCAAGCTTAACTCTTTTTCCTCATCTTATTTTTCTTATTTCCTTATATTGTGCCTGACCTCGTTCTTACAGATAAAAATAGGTTTCTCTCAGAATTTTTTTGGAGGACAACAGCGAAATGATACACATGGGAAGGCATAAAAAAGGGCAACATAACCAACGAGGAACCATCCATTTGCATGGAGTTTCATGAAATTGGTAGTGATGTTATGTCATTCCTCTCCTTACTCTTATGGGACATTACGTACTTGAGGCCTGAGAAAGCTTTGAAGATTTTGTTGGATCTACCAACTAAATATCTCTCGACTACGAAATATATAAAAGCATGATCTCTCCTTTACCTTCTTGTGTTTCAACACCCAAAAGTCCCTTGAGGTCCTTCTCTCACAGGAAGAAAATTTGTCAAACCAAATGAAGGAATGATATCCATCCCAAATCTTGACGATGGGGATTGTCTTTTCAATTATTTATTTATTTGTATATATGTAGTTACTTACTTCACATAATTAGGCCCTTCATTGAATGATATTGATTGCGTCATCACGAATTAATGTATATCGTCCAATTCTACTTACCCTACCCCATTCCAATTGATAGGTTTTATCCGATTCACCTGAGATGGATCATTTGTTATCAAATTATCATGGGCCACTACCAAGAACTTGGAAGGAAGATAAGATACATGTTGCCGAGTTGGTCTTGGAGGGGATGGATACAAAATTTTGAGAGAGAGGGAGGTCTTAATTCAGAAGATGAGTCAATTAGCTGTGAAAACATTGTTATACTTTTCGAGTATATTAAGGTTTTGGCTATGTAAGCTATTAAATAACTTAAGAAAAGCACATTCAATTATGCTTTTGTTCATGTATAGCACATACCATTATTCAGCTTATTCAATTCAGTTGAGTTAATCGTTCTGAACAGTGTGATCTCTTTTTACAAACTCACGCACATCTCTTTCAATGATGACCACAAACCCTAGTACAAGTACATCCGTGTAGGTCACTGGCATCGTGTCCAAAGGTCCTTCCTGAATCATCTTCCTTAAGGAAAATCATATCCACATAGATCCTCCTAAATCATCTGCGTGACATAGCCACTGATCTTCCTCTTCATTGTGGATTGTTTTGGAAGTATCCATCTTTTCCATCCTACAAATTCAGCCTACTCCACACGGTTCTTGTTCTTGTGGACATTGTTTTAACGTTGGATAGACAATTATGTGTGTGAAACATGGTAGGTTAAATAACTTAAGAATCAGTAAAAGACATACCATGTCAATAACATTAATGTGGACCTTTCTTTCACCAGATGAAACTTTAGAATATTGGTATTCTATTAACTAAGATATTCAAGCAAAATGAGTTCTTCGCATTACACGTGTCAAATTGTGAATAACTTCGGATCTATGAACAAGTGGCATACATGAAACTTGCTACTGGGTAGCTAATGAACTTGGCTGCATAGATTTAGCTCCCTAATTACAGCTACGACGATAAAATAGGTGTTTAGAATATGTCAATTAAGATGGTTGAAGACTTAATTAAATAAGGAGGAAATAACGTCTCAGAGAGATTCTGGTGGTTGGCCGGTGAAGGAGTTGAGGCTTAGTTCAAGTGAAGCATAAGACCCGCCGTAGCCTTCATCGGGGCCGCCGTAACGGTTCTTGTGGTAGCAGCTGTTGTGTGCAAAGTTATGCTCGGTGCTGCAGAAACCGTTGATGTCCTCACGGTGCATGGGGAAGAGAGGAAGTGTCTCAATATCTGCTGCTGCTTCAATATCTTCAAGCTCCTGTTGATCATTATCGTCTAGCGTTTCTCTGCCTGACATTCGCTTCTCAAAGAGACTAGCGCATACTGAGCCACAGGGGTCTATACCAACCCATCCATAGTTGTGGTGGTTTAAAGACTCACCACCAACACCTTTGCTGGCACCAGCTGATATTGAACACTCCTAGTTTAAGCGACAACATACAGCGGTTGGTAATTACTAAAATGATGTATGTTATTCTTTCGAAATGGGTCTTGAAAATTAAAGACTTCACTGTATACATATATAGTCTTTCATTAGTACATGTGCTTTGAAGTGCGCCATAAGTGTGTAAAGAAACCGGAAAAGGTTCCATCTTTTCTAGACTTTCAATAAACTTTTCAAGCCAAGATTCGTGAATAGATGTCAGTACAAAATACTACAAGCATAGGAACTAACAGCACATGCAAATGGGTGGTGAACTAACGTTGATGTTCACTTCTTGCGTATTAATACCTTATAGAGACAGTAAGAGGAGTAAGCCCAAGAAAATAAGTACCCAAAATTCATCGGTAGCTTAACAAAGGCATTAACTTATGAAACTCTTTCTTTGGTCATCATTGCTTACCCTAAAACTCTTTTCCATGGTAACTGACCCATATGAATAGCTTCCTGTCTGCCCAAGTGTAGTACGGATGGTAGCTGAAGAAGACCCTGAAAGAACACGGAAATGGATATGAAGTGAAAAACCCCTCTCAAAAAACATTCACACATGAAGACCAGAAACTGAAACTAAGAAAAGAACGAAAAGGAAAGGGGACAATGAATCACCGGGACCAATGTTTGGGTACTTGCTGTGAAAGGAGCAATCTTCAGGTCTCATATTAGCAGCATTGCCTACTGTTCTTTGCTGCATGGAAACGTCAGTAGTGAACCTTTTCTTCTGCCTCTCACGAGCTTTGTGGTTCTGAAACCAATAAAAGACATTCTTGCCTTCAATCTTACCGTACTGTCTAAGCCTAGCAGAGATCCTCTGAATCTGCTCTGCATTTGGGGACCTGAGACCAGTGTTGTAGTAAAGGTCCTTCAATATTCTTATCTGGTCAGTTGTGGGAGTCCACCTTGTACTGCTTTGCCTGCAAAGAAAGCTTCCTTTGGCACCGCCGTTATTGTCCTCGTTAGGTTGTTGGTGTGGCTGCTGCTGTTGAGAATCCATGATGGCTTGTAAAACAAAAAGAAAACAAAGAGAAGCCAACAAAACAAAAACTCGAAGAGAGAGAAGGATAGAAGAGAGGGTAGGTGAATATTCATGAAATGGAAAGAAGCGGGTCGAAGGCTATAAAAGGTATAGAGAAGGCTAAAGAGGCACATGGAGGTATGTATAGAGGATATCAGAGTAGTATCTGAGAGAGAAGGACTGAAGCTGACAGAGAAGGTTCGTGATCAAAAGGGTAGGGACAAAAGGGTACTTAGAAAGGGACCGTTTCAGTGGAATTACTTGGAACAAAAGGCACGAAGGTATGAATAATAGCAGCTGCCTTGCTTTTGTAGTCTGAGAAAAGAAAGAGAAAAAGGAAAAGGAAAAGAAAAAGAAAACCATTGAAGTGATAAAATAGATGCTAAGAAAGATAGATAGAAAGGAGAGAAGCTTTTCTGAATGAATGAATGAATGCCATAAAATGATGTGGGGTGTGTGATTTAGAGCTCATCAAGGTTATTCTTTTAATGGAGTTATGGTCTCTTCTTCCCTTTTTTTTTTCATCAGACCAAAATGCCAGTGTAGAAGATTTTCTTTGTACTTTCTCAAGGCAAGGGCGTGATATGGGAAAACTAGCAAAGGGGTTAGGATCCCTTCAATAATGGGTCCCAAGTCCCAACCAAGCAAATACCAGGGTTTTGGTTACTATAGACCAGGTAGCATTCTTTCTGTCACTATCTTCCCCTAAGAGTTACTGTGCTTTTACTGCTCTAATTCCCCTATGTTTACTATCCTCTGCAGGAATTTCCGAGATTGGCAAATCTATTTGCTGTACTAGGCCTTGAAGTCCACAGGACCGCCTGAGCTTTACAATGCATTTGAATAGCAAAACTGTTGAATGATGAGTACATAACTTTTCCCTGGAAACAGAAAAAGGGGTTTTGAAGAGTGTGGAAGGTGTTGAATTTGTAACAAGCCACTCGTAAGTAGAGAGTGAAGCTCTCAATAATTGGCCAAGTTTTTAAATTATAAATTGTCCATGTGGTACTATCTGTTTGAGATTATGATTAGATCTTAGCAATAATATTATAAAGATCATCGTAGTATTTTAGTTGAAAGTGCAACACATCTACTATCTGCTGAGGACAAGCATGGATTCATGCTAGTACTATAGTGTAGAAAAGCCATCTTAATTTGTATATTGTTTTTGGTAATTCGATCTGAATTATATCTTTTGGTATAATATGGTCTGAACCATACCAGTTTATGTTAAACCTAGGAATTCCGTCATCAACATCCTTGAATCGAAATAAGAACTTGTGTGTTGTTTTAATAACATTAAGGTTCAACACTGACATCAAACACGAGAAATCTATCTCGTAAACAAACTTGTGATGCGGATGCAGTGAAAGAATTTCACTATCACAATATACGCAGGCCTTCTTCTTCGGAGCACGCGCCCATAAAGTAAATGCAGGATGACAAGAGCATTTAAGAAGAGAGACCGGTGTTTTTCTGGAGCTTTTGCATAACAAGACCATCATCAATGTCTCTATCTTTCTTGGTTGTGTTTTCTTTTCCGTAAACAAACCCAAGTTCATACATCAAACTCCATAGCTAACGTACAGGAAGTCTGTTGCTTCTGCTTTAGTCTTTGAAGGAACGAGACACACTTTGTAGCTAGGAAAAGTTCTACACCGTCCATACTCTACAAGGAAAAGTTGAAATCAATATTGTTACTTCAATCAAGTTCCTTGCAGTACTTCTTCCTTCGGATGCAGGACCTGATGTCCCAAAAAGCTTAGCATACTCTAGAATTCACACGACAGCGTATGGATAGAGCAAATGAAACTTGAAATTTTGGTGCATTTAGAGACTTTGGATTCTGAGAGAATCTTCAGATGAGGGGTTGCATTTTCTGATTGCCAGTGAACGATAAGCAGGTGTGATTCGTAATGAATGGTATCCATAAATGTAGTACATTGATACCATTTTCTTAACCAGAAGTGAAATCTGCAGGATAACTTTTCATCATATGAAACCCTGGAATTTTCTGCTTTATAAACTCAATAGTGAAGAATGATTATTTTTGGTTGTTCATTCCTACCACCTAGAGGAATTTAAAATAAATAGTGACTGGACAAATATTAAACCTTCTAACTACAATTTAACAGCATTCAAGGGTGGAATTTGGTTATTATCTCTTGAAATGATGCCAAGAATTCGTCAGGTAAAACAACTTGATGATGTGTAGTTATGCGTCATTTATCATCTGTTCTCATGAGCAATTTTCAATTGGTTTAACTTTTAAGATCCGTCAAGATTGCAGCTGAAATTCTAAATGACGAACTTTTGGTTTCTTCTAGTCTTCCATTGAATCTTAACGTTGTCTCGTGTGCGAGCAAGTTATAAGTCACTTTCGTGGAGACCTAGTGTTTCTGTCTTATCAATGCGTATTCCATTTATTGGTTATGGTATAACCGAAGAGCTTCAGTTTTGAAACTCTGGTAATATGGGATTGGTATTGCTCGACACCTTGAATTCAACTTGTTACAGTTTCATTCCTTTTCTTAACAATTCTGACAATCGCAGCGTCTCATCTCTCTTTATTTCTCACTCACCAGTCTCTCTAGTTCTTAAACTTTTCAGATAGTATTTGTTTCTCTGATATTGACACTTCCCTCATGCTCACCTTGTCATGCATTTACATGGGGTTTTATTTTTGTTCAACCAGAAACCCTCATATTTTCTTTCTAACA
>JAOTBA010000203.1:19862280-19874791 GCA_025629845.1 Erythroxylum squamatum
TTCACCAATACAAATATGCATGAAGATTTCTAATCAGTCCTAATCACTCTCACCCTTTTCCAAATTACTATTCTACCTTTCCCGTCGGGGTGGAATGTTACAGACGTTGGTTGTTATCTAAGATAGTTGATATAAAAGTTGATCTTTACTCTACATATCTCATAGGCAAGTGCACCTATTGAACTACAATATAATGTCAGTGAATATCGAGTGTCGATCCCACAAGGAATATAAGTACTAATAATAACCTCTTTTCTATTATCTAATTAACAAATAGGATGATGATTTAATTAAAATTGAACTAAAATAAAATTCCATATAAATAATAAACCAAAAAACATATATCACTATGATTAATTAATATCAAATAACTAGTACTTAGGTAATAAATCCCCTTAAGATTTCTTATGTATTAACCCTTTATCATGTAATTCAACTATTGATCATTGGACCGTGAATATTTATGTCTTGTGTTAATATCTTTCTCAAGACTATTAATACTAATCCTCTATTGATTAACTGAGACCACTTTCTAGTTAAAACCCTAAGATTACATCACTCGATTCTTAAATTTCACTATTAGGTTTGACTCTAATCCAATGAATTTATGTCAACCTATTTCTAGGAACTAAACAAACTTAGTTTATAAACATAGAAAACAAAACAAACACTAAAAGTTTAGAAGAATAATTGAAAAGAAAATAATATGTAAGATGTACATATTTGTATATGTATATGTATATCTATCTCTCTCTCTCTCTCTCTCTCTCTCTCTATATATATATATATATATATATATATATATATAAAAGTTCTTCTCTATCGGATATCTAAAGTAATCTTCATGGTTTCAATTGTCCTGGGTTTATAATTAATAAATGCTAAATAGACTATATTCCTAATCCCATATTTAATGCATTTTGCTGATTTATTTAAGAGTTTCTTATTGTTTATGGTACTTATTTTGTTTCTATTGTGTTTCTAGGTCATATTTGCCTTCTTGGATAAAAAGGAGAACAATTAGGGCAAAAATGGGATAGAAATGAAAGTATTAAAGATATTTTGGTGGTTGTTTATGTAAGCCTACACAACTGTGTATCTAATAGCTCTCTATGACCGTGTTTCTTTGCAATTTTTAATGATCAAAGCAAGATTGAAGGACACAATCATACAAACAACTGTATTAGTGATTATGTCTACTTTAAAACCTTAAATTCAAGCTATAAATGGATAAAACAAAGAGAAAACAAGAGGAGGTCAAAAAGGGTTTGTAAGAGGCTCAAGAAAGCTCAAGAAAAGATATAATGATAGCCTAGAATGATAGAGAGAAAGAAGAACGTGAAAGGAAACATATTTGGGGTATATTTTCATTAATCTAAAGTATATTTTATAAAGATTAAAAGGGGTTTCCTCATGGTTCTTTTAGTTTTTTGCTTTAGTCTTGATATTATGATTATTAGCTAAACTTTTTTTAGTACTTAGATTAGAAGAACCATGGGACAATATTTGTAGTGATTTTATTTTAACTTAATTCATTCTTTAGCTTCACTGATAGTCAATTATGTCTTCCTAATTATTCTTGAATTAATATTGCTAACCTATCATTTCATATATGATTTCATGCAATTGAGATTGAAAAATCCTTTTATATGAATAGATTTACTATAGTTGAAAGGAGTTGTATCTAAACCTTGAGATAGATCCATATAAATCTAAAGGGTGAAACCTAATAGTGAAATTCATGAATCATTAATGTAATCTTAGGAGTTTCAACTAGAAAGAGGTTTCAATTAATCAACCAAAGGTTAGGTGTTAATATTCTTGAGAAAGATATTAACATAAGATAGGAATTTTTACGATTTAATAAACTAATGATTAAATTGATTAGTGAAATCATGATTGCACGAGAAGTCCTAAGGGTATTCAAAATCTAAGTGCCAATGTTTTCCTTGATTGTTTCTTAGTTTAATCTTCATTCTAGTTAAATGTATCTATTATTATTTATTGTTTTAATTTTGCATTTGATTTATCTTAAACGACATAATTTATTAGGCTAGACAATAGAAAGACAATAAATACTAGTAATTATAGTTCCCATGGGATCGACCCATACTTGATAATACTCGCTAAAACTACACCATGCACTTGTGATTTAAAAATTGAAATTACATACCAAGTTTTTGCCACCGTTTCTTGGGATTAGAATATTAGGAAAAACCTTATTTGTATTAATCTAGTCATTTTTATTTTTAGGTATTTTTTATTTCTTTTCTTTTGTATTTATTTCTTTCCTTATAACTTTCTTTCTTGATCTTGATTTTGTGGATTATTTTTAGGATTTAGTTAGTCATCGTTATAGCAACCAAATACAATGCTAGGATGGAAAGGACAATATTCTTAGGTGGACTATACTATGCTATCACTTATAACAGCATTAGAAACTTGGAATGAGAGTTATGGTGACATGTATTCAAAAGCCAAACTAACATCTATAGTGTATTGTGACATTTATGGGAGTGATCACCCTAATCATGAACGTCAAACATCAAACTATATATGGGAACATTGGAATTACGTGGAGAACTAGCCTCAGGATACCGTATATGGGAATACTTATAATATAAAGTAGAGTAGTTATTACGACTATGTATGGAATGGTTATGCTTCATTTGGATTTCTAAAACAATAACAACAAGAGGAAGAGGAGAGTCTTAAAGATGTCCTTATGAAAGACATTACTTTACAAGAGGCTGCCCTCCATAAACTCCAAGAGCTGGCTGCTTCATCTGAATACACCAAGTTAAACTTAAGGGATCATGTAAGTGCATTAATTTTCCAAAGTGGAGGGCAGGCAAAGGTTGAATATATGAAGGAAAATGTGATTCACGAATA
Source organism: Erythroxylum squamatum (assembly GCA_025629845.1). Taxonomy (NCBI): domain Eukaryota; kingdom Viridiplantae; phylum Streptophyta; class Magnoliopsida; order Malpighiales; family Erythroxylaceae; genus Erythroxylum; species Erythroxylum squamatum. The sequence continues at coordinate 19,865,173 of JAOTBA010000203.1, forward strand.
GAAGTTAGAAGATTCAATAGAGAAGATAGAGGTTGAAGAAAAACAGGAATTTGTTGTTCAAAAAGAGAAGGAAGAAGAGAAGGAAGAGGAGAAAGAGAAAAATAAAGAGGAGGAACCAAATAAGGAGGCTATTGAGAAATTATTGATAGTCATCTTAAGTATGGAGGGCTCCTACCACCCATAAAACAAACTTTTGAAGTCAATTGAAGATTCATGGGGTTTTATTATTTCTTGTTATATTGACAATTTGTTACTAAAAAGGACATTAATGGAGTTAATTGGTTTTGTTAATTTGATACCCTATGTTCTTATTATCTTACAAAATATGGCCTATTTGTAGGGTACTAAATTTTATGTGGGAAAAGAGGTGGAAGCAAGCCATTAAGTATATATCTAGGTTGAAAAAGGGCTTGTTGAGAAATCTAACAACAAGACTCATAAATAAGGGCCATTTAGAAGGCAACCTAATAATTAGGTTTTGGTTTTAATTAAGTAGCTTGTAGGATTATCATTAGTAGTTTAGTTATCTTCATAGTTTTAATTTGATGGTCTTATTTTTGTTACTTGAGATTTGATATAATTCTATAAGTTATGAAGGTAACATCAACCCTTGCTTTAGAGTAGAAAAGATTTCACTAGTAATGAATATATGTTGAGGACATTGAACAAGACTATAAATCTTTTTCTTTTAAGGGAGTACCAGTTATCCTCAACCCTCCATTTTTCATATTTTTTATTATTCTTATATGTTTTGTACATTGAGGACAATGTATAACTTAAGTGTAGGGGAAGGACGTAGCAGTCAAGTTTGTCAATTTTGTTACAATTAGCTTAATAATGAATAATACAAGAATTTGTTTGGTTATAATTAGCTTAATAATGAATAATTCAAGAATTTTTTTTAAAGAAGATGTTGATGAAGATGATTCATTATGAGTTTACTTGTGACTGTGATTGGATTTGTTTAGGCAAATAATTATGAGTGCCTTCCCAAGTGCGGGAAGAGCAAAACCGTGAGGAGCTTGGCCTAAGGGGCAACCTAAAGCGGACAATATCTATGGGCGGGTAGTTTGGGCTGTTACAAGTGGTATCAGAGCCGGTTGCCGACCCGATGTGCCAGCATAGGACAATGGGCCCTAAAGAGGGCTGGGCCCTGGGGGGGTGGATGATGAGATCCCACATCGACTAGAGAGGGGAACGAAGTATGCATTATAAGGGTAGGGAAACCTCTCTACCATAGACGCGTCTTCCCGAGTGCGGGAAGAGCAAAACCATGAGGGTCTTAGCCCTAGGGCAACCCAAAGCGGACAATATATGTGAAAGGGTGGTCTGAGCTATGACACATATATTAAAAAAAAGGAAAATAAAATAGTAGTATATGAATAAATGAGCATAAATAATTTCCCTCCATTGGCTTTTTACCATAAAAGGCCAAAGTTAAAGAGTGGTGCTAGTAGCTATTTGAGATAATGACCCAGTTGAGTAACTAGGAGTATTAATAACAAGGTATTTACTCTTGCATGAAAAGGCTAGGTGACTTTCTAAACAAGCTTTCAAATGATCTTAAAATGTTTAAATTTTGTGTTTTGTTTTTAATAAGGGGTATGAAAGTGTTTAAAGGTTTTATCATCTTTTTTGTATATATGTTCACTTTATGCATTAAGTGAATGTTGAGAATTAAGTTAAAATTTGAAGAATTGTGGGTTAAATTGGATTGATTCATAAATTGATGCAAGTAAATAAATGCAAAAGATTTCAATGAATTTTGAAATTGAATGAATAATGAAGAATCTTGATGGATATATTTTTTGTTTAATGCTTTTCCGGAGTTGTTTCTTATTAAGTTAAGAGTAATGAAATTAATTTGTTTAGGGATAACTAAATGCTTAAGTGTGGGGAAGTTAGATAAATTCTAAATAAACTGTATTTCTAATCCCATATTTAATACATTTTGTTTGTTTATTTGAGAGTTTATTATTGTTTATGGTACTTATTTTGTTTCTATTATGTTTTTGGGTTATATTTGCATTCATGGATAAAAAGGAGAAGAATTAAGGAAAAAAACATGACAGAAAATGGAAGAATCAAAGTTATTTTTATGGTTGCCCGTGTAAGCCTAAAAGGTCATGTGGCTGCCTGTGTAGCTCTCCATGACCATGTTTCTTTATGATTTTTGAAGATTGAAGCAATATTGAGGGACATGGCCATACATATGGTAATATGAGTGATCATGTCTACTCTAGAAATCCTAAATTCAAGCTACAAATGGATAAAATGAAGAGCAAATGAGAGAAAGTCAAAAAGGGGTTCATAGGAGGCTCAAGAAAGCTCAAGAAAAGACATATTGATAGCCTAAAATTATAGCGAGAAATAAGAACAAGAAAGGAAACATATTTGGGGTGGACTTTCATCAATCTAAAGTAGATTTTATAAAGACTAAAAGGGATTTCATCATGGTTCTTTTAGTTTTCTGCTTTTCCTTTAGTCTTGATGTTTTGATTATAAGCTAATCTTTTGTTGGTACTTAGATTAGATGAACCATGGGATAATCCTTGTAGGATTTTATTTTATCTTAATTCATTTTTTAGTTTCACTGAGATCCACTTAGGTCTTCTTAATTATTCTTGAATTAATGTTTCTAGCGTATTATTTCATATATGATTTCATGCAATTGAGATTGAGAAATCCTTTTGTATGAATGAATCTACTATAATTGAAAGGAGTTAAATGCAAACCTAGAGACACGTCGACAAAATCTTCTAGATTAGGGTCAAATCTAATAGTAAAATTCACGAATTGATTAATGCAATCTTAAGGGTTTTAACTAGAAAGAAGTTTTAGTTAATCAACTGAGGGTTGGTAGTCTTGAGAAAGATATTAACATAAGATATGAATTTTTGCGGTCTAATAAACTAAAGATTAAATTGATTAGTGAAATCGTGTTTGTACGAGAAGGCCTAGGGGGATTTAAAATCTAGGTACTAATGTTTTCTTTCATTGTTTCTTAGTTTAATCTTTATTTAAGTTAGTTATTGTGTTGACCTATTTTAGTTTATTTTTTTAATTTTGAATTTAATTCATCTTAAACACCATAATTTATTAGGCTAGATAATATAAAGACAATAAATATTAGTAACTATAGTCCTCATGGTATCGATCCATATTTTCAGTACTAATTACAACTACACAATGCACTTATGGTTTAAAACATTAAGATTACATATCAAGTTTTTGGCGTCATTTATTAGGATTATAATATTAGGAAAATCTTATTTTTATTAATGTAGTCATTTTTTATGTTTAGGTAGTTTTTATTTATTTTCTTTTATATTTATTTCTTTCTTTCTTGATCTTGTGTTTGTATCTTATTTTTAGGATTTGGGTAGTCATCATTATAGCTACCAAATACAATGGAAGGATGGAGATGACAATATTCTCAGGGGAACTATAGTATGTTATTATTTATAGTAGTATTAAAAGCTTGGAATGAGAGGTATAGTGATATGTATTTAGAAGCTAAACTGATATCCATGATGTGTTGTGACATATATGGGGGTGATCACCCTAATAAAATGTCAAGCATCAAATTATATATGAAAATTTATGAATTACATGGAGAACTAGCCTCAGGATACCCCATATAGGAATAGTTATAATCTAGAGTGGAGTAGTTATTACGACTATGCATGGAACGATTATGCTTCATCTAGATCTCTAGAATAACAACTGCAAGAAGAAGAGGAGAGTCTTATAGATGTACTCATGAAAGGCATTGCTTTACAAGAGTAGTTATTGCTTGTTTATTTGAGAGTTTATTATTATTTTGGTACTTGCTTTTTTCTATTGTATTTCTACATCATATTTTTATTTATGGATAAAAAGGAGAATAATTAAGGGAAAAAGGGACAGAAAATGGAAGAATGAATCTATTTTTGCGGTTTCCTATATAAGACTACACGTGGTTGCCTCTGTAGCTCTTTAAGATCGTGCTTCTTTATAATTTTTAAAGATTAAAGAAAGATTGACAGACGTGGTCATACATACGGCCATATGAGTGATTGTTTCCACCTTAAAAATCCTAAATTCAAGTTATAAATGGATAAAACAAAGAGAATATGAGAGGGGTGTCAAAAAGGGGCTTGTAGGAGGCTCAAAGAAGCTCAAGAAAAGACATATTGAAGTCTACTAAGTTACCAACTCTTGTTGCACAACTTAACACAAATGACTTAATTTAATCTCTTGGTTCAAATTAAGTGTGAGCATAACAAATATTACAAAGCAGTAATATATTGAATTCAACAAGGTAAAAACTATAGAAAACAATTCAAGAATAACACCCCAATATAGATTTAGCAATCCATAATCATATTCAAAGAACAACTATTCATATTTGGCATATAAGGCAATGAAATTGAAAAAGAGAATAGAATGAAATCAACTTAAAGTCTTAATCTAGAAAATCTAGAAAATTGGAGTTGATTTTAATGTTTCCACTTTTGATCTTCTTAATTGTGCTGTGTAGCCCTTTTTAGGTTTTTCTTCCATCTTAATGTGTCTTCACCAACTATTAAATCTGCCTCCCTTCATTGTAGCCTTCATAATATCCTTTTGTAGCAAAAACTAGGTTTTTTGGAACATACCAAAAACCTCTCAGTCACGACTTTCCATGGTCACAGAAGCTTATACATGCAAATACACGGGTGTGTAAGTCAATATACATGAGCATGTATCTTCACACAGGTATAAACAACATCTTCAAAGCTCCATACTATTACAGTAACCTAGACAGTCACTATACATGGCCATGTATGTCCAAGGTTGCTTCAATTCTTCCATTTTATGTCGCAATTTCACCCAAATTCTTCTCATTATGTCTAAGGTTGCTTCAATTCTTCCATTTTATGCCGCAATTTCACTTAAATTCTTCTCCTTTTGGTCTATAAAGGCAATTATCATCTAAAAACAAACTTAAAGTAGAATAAGTACCGCAAATACCATAAGATTCTCAAATAACAAGCAAAACACACTAAATATGGGTATATAAATATAGTCAATTAATCGTTTATCAAAGATCCCAACACTTAAATCTTTGCTAGCCTTTAAGCAAAACTAAAACCATAAATCAAACAGAACATACAAACATATAAACACAAAGTCATACCACATTACAATAATGGTTCAATGGAATCAAATCTCATGGAATTAACTTAACCTTAAACATCAACCACTCAAAAAGCTCCAACACACTAAATTATTTCATTCATGTTCAAGTGCTTTGATTTGAATACACATATCAGTCAAAATATTGACACCCTATTCATGCACCAATGACACTTGTAAGCATGCACTGATTATTATTTATCAATTAAAGAGGTAAACTGTCACTAAGTATCCTTTTATGAAAATTCTTGCTATTTTAAAAGATCAGTAGGTTTAATGTTATTGTAAGCACCATCTTTTTATATTTCTTTAATGATCACCTAGTCTGTTGAGCAAAGGAAAACACATTTTCATGAATGTCCCTTAGTTACTCAACTAGGTTATGTTTTATATTTAGCTTGGTTGGAGTGTCATTCTAGCCTTTTGATGCAAAGATAAATATATTATCATGAATGCCCCCAGTTACTCAACTATATCACAGCTCTTAATTAGCTACTAGCTCTATTCTTAAGCCAGTTTCCTTAAAAAGGGCCAGCAGAATAGGAATTTTATTTGTCATACTTTTTTTTTCAATTTCTTAGCTCACCTTATTTCTTTTTAGTCAGTCACTCCTATAACAGGTTACTAATGATGCCTACAAATTTAAATGAACGTAATTATAAAAGTATCCAAACAAACATCATAAAGTGAAAGAATAGGTGTCATATCCTAATTAACATGCATATTCATCTTAAGACACTTAAAATGCAAACTTTAAAAGCCAATGTACCTTTACAATTTAAATGACCATATTTGAAGATAAGCCAATTCTATTCAATTCATGCCATCAACACTTTTATATCATGTAACTTCATGGAACAAAAATATACACAATGTTATCATAATAAAAAATAACACCATGACAATGTAAATTCATACACAAATGATATGCAAGTGCGTGTACGTCCCCACACTTGATCAACATATTATCCTCAATGTGGAAATGACACATACCTAAAAACAACACAAATAACAAATATAAAAACAAAATAAAAATAAGGGAAAGAATACTTTTGGATATTGTAGTGGTGATGGTATTGGATAAAGAACTTATATATACTTCATGCCATAAACATCCATCAATTCAACTCTCTACAAAATAAACATAAAAAATAAAAATAAAAAAGCAGTAACAAAATAAAATAAAAATGAAACTTATCATAATTCTTAGGTTGCCTTCCAAGTAGCACTTGATTAATGTCATTAACCTGACCTACCCTTCCTGTTTACCATCAACCTGGGTCTATAATCAGTGTCTTGCTTCCACCTTTTTCTCCATATGGCGATTTAGTAGCCTGTGAACAAGCCATATGTTATAAGATAATGATAAAGGCTTAATGTATCAGATTAATAAATCCAATTGACTCCATTAATACCCATTTTAATAACAAATTGTTAATAAAGTAAGGAATAATAAATTTAATTGAATTTTTAGTTGACTCAAATATTTTGTCTTATAGGAAGTGATAACCATCTGAACCTAAGGTGACTATCAATAATTCATCAATAATTTCCTTATTTGGTTCCTCCTCTTTTTCTTCCTCAATCACATTTGTCCACTCTTCTACTTTCTCTTATTAGACAGAGGCTTCCTCCTCTTCTTTAACCTTTATTTTCTCTATCATCTAGTCTTCTTTATGCTATTATTATAAAGAATCAGATGAAGCATAATCGTTCCATGCATTAGCGTAAGAGATGCTCTACTCTGCCTTAATAAGTATTCTCATATAGTGTACTCTGAGTCCACTTTCCCATGCAATATGGATGCTCCCACATATAGTTGTCAAGTCAAGAAGACTTCACGTCTATTAATTTTGGTGACAATCAAATAATAATAATATTAGAAATAAATGAATTGTTTTGATAAGTGTGTTAAGTGTGCAGCAAAAGCACAGAAGAAGCAAAAACACAGAAGAAGTGAAAAACACAGAAGAAGCGGAAAACATAGAAGAAGTGAAAAACACAGAAGAAGAGGAAAACACAGAAGAAGCATAATACACAGAAGAAGCAAAAACACAGAAGAAGCGGAAAACACAGAAGAAGTGGAAAACACAGAAGAAGTGAAAAACACGGAAGAAGCGGAAAACACAGAAAAAGTAGAAAACACAAAAGAAGCGGAAAACACAAAAGAAGCAAAAAAAAAAAGAAGAAGCGGAATACACGTAAGAAGCAAAAACACAGAAGAAGCGGAAAACACAAAAGAAGTGACAAATATAGAAGAAGTGAAAAACACAGAAGAAGCAAAAAACATAGAAGAGGTGAAAAACACAGAAGAAGCGAAAAACACAGAAGAAGCAGAAAACACAAATGATACAGAGATGAAGATAATCTAGTACGTCAGATAGTTAGTCAATTGGAGTTGGTTACAGAACTCAACTGAATAACAGTTTCTATAAGAAACAAGAAGCAGTTGGAGACTTAGGCTATAAATACTAGTCGTAGTCGAAAACTGAACAACTTTCAACTTTCAACTTTCAACTTTCAACTTTCAACTTTCAACTTTTAGCTTTCAAGTTATTACTTACAAGAAAAATTCTGTATTCGAAGTGCAATACATGAGAGCAAACTCTACTATAACAAAAAGCTCACAATATCTTTCTAGTGAGAGAAAGAAAAGGCTAAGAGCCTGAAGAGGCTAAGATAGCAGAAAGAATACATTATGTAAGAGACCTGAAGAGGCTCTAAAAGGGAAGAAAGAATACTTATAAAATTGAAGAAGTATAGTGAAATCTCAGACGAGCTCTGAGGACTGGACGTAGCCCAAGGTTTGGGGTGAACTATTATAAAATCGCAGTGTCTATCTTCTAACCTTTCACTTTAATTTCTATTGTTCTTAAACAAGTATATAGAAGTTATTTGCAATTTAACCACGTAACTATTTTTGTATAACATTTTTGGTATTCACTTAATAGCTTAAAAAAAGTTCTTTTCAAGAAATATCAAAGGTTTTTGTATTCACGAAGAGAATACATAATTCAACTCCCCTTCTTGTGCATTTTGTATATTATACGTGAATTCTATATTAACAAGTGATTTACTTCATAACTGCCTATTTGGATCTTGAACTTGAATAGGTGAATGTTAAAACAACCCTCTTGGATGGAGATTTAAAAGAGGAGATATACATGGAGCATCCAAAAGGTTTAAAAGCTAAAGGCAAGGAAAATTTGGTCTACAAGTTAAAGAAAACTCTATATGGCTTAAAATAAGCTCTAAGGCATAGGTATAGGAAGTTTGACTCCTTTATGAAAAACCGTGGTTTCAAGCAAACTTATGATCATACTTGCGTGTATTTCAAGAAGTTCTAAAACAAGCTCCAAGGCATTGATATCGGAAGTTCGACTCCTTTATGAAAAACCGTGGTTTCAAGTGAACTTATGTCTATGCTTGCGTGCATTTCAAGAAGTTCTCATGTGAGAACTTTATCATTCTTGTTTTTTATGTTTATGATATGCTAATTATAGGTTAAGGCATTAATAAAATTAGTAAGTTAAAGGAGGACTTGTCCAAATCTTTTAATATGAAATATTTGGAAACTGTAAAGTAGACTTTAGATATGGACATAATTTGGGATAAGAAGAATAAAAGATTGTGGTTGTCTTAGGAGAGATATATTGAACAAGTGCTAAAAAGGTTCAATATGAAGCATGTCAAGCACATTCGCACGCCACTAGCATCACACTTCAAGCTGTGTAGGCGTGTATGTCTCTTATCAGAAAAGGAGAAATATGGTATGTCCTTTATTCCATACTCATTTGCAATGGAGTCTTTGATATGTGCAATGGTGTGCACAAGGCTAGATATTGCTCAAGCTATTGAGATTGTAAGCAAATTCTTATTGAACCTAAGGAAAGTTCACTAAAAAGCAGTGAAATGGATTCTGAGATACTTACACATCAAAATGGAGTTTGTTCTTTGGTAATGGTGAGCTAACTTTAGAAGGTTTTACGGATGCAGATATGGTTGCAGATCTTGATGGAAGAAAATCCACTTTAGTTTTTCTGTTCAAGTTTGCAGGGGAGCCAACTCATGCAATCCAAGCTACAAAAGTGTGTGACTTTATCTACAATTGACGCAGAATATGTAGTTGTAGTGGAAGCATGTAACACCTCACTCCCACGTAACTCGAACCCGATATCGTTGGTGATATCCGAGTCCGTGCCCCGCGAGGGTGGCGTACTACATCAGTCAGTTGAAACTCAGTATACATTTTTTGCTTTAAAAGGTTCATTCCATCAGAGCCATTCATTTTTTTATTACACTCATATGCGCGGAAAATAGTAGACAATTTGCACTCACGTGCATAAATAAACATTTTCAGTTAATACACTCAGTTTCAGTTGTTACAAACAGTCAACAATAATTTACAATAACCATTTAATGTACAAATAACAGAACCACATTGGCCCATTATAAATAC
>JAOTBA010000203.1:19967355-19981934 GCA_025629845.1 Erythroxylum squamatum
TTTAATGCAGACTTAATACTATTATATGAGACTGACTCTTTCCCATAAATCATAGTATCACGAAAATATTTAAAGGATTGAGTAAGGGAACATAACAACAATATGGCTTAATTTTCATCTTCAATTTTTACATCTACATTCTTCAAATCCAAAATAAGAGAATCAAATTTATGTAGATGTGGAAGAATAGATGTACCTTCTATTATCCTCTACATGTACAACTTTTGTTTCAAATAAAGCCGATTTTCTACCGTCTTCTTCATGTACATAGCTTTCAATTTGTCCCATATGTCTTTAGCTGTGCTTTCACCAGCAACCTCCTGCAAAACCTCATCGGAGAGATTCAATATGATGCCTAATCTAGTCTTTTTATCTAGATCTGTGAATATATCTGATGTCATATCTGTTGCCTTTTTCTCCACTCCATCAAGTGCAATCTCTTATCCATCTTGTATTAAAATGGCTTGCATCTTGAGCTGCCACATACCGAAATTAACACTCCGGTCAAACTTTTCAATAAAGGTCTTCGTTATTGTCATGATGGCCAAAAATTGATATTCCGACTATTTTTCTACAGGTGGGCCCCACGCATGAAATCGGGACAGCGGACCCCGCAAAAGCAATGGATGTGGGTCCCATAGGCAAAGACGATACATGAGCCCCACAAGTAAAGCTGTTTAAAAAATCAGGCAGTGGGCCCACAAGATAAAACCGAGGCAGTGGGCCCCATTTAGACTCATAATAAAAAAATCTAAGTTATTTTCTGATGTGGAGGATCCACCTTAGTGGCAATCATAGAGCATACGGTAAGTTATATAAAAAAGAGAAGCTCTGATACCAGTTTGTTAAGGTAAAATGTCCTCAGATCGGATACCGGTTGAATTTAATAGCCCGAAAAATAGTAACAAAAATAAAGATAGACAAAATAAATAGGACAGAACACAAAGATTTACGTGGTTCGGTCAATGTGACCTATGTCCACGGCCGGAGGGTGAGCAATTTTTCTAATATGTGGAGAATGTATACAAGTACAAAGGCTTGAACAAAAGGCTTTCAACTCATAAGTATACAGAAAATAATTGAAGAGAGGATGAGAGGATTTGTAGGAAGGAGTGGTGTGTTTTTAAGCCTGCAACCATCTCTGATATTTATAGCTGAAGTCCCTAAGCATCTGTCTAAAAATTTCTTCAATATGTGCACAATTATCGCTCACCAAAAACCACGCTTGAAGATCTTGAAGATTTTAGCCTAACATGGCTAAAAATACAAAGTCTAAAGGTGCATTTTTTTTTTACTTAGAACATGCAGCCAATAGCCACCCATTTTTGACATATTGGAGGGGCCAAGGCATGCACATGCAACATAATTTAGTACTTGACTTACAAAATATTAAAGAAATGGTGAAGTTTATGATGTATCTCATAAAGGAAAACAAGCTAGGTTGCCATTTCCTACAACAAAGGTCTTCAAAGTAACTCAGGAACTCCCATTAATACAAACAAATGTTCATGGTCTTATGAAGACTCAGACTTTAAGTGGTAGCAGATATTATATTGCCTTTAATAATAATTTTAGTAGAATGACCTAGGTGCATTTCATGAAGCAGAGGTTAGGGATGAAACTCCAATTGATACACACAGATGTATGTGGTCTTATGAAGACTCAGGATATGCTTGGTTCACTTGGGAGAATGATAATAGGAATTATAATGAATATAGTGAGAAATAGAAATGGATATGACTTTCATTTCTCATTATATTGGGAGGCATGAAGTGTTGCCTCAAAAGGGGATATAAAAACGTTGTTTATCCAATCATAATATATTACCAACCATCTTTTTTCATTCCTTACCTATTTCTTTCTTCTCATACCAACTAATCAAGCACTCTCTCAGTCTTTAAGTTGTAGTAGATATTATATTGTCTTTATTGATGATTTCAACAATATTGACATTGCTGCATTTCATGAAGCAGAGGTCAAAAGTTTATCCAATCTTTTGGAAATTCAAAGCCTGGGTTGAGAATCAAAGTGGATTCAAAATTAAGGTAATAAGGTCTGGTGATGGAACTAAATACACGTATGAAAATTTTAACAAGTTTTTTGAAGATGCAAGCATAGAATATTAGTTGACAACAACCTCTATTCCACAACAAAATGGAGTGAGTGAGCCGAAGAACAAGATAATAATGAAGATGGCCAAATGTTTTTTTATCTAAAAAGAATCTTCCCACGTTCCAATAGGCAAAAGTTGTCAACACTGTAGTCTATTTACTTAACACGCTGATAATAAAAATGTTGAAGAAGAAGCAAGTTTTTGAAGCCTGGCATGGTTATAAGCCATCTGCGAGCAATCTGAAGATTATTGGAAGAATTTTTTATACACATATGACTTTGTGATTTTTGTATTGCCATAGTTTGGAAATTTTCACTGATTTCATATGTACTTGCTCCCTGTGAAGGAATCAGAGGATCCTTGCTCCATATGAAGGAATCAGAGGATCCTCTGCTATTGACAAACTTAGAGGATTAGAAGGGGTGGCAGGTGGAAGTACATTTTTGCTTAATTCTTCTGTTTTGGTAGTTTTTGCACCATGTTGATCAAGTATTATATCTGTATCATCTACTTGGTTAGTATTGAGACGAGTAGTAGTATTCACAGAGGATGGGATCTTAGCAGTCCTCAATTCACCTTCAACTGCATCAGAAAACTCCAATATGGATTCAGGTTCTCTAGTGATGATGGACTGTTCTACAGAAGGACCTGCTCTATCAGTTTGCTTAGGAATTTCTGCTATAATAGTAATTTGATTTATATCTTCCCTAATTTCATTCACAGCAACAACAGAATTTTTAGAACCATGATTCTCCTCAAATTGGTAACCGTCTTCATGACCCATCAACTCCTGGTAATTCCCAGTCTTGATTAGTTTTTCAGTTGCTCTGCAAATTTTATTATGAACTTTTGCAGGGGGCCTCTAATGGTATGAAATTGCAATGCTATCCTCCCATAATTGATTTTCATCCCCTAGACGCATGATTGGTATCTCATTAGGGAGGTCTTTTGATACTTCAATGCTAACACAAATTTGAGCATATCCTTTTTTTTGTAGCTGTATTTTCATCCATACATAAAGGCTTACCGATGTAGCTTGCTATTTGGCTGAGACCCTGAGTAGCCTAGTACTCAAGGGGAACATTATGAAAATTTATCCAAATAGGAAGGCTTTGGATTTTGATGGTTTCAAGCTTTAATCCTGGCTACTAGACTTGTAAAAAAATTGGTTGATTCCCAAGATGCCATGGGCATTCCTCAAGGATTTTATGAGTTGCAGAGGTGGTGGAGAAAGTGAATAGCACTAGACTATCTTCAGAGAGTAGAACATTAGTGAGTCATCTATTTTTCCAAATCTTGTTTGCCTAACGTAATATTAAAGGAAAAGTAAGTCTTTGGTCTAAAAAGAAACCCACGATGGTGGATTTCCAGCTGTTTGCTCCTTCTTGAAGAGTTGTAAGATCTGGGTAGACCACAAGCTTCCCTTTATTTCACTAGGTGGTTTGAAATATAAGTTAGAGGTGAAAGAGTCACCAACCACCTGCTTCCACGTTTTCTGGGTAATGGAAGCAACAGTAGGTGGCAAGGGAGAGGGTGTTGGAGAAGGGAGGGGTGTGATGGCAATGGTAGAAATTCATAAATGCTTTGGCAGGCTGTGTCTGACATGATGAGAATAGAGGTATACAAATGAAAAGAAAGTAGTGTAGCAGTAAAAGACAAAGAGAAGGTAATTTTGTTTTATTAAAAGTTTTCTCTGACGATCAAGCTCAACACGGATGTTCTTGCACCTGGGTCTCACTGGGCGGCGCCTGTGGCGACGACGAAGCCTTCCATGCTTTTCGACTGAGTTTCTATGATTCTTGTTTTAGTTTGCTGGGTGTACATTGCTGGGAGTCATGGACTCTATAGGCCCCGAGGGCCAACCGACCAAAAAAGGTCAGACTCAGAAACGAGACGAGGAATCGTCTCATCCACACCGGACATATAGTGTGGCTGTCACAGGGATGACTTCGACCACTACTGTTGAGCCGGTACTACCTTGGATGGATGAGGACCCTATTCACGTTAAGGACAGTGACATCACGACCAAAGTGGGAGAGCGTTGCACCAGTCTGTGGCTCTCACAAACTCTCAAGAATCGACTCGACCAACAGTGGGAAAAGGCCGTCATTGTGAAACTCCTAGGGTGTCGGATAGGGTACCATACACTCTGTACTCGACTCCAAGGATTATGGTGGCCACATGGTCCAATGAAGGTGATCGACATGGAACAGGATTTCTTCCTCGTGAAGTTTCAGGAGGAGACCGATCATCTAAAAGTGCTCACCAGCAGGCCGTGGGTTATCTTCGGGCAAGTGCTGTCGGTCCAGTACTGGACACCAACGTTCCGCCCGGAGACGGCACAGGTGACCCACGCCGTCGTCTGGATCCGAGTCCCCAACCTTCCGATAGCTCGCTACCACCCCAAAGTGCTGACAGCGCTCGGCAATGCTGTGGGAAGTACGGTGAAGCTGGACAAGGCCACCATGCACGCCCAACGGGGCAAATTCGCTCAGATGGTGGTGGAGTTGGATCTCAGTGTTCCCCTTTGTACGCACGTGGAGCTGGATAGCGAGCATTTACGAATTGAATATGAGGGCCTTCCCTCGGTTTGCTATGGGTGTGGGTTCACCGGACATGCGACAGGAGTCTGTCCGAAGGCGCCGATAGGGGGTTCATCAGCCTCGCAGTCGCAGAGTCAGGAGGGTGCTCCTGCAAAGAGGGGGAGTGCTCCGCCAGAGACGACCATAGCGGAGGCACCGACAGGGGCCGGCCAAGACGAGCGACCATGGCTTACTGTCCAACGGCATCTCCCCCGCCCGGCTTCGAAAGGACGTGGCGGCAGAGGACCGTTGCGAGGGCCAGACACTGTGACGACTGGAGGTCCACACGCAAATCTGCCGAATAAGACAGGGACGAACAAGACAGGGACGAGGGACGGATCGTCATCTCGAGGTGGCTCACGGTTTAATGTCCTAGAGTATGTTGATGTCCAGCAAGGGGACGTGACCTCTCCTGCAGCGCCGACTCCTATTTTCATTTTTTTGGGCAGTGGCCAAAGAGTTGACGTGAATCAGATGGTTGCTACTGGACAGGCCCGTCCATATGCTGGTCCAGCCCTCACTATTGGCGGGCTGCGGTCTCCTTCTGACCAGGCCTATGAGCCTTCGGTCGACCCGGTCCTTTTGGACGGCCCCGGTGGGGTATCCGGGGGCGGGTCGCCAGACGGGGCCCCGTTGCCGATCCAACTCCAACCTACGGCCTTGACCAAAAATATAGCTGTTGAAATTCGGTCGCATTCAGACATGGTCTATGACCAGAGTCTCCTTCCGGACTCGACCCCGGAAGGTACCGATCAACCCCATCGGATGAAAGGCGTCAAAACTCTGGGGGAGGAGGGCGGGCCTAGGAGCGTTGCTCCTGCCCCTAACCCCCGGCCCTCCGGATATCTACCCGAAGGAGGTTCCTCCGACAACTTTCCCAACCCAGAATCTAGATGAGGAGACGGATCCATCTCCTCCTGCCGTTGACTCCCGTGATGCCTTAGTTGGAGGCCCTTCTAGTCCCTCAACTTCGTGATTCTTTCCCCTCCGTTTTTATGTCTCTTCTTATCTGGAATTGTCAGGGAGCAGGAGGTTCGAGTTTCCAGACCGTCCTGCGCAATTACCTCCGCGAATATAAACCGGATATTTTGGTGCTTGTTGAAACCAGGATCAGTGGCATGCGGACTCAAGCCGTTCTCCTCTCGTTTGGGTTCGCTTACTCTTTTCGGGTGGAGGCCCAGGGCTTCTCAGGTGGCATTTGGCTTCTTTGGCAGGACACCTGTGATGTCTCGGTCGTTATTGCCCATCGTCAATGCATTCACACCGTTGTTACCTATGGGTTGGCCTCTTTTGATTTTACTGCAGTGTACGCGAGTCCGCAGTAGCCCTCGCAGGCCCCGCTGTGGCCTCTTTTATCCTGGCTTGGGGACTCCAGTACTAGGCCCTGGCTGGTAAGCGGCAATTTTAATGCCAAACTAGAACAGGTGGATAAACGCGGCGGTGCCCAGTCCATGAGAGTTGTTAACAATCGCTTCAAGGATTGGGTCTCTCAGTACGGTCTTCATGACTTGGGTTATGTGGGTTCCAAATTTACTTGGCGCCATGGCACGGTTCAGGCTCGCTTGGATCGGGTATTCGGGTTGCAATCATGGACTCAGATGTTTCCGCATACGGTCAATCACCATCTTCCTTTCATTGGTTCGGATCACCGCCCTATGCTGATTCAATTCCGACGCATGACTCCCCGAAGGATAGGCCCTTCGCCCTTCCGGTTCCAGAATGCCTGGGTCACTCACTCCGAGTTTCCGGCCCTGGTGGCACAACATTGGCTCCCCGTCGGGGGAACCATGAGTCAGGCCCTAGCTAGTTTCTCTTCCCAGCTCCAACATTGGAACACCCATGTGTTCGGGCATATTACGCACCGTAAAAAACAATTGGCGGCCCGATTGCAGGGGATCCAGCGGGCTCTGTCGGGGGATCCTTCGGACTCGCTCTTAGATCTGAAAGCCAAATTGAGTAGTGATCTTTTACAAGTCCTCAGTGAGGAGGAATTGCTCTGGCACCAGCGAGCCCGGTGTCAATGGCTCTCGCAAGGCGACCGCAATACCAAATATTATCACTCCGTCACCCTCTCCAAATGGAAAAAGTTGAGGATCGTCAGCCTCACGGATGCGGATGGAGCTTTGATTACGGATCCTGACAATCTTCGTCGCCTTGTCCATAATTTCTATGCCCAACTTTACACTACGGACGCTGGGACGTACAGTCCCCTCCCTAACGTTGGCGCGTTCCCGACCCTCTCGCCCACGCAGGTGACGGGGTTTGCAGCGCTGGTCCTTGCCACAGAAGTGCAGAGTGCTATCTTCACTATGAATCCGAACAAAGCTGCGGGGGTGGATGGCTTCAATGCGCTGTTTTTTCAAACTCAATGGCGTACAGTGGGCCCCACAGTGGTGGCTTATATCCAACACCTTTTTGCGCAGGACCTTTGGGAATTCGACCTGAACAGGACTCTCCTGATTCTCATTCCCAAAGTCCCAGTTCCCCACCAAATCGCTCAGTTTCGCCCAATTAGCTTGTGTACGGTTCTCTATAAAACGCTCGCTAAAGTGATAGTGAACCGCTTGAAAGAGCACATGCCTCAACTGGTTGCTGAAAACTAGTCTAGTTTCATCCCCGGGCAGCAGATTACTGATAACATTATTATCGCCCAGGAGGTGGTTCATTCTATGCGGACTAAAACCGGCTGGAAAGGGTTTCTTGCCATTAAAGTTGATCTAAAAAAGATGTATGATCGGCTTCGTTGGTCTTTTATCCAGGACACCCTCACCGCGTTTGGTCTCCCTGCGAACCTCATCCGGGTCATTATGAACTGCGTCACGACGGCCTCCTTCCAAATTGCTTGGCAGGGAACTGTCTCGGACCCTTTTCAACCTTCGCGGGGTATCCGCCAAGGTGACCCGCTTTTCCCGTATCTGTTCGTTCTTTGCATGGAGCGCCTTGGTCATCTTATCTCGCAAGAAGTGACAAAGGGGCTTTGGAAGCCGATCACGCTTACCCGCACCGGGCCCCCAATTTCCCATCTCTTCTTTGCTGACGACCTCGTTCTGTTTGCCGAAGCTACGGCCCAGTAAACCCAAGTCATTACTCGTACTTTAGAGACCTTCTGTTCAGCCTCCAGCCAGAAAGTTAACACTACCAAGACCCGGCTATTTTTCTCCAAGAATGTGCCTCGGGAGGTCGCGAGGCGGCTTAGTCTTGGACTTCAGATCCGTTGTACGACTAATCTAGGCCGGTATTTAGGTGTTCCCTTGATTCATGAACGCACCTCTCGGCATACTTTCCAACACATCCTGGATACGGCTCATGCCAAACTTGCAGGTTGGCGGACGCAAACGTTTTCCCTTGCGGGCAGGGTTACCTTAGCCCAGTCCGTCATCTCCGCTCTGCCGATCTTCACCATGCAGACGGCCCGTCTCCCCCGTCAACTCTGCAATGATCTTGAAAAACTCATGCGCGACTTTATTTGGGGTTCGACAACCTCTAGAAGGAAACTCCACTTCGTTAATTGGGATTCGATTTGTCAGCCCAAGTCCGCCGGAGGTCTGGGCATCAAACGCCTCCGGTCCACCAACGACGCGTTACTTGCCAAACTGGGCTGGGCGGTCCTATCTAATCCCACCGCGTTGTGGGTCCGGGTCCTCCGGAATAAGTATCGCCTTGATCCCTCCCATTTGTCAACGTCCGTCACCAGGACGGGGGCCTCCATGGTCTGGCGGGGCATCGCGGCCTCCTGGCCGGTTGTCCGACAAGGAAGCAAGTGGCTTCTTGGGAATGGCCGTCGTATCCTCTTCTGGCTCGATCACTGGGTGGATAGGTGGGGTCCACTTATCCATTTCGCGACCTCGAACATTCCGACCACCACCCGGTCCGCCACGGTGGCCAACTTCACCGATCCGAGTGTAGCTTGGCGCTGGCCTGCTTTCCAGCAATACCTTCCGAACTCTGTCTGTCTCGTTCTTGCGTCACTCGGTCCTACCACGGCGGAGGGCGAGGACGATCAGTTACTTTGGGGCCCCACCTCCCATGGGCGGTTTACAGTGGCGTCTGCGTATGCGTTAATTGAAGACCCCGATCGGGTCATCCACCACAGGCTATGGGAGATCATTTGGAAGTGGGCGGGTCCCCAGCGGATCCGGTCCTTTCTATGGCTGTTGGCGAAGTGTAAACTTTTGACCAATCAACAGCGCGTAGCGCGTCATATCGCCTCGGATAGCAGCTGCCACTTTTGCGGTTAGTTAGAATCTTCGTTGCACGTGGTACGGGATTGCCCGCGTATTAGGTCATTTTAGAGGCAGTTTCTGCGGGAGGTGATCACTCCGGCTTTTTTCCAGCAGGATGCGGACTCTTGGCTCATTTCCAACCTCCTCCACCTTTCGTCCTTTCACCAAGTCGCGTGGACAACTATCTTTGGCGTCGCCTGTTGGTTTCTATGGACCTGAAGGAACAAATGTCTCTTCGAGGAGGATTTTGTTTGGCCGTCTGATGGTACGCGAGCGGTTATCGACTACGTTGAGTGGGTTACGCGAGCTCGCCTTGTGGAAGGTCGTGTGTTCCCGTCCCTCACTAGTCCAGTCAGGAGCCCGGTGGGCTGGACGAAACCGTAAGAGGGGTGGGTGAAACTCAACTCAGACGGCGCTATCCGAGCCAGGTCCTCGCAGGCTTCGGTTGGGGGCTTAATTAGGAACCCGCTTGGGCATTGGTGTGGAGGGTTCCATCAACGTCTTGGTTCGAGTACGCCCTTAGCTGCTAAACTCCAAGGGGTCCGCTCCGGACTAACGTTGGCTTGGGACCTGGGATACCGCCATATTGTCGCGGAAGTCGACTCCTTAGAAGTCATTAACATTCTTTCTTCATCCCCGAGTCCTCTGACTGAGGAATTTTCTTTGGTTGCAGATATCCGGAGCCTCTTACACCGAGACTGGGCGGTCCAGTTTCAGCATGTCTTGCGAGAGGGCAACCAATGTGCCGATAGACTGGCGGCTTGTGCGTTGTTCGTCCCCCCGGGCCTTCACATCCTCCGGACTCCCTCGGTGGTCATCCAGGAGCTGCTCCATCATGATGCGCAGGGTATAGTGTACCCCCGGCATCTGTGTTAATTAGTTGCATTTCCTGTTTATTCAAAAAAAAAAGACAAAGAGAAGGTTGGTTAAAAAATGGTAATAATGGAGGCGGAAAAGTTGGAAAAAGTAGGGAAAGGCGGAAATACCCCTGATGGCCAACCCAGAGGTTTAAGGGGAGAGAAAAATGCAGCAAAGATGGTTGGAATTAAAGGGCAAGGAAGTATTAAAAAGTAAGAGAGGTAGAAGAATCAATTGTGAATCGAGGATTCAAGCTGGATAGGAGAAGAACAAGGATGAGGAGCATACTTGCACTATTCCTAGAGAGAAGGAGGACAGTCTCTCTCTAACCCATTTTACATTTCATCTCCATTTGCAAAGGAAAACTAAGAGCAACCTGCTAATATTTTAACTTAAAGTTTGTCCAAAACAAGATTTGAACATTTAAGAAAGAAGATGGGAGTTTGCAACAAAAATAGCAAAGAGGAGAATGTTGATAATGCTATATTTACTGCAATATATCTACAGTAGATTAAAGTTTGAAAGATTCAAGAATATTTCCAAGTATCAAGGAATACATGCTATCTAGTTGTTTAATTTTTAAAAGTTTAAAAGTTTAGCCTCTATTTATGTGAAGAAGATATGTGGAAGGAACCTGCACAGTTGTTTGGTGAGTAGGCGCTGAGGCAGACATGTAACATGTTGGGTTGATGCACTTCAGTATGTACCAGCAGTTTGCCCTGTTCAACACTATTCTTTATCGTGATACTACTAATATCCCATCTTAAATGTTTAAAGGCTTAGTTTCTATACCACACAAAGAACTATGGACCGAACTTATAAAACACAACAACTAGCCAAAAGAAACTTAAAGGAATTGTCGACTATGTCTCCTGGAACTCAACCCAGTAACATGTTCTGCTTTGCTTCTGCTTGTTTTAGACTTGTTTGCGTGTTTAGCAACACTATTGCGAATGACAATTTGGGTTCACACTTCTTGCTGCTTTTCCTATTTCTGTATATTTTACTTCTTGAATCAAAATATGTTTCCTTTCAGATAATGTGTGTTATCTTCTAATTTTTCATGGTTTAGACCAATCTTGTTAGGACATCTTGATGCCTTGGACCTTAAGCATTCATTTTTTACCGAATGCAAGTGATGTAATAGCGTGCTTATATCTCTGTTTGAAGGAGTAAGTATAATAACCAGAGATATGATTCTGAAAGATAATAACCAGAGATACGATTCTGAAAGTCTCGTAATAAACTTATGAATGAGAGGTTCCAGTTGTTAACTTGGTACTCTTAATTTTGAGAACCTAGGTAGCAGTTGACACGATCCCAACGTAATGACGTGACTACCTAATCACCCTTCAATAAATAAACGACTTACAGATATGCTAGATATTCATACATGACCATTGCAATCTAATTTCAAGTGGAAAATAAAGTCAAGTTCGGGGGAGAAAAAAGAGTTGAGCAGAGCTGAGATTTGTTAAAATGGTGCATGCAGCTGACCTATCAATAGTTCAGATTGCAATTTTAATGAAATGAACGTAAGCTCCATACACGACACATATAGACATTTTTGCACTACATTATCATGGTACTGGTACGAACAAAATCCCCTTGTACAAACAAATAAGCCCATGAAGAATACATTCAATCAGATTATCACAAGACTCACGTCCTAACAACCTAGACATGCTTCAAGGCTACAACGGGAGCAGAACAATCAAAGTATTGAGAACAGCTTCAGTCTGTCTTAACTGGAGTTTATACATAAGCTCCCGATATCCACCAGTTTGACCTGAAAAAGCACATTCTGAAGTTGAGTTCCAAGGACCTATACATCCCTCAGAACCGGCCAACCTTTTTTGACTATGTCGTTGATCTTTGCATCAATCTGCTTTTGAATCTTCAGGGAGCATAACTCTGCGGCATAGCCATTTAATTTTGCCGCCAAACTTGACCTCTCAAGCTCCTCTTGAGGCAAGTTTCCAACGAGTTGAAGTAGAAATGGATTCCTCTTGAGCTCAAATTTCTGTGGAATTGAAATGTTTAAAATTCATCAGCGATTAATTTGCTCTCATCAAATCTTCTATCTGGGCGTATCACAGATAAACGCGAGAGTGTGAGAGAGACTTTGCAACCATCTGTTAATTCTAAGCCCCATAACTTTTTTGGGCAATTACAACAATTCATATCACAGTTACAAGGACTGTTTTGAAATGCCCACTTAACACAACTATTCTTTCTTCACTTCAGAAGGTTAATGGTCAGTTTCAAAGCTTTCTGACAAAATTTTCAGACTCAGAGAAATTCAACCATGAATTCTTAACCAAAAGCATCAACTTGACAAGCTTATCAGCCTGTAACATTATTTCACAATCCGCAACAAATTACCTCAAACTAAAACCATCTAATAAGTTCATAAGCACTAGCAAAGACTAAACATGCTATGCAGTGAAGAATATCTTAAAGCAAGCCAACAAATAGAAAAAGAGGTTGAGCATCAATTATAATAGAATTACAAAAACCTGATGTTCTGATTCTGCAGGATAGAATATCCCAAGTGGCTGAATTTGAGTCGTTACTACACTACTCCTCAACCGTAATTGCTCTCTTTCCTTGCTAACTACAGCCAATTTGGACTCCTCAGTTCTATTAGTAAAGATGATAGATCTGCACAAACAAGAAAACTAACTACCAGAGGTCTCAACACAGAAGAAAGACGTAGTGCCCAAAGATGTTTACCTGTATTGGTTGCCAACATCAGGGCCTTGCCCGAACACTTGCCTTGAATCATGACTAGACCAGAAAACCTCTAAAAGTTGCCTGAAACTTATCACCCGTGGATCATATTCCACCTGCACACCATTCAAAGAACATATCAGACAAGTTCCAAAACTAATTTCACGAATCTAAAGCCTTGATAACGCTACAGACGCAAAGACAAAGAGTCCAAATTAACCAAGCACTTACTGTATATAATCCGAAAGTAATTGGTAAGACCACCTATTTACTCGTAAGCCAAATTTCGAGGAGGGACTATCTTGTCAGCTTTCTGTTTGAAATACAAATCTAATGCAGTTCGGTAATTAAGTTGGTTAGATTCATCCGTGTCAAGTTCTAATTTTACTAGGACCTATAGCAGATTCACTTGCGTAGGTTGGCTATGGTATTTGAATTACCGATAAAGGCAGTTCATGACATTAGAACATACGCACGTCAATAGCTTAAGCATTCTAATTCGACCAGTAAACAAGATCGACCTTCTTATAGAAAAAGCAATAACACGTACTTGTTGTCAAAATATTATCAACCACTAAAGAACTAAACTTTTGCGTTAAAATAAAAGAGAAATGCAATCTTGTTAGATAAAGGACCTGTACGGACTCGGCATGGTCACCCAAACTCCTGTATTCCGGGTTGGTCTTGGATCCACCGGCATAACCCGCTGTGGTCCGAACCACGCCGTCCAAGCAGCCAAAGACAGCCTCGGATCTCCAGAAGCTGCCAAGAGCGAAAACTGCCATTTTCAAGGGCTGATCGGAAACCTCCCTCGGAGCATTGGAGATCTGATCCGGCATTCGAATGGAGAAGGCGTTGTCGGTCATACCAAGAATGGTGAGTAGAACAACGACGAAGAGACGAGGAAGATGGGCATTTCTTTCTGAGAATGCCATCAGGGTTTGTCTCGGGCAAAGAAGGGTTGTTTGTGGTGGAGCTGATTATGCGGCTGTGACAACGGCTGATTCCGACCGGGTTTGGATTGGAACAGCAACGAGTTGAAACTTCGTCAACCGAATCTTCTCGATTAGTATTGAGATTTTTAGTGATTCACTTTTTGGTTCCTCTGCTTGCGTGATTGTAAGCTAGCGTAGGAGAAGAAAATTGTCCTCTACGACGAGACGACCAGTCGTTGTGACCAAGGCCAGCCTACTACTGCTGCTTCGCCTGGGCGGGTAGAGCTTGCCTAAGCCTACAAGAAACCCTTCCCATTTCCATCCAAGCGTATAGGAATAGGATAATCCGATATCTATTTTTTTTAATTTCACTTATTCAAAAAAAATTATTTTTTTTCTTACGAGGTGTTTAGAAGGGTTTCAATCATAAATGACACCTTTAAGTCATCCATCATCATCATCATCATCATACCCCGAAGTCTTGCATTGAAGCAGGGTCTGGAGGGGCCAGATAGTACGCAGCTTTACCCCAACATTGTAGAGAGGCTATTTCCAGTAGGCACACATGCATATGTGATAACAGAGATGTAAAGTACAAGGAAAACAAAATACGTAAAGATTGGTAATACTTTTAAATATATATACCTGATGGTGACCGTAATCTACTATTACCTTTTGCCTTGTCAAGACCATCTTGTCTTGTTGCTGTCTGCGCTATGCGTCTTCCCTGATCAGTGCCCTGAGAGTGCAGCAAGCCTACGGTAGTATTCGTCCAGCTTAGGAATCTCCTCATAGACCTGAAAAAAAAAACCACTATGGTATGTCGTTTACTTTTATCCTATCACGCCAGACTGTTCTAATCCGAGCCACTGCGGCGATGAGTGCTAACTCTGACATATCTCTCTTGATCACCTCTCTCCAGGTCTTATAAGGCCTCCCTCTCCTCCTCTTATAGTCAGTAAGGGTAATTCTCTCGCCGCATCGAACCGGAGCATCGCAGGGCATCCTGCTCACATGCCCACACTACAACAAAAATAACATACAGTAACACTAGACAATAACACTTTTGACAATATGTTATAAAATACCTATCTACGGTAACATTATATCTTAAAATGTTATGATTCTTAATTTG
>JAOTBA010000203.1:19990948-20003316 GCA_025629845.1 Erythroxylum squamatum
ATTACAAAGTTTTTAATCTTGCTTTATATATTTTTACATTTTCTATTTTAATTTATACATTAAATTTCAATTAAATTTACAGGACATTATTACTGCGCATTTGCGCAGTATTATTCTGCTAGTACTAATAATGGAGGAGTTTTCGATCTGCTTAACCATTAGTTCAATATTATTCACAAGGAGTGCAATAGTACCAGGTGTATTTGACTATTTTCAACGGCCGTTCCAAGGGTCAATAGCATCGGCATAGAAAAATCTTTAAAAAGTCGTAGATAGAGCTCCACCTTGATAAGTAGTTCATGGAAAATCTGTTGGCCAAATGTTACCAGACTCGGTATTAAAAATTGAAAAGAATGTCAAGCTTTGGACAAGTTTTTAACCTTTTTGTCCTCATTAACTGTACAGATCCTACTGAAAACAAGGTAATTGTTCAAATGTATTTACTTCCAACCCTTTTAGTTTTAAGTCCTCCCTGTAATTTCTGCTTCCAGTTTCATTCTTTTCGCAACTGGAGCTGCCAATGCGCTGCCAGTTCTCAACCCAAATGACAAATCATGTTTGTAGGAGCAATTATGGCCATTCCGGCACCCCCTTGAACTGTTAAAATACATGCAGGCCTTCTGAAACTTGGCTTTCGCTTCTGTCAGTTTTACGTTTTCTGCCAATTCCCATTTTTTAATTAAATTGTGACAAGTGTTACTTAGCAATATACTTTGATCCTGCATCTCTGGCTTCCCCATTCCATGTTCTCTTATAAGGTTCTTCATGTAGTTCATATCCTTCACTGAATTACCTGGCATGGCAAACACAGAAGTTGGTTTGGGAGGCATCATACCTGAAGTGAGTGAAACTAGGGGGCTTGCATTTGGTACTTTTGGTTCGTTTGAGATGGAACACAATGCATGCTGTAATGTATTGGGATTGGAATAGAAGTTTCCAACTATTGGTCTCGCTGCTGAGACACTGATAGACTCTGGGGTCGGCGAAGGAATTGATTGAGCTGTTCGCTTTAGTCCCAATACTGGGGCAGTTTCTGGTTGTATAGGCATCTTAACTGCCGTTAGGTTTGGCTGCTTCTTATTGGAGATATGGAGCAAAGCTCCACTTGTTGGAGTTGGGGTTACGGATGTGGAAGCTTTTTGCGAGGATACACTATCTGAGCTTACTGCTGGCTTCGAGATTGGCAGGGTCTTGCCGGGCAAATCATGAATTGGCGCCAAACCCGGCAGTGGATTTGCTACAAGGTCAGGTTCTTTGTAAACATTCATTAGTTTCTGAATCATCTGCGGATCTTTGAAAATTTTAACAAGCAAATCAGTGTCAATTAGGCTCCCATGCTCTTTGCTTTTGGAAATGGCAGCCACGGCTGCAGAAGCAGCTGTAATGATATCAGCATCTTGACCAGATGACTTTCCAGGTGCCTGCTTTTCTTTGAAAGGTGTCTCCAAGACAGAAGTGCCAAGTTTTGATGAATGTAAGGATTCATACAATGGCAGACTCTGAGATTTAAAAGGAGTGTTATCTGATGTTGGTATTTTTGGAGGTACATATTCGACTTCAACTTCTTCGATAGGGATAAGTGGTATGGCAGGGGTAAGGCTGTCATCATAACATTCACATTCTGTCTCCAAAGAAACAGATGGGCTGTACGAAAGATGTGCATTAGTCTAGTCTTAAACGTCTTGGATATCATACTAAAAGAGACGTTAACATCTGTAGAAAACTTTACCTAGCAGGAATGGCAGAAGGGTGCGGGTACATTGCTTCAAGCACTCTCAATTCTCTCACCTTTTGTGTCTCTGCCTCTTGACTGTGTTCACCAGCAGCAACATCCCAGCTATAACTCATAATAAACTGTTTCAAACACACCATAAAAAAAAAAACGTTCAAATTCCGGACTAAATGATTACATTTCATCATCCATATCACTCTGTACCAATGCATAGGCCTACAGAAACAGAAAATTCTTTACTTACATTGGGTGGACACTTCCATTCAATTCTACGGATGCAGGGTAGTTCTTTCAATGGATTCAAATAGTCATTGCGTTCAAACCCAGGGGGGAAGTCACTAGAATCCCTACTCTTTGAAGTCTGAAGTATCCCTGTAGTCTTTCTGTTACGATGATGATGAGTTTGGACACCAACTTTTGACGGACAATCCTCTGGGACATATAGCTTCACCTGCGTAAATGCATAATGAATTAAGTCAATTCAAAGAACATGATAACGAGTCCAATAAAGCTTGCTTATCCCCGAAACAACTCAACAGATAAAATCTCAGAAAAGAACTCAACAAATAAAATTTCAGGGCATGCCCGAAAAAGTTATTGATGGAGAAACTGCATTGAAGCGAGTTATCAGACAATAAATTAGGGACCTCACAAGCATTAAGCATTGAGTGATAAGGAAATTCCACTGTAATCTTTAACATGATAAGTTTAGAAATTCAGATAATTAGAATGCATCCATAATGGATTCCCCTACACTCATAGAGCCACTGCATACAGAGACAGTCAGTCACTTAAAGTTAAAACCAAGTCAGAGCCTCCATAAGAATGATAACTTTCACACTCAAATCAACCAAGGCAAGGAGATCCAACATCTATATGACCGATATTTGTTTCGGGAATTCCAGCAAACTAGACAGACATCACTTTGCTGTAGCTCATCTTCAAATTGCAGGCAAGAAGTATGACAGTATGGATGCAGTTCTTTATTGCTTGCTCGTGAAATTTGGTAGCATTTGCACCATAAAACTAAAGGATAAAATGCCAATTTCGTCAGCCTATCTTAAGGATAAATTGTTTTGCAAGCTCTCCATTTTATTAACACCTAAGTATATCCTCCAATGTGTCCAAATAAATAATGAAGAGAGAGAATCAGCAATACAGACTCTTCTTTCCTAAATCATCATCATATCCAACTTCGACACGTATATCTCATACAAATTAGTAAATGTATCAGCAAGGTAGTATCCTAAACAAATTCTTCCTCATACTTAGTCAGACAAGAGAAAGGAATGAAAATTGGTCAAACGTATTATTTTAGATACACTCCACTGCATCAACAGCCATCTATGGACAACTCTACGCAGTGATTTATTATCTGATAGGAGTAGAATAACCTTAACAAATTGTTCTCTTTTAATAAACATTGCATCTGGGCATCTGATATATACAAGTCAAGCGATGCTATTCTGAAATCCAGTTATTGTATATTTGATGTCCATATCTGATTTTGATTCCTTATATTATCCACTGAATATGCATTAAATTAAACTGACCTTAATATTACAGAACCTAAGAAGTCCTTCGTAGCTTTAAGACTGTATTTACGAGTTACGATTGAATTGGATATACTTTTTTACCAAAAGTGACCAGTGGTGCAACGTTTCACTTAATCCAATTCCGAAAAATATATCAATTCCAATCTCCTTTTAAAATATTAACCCTTTTGCTCTTTTAATCATCCATGTGCTGTATTACTAGTCATCATCATCATATATGGAATTTGTTCTTAAACCCATCATTTTGTTGCCAAAAAAGAATATGTATTACAAAAAGGTACAAATTAATCGATATGCTAACTGCGACCTCTATTCTTCAGCGCCATTCAGTTTACTCGTCGCCAAAGGTGGAAAGTTCATGCTTTAACATTGAATCTTTATTCCCACCAAGTTTAATAATCTGTACGTTTCTTAACTTCTTCTCACGTCGATTGAAAAGCAAATAGATTAATTGAACAGATCAGATTATCAAACCCTAAGTTCAGTACAACACGAACCTTTTGATATTTCTTGAAACTATTGGATTTAGGAAATAAGAAAAATCTGAAAGAATAAATTCAACAAAAAAAATAGATATAGTTGGATAACAAGAAATCACGGTTATACCTGACAAAGTTTACCATCTGACGCCCACGAAACCCTGTTCACTTTCCCCGATCGCTTCATCGTTCAAAACTTGATCTCGCTTCCAATCAAAATATTAGTATTCGGTATGCGGAAACGCAAACAGTTTCCTTAATCAGATTTAGAAAACTGTATGTTCCAAAACAATAATAGGACAGTTTTTCTTAGTCACAGTTTTCAACCTTATTTCGATAATAAAATCAGATGCGAAACCCTGGGATTTCAACTGATTCTTCCAAGACGAGATTTCGGCGTAGGAAGATTGGGAAGAGAAACCCTAGAGAGCTTTATCGACGTACGTCTTCTTTTTCCTTAAATGTATTTGTATTTGATGGTGTGGGGTAATTTATAGGGTGCGCGTTCCTCCTAGTTGGCGGACTAGGACGATAGAATCCTCTTTGGATCGGTGATTCCTGTTAATTGGAGTCCTAAATGGAGTTGGAGTTGGAGTTGGAGTTGGGTCAATAACTGAAAGCTATGCGTCCCCAAATATCAAACAGTATATTTAGCTCGGGTTTGTACGTAGGCTATTTTATTTTTATTTATTTTTTATATACATTAGATATCTCCATTTTTATTGGACTAATCCTAAGCTCCTATGATTCCACCCTAAGAGTCCTAGAGGAAGTAAATCTAAAACTCCAAGATTCCTACGCACAAAAAGTTGTTACATACCTTACTCAGCATCAAGTTCCGTAAAGTTAAAGAATCATCAACAGGGAAAATTCTTCTCTCCCTTCCTTTTTTGATAGCTCGAACTCAAGATCTTCTATAAGAGAAAACCTTAAACGAGGAGTTGAAACCAATCAAGCCACTCCCAATTGTCCATAGGCTATTTTATTTTTGATAGACACACGTATAAACGTGATAAAAAAAGTAGTATAGTAATAATATAATAAAAAATTATAAATAAGATTAAAAAAAGTAAATAAATAAAATTAAACAATCTTCACCAAAAGTATGTGTCAGTACAAACATGTGACAATGGTAAGTAGCCTTCACAGATGAAGTTTACACACAGCAAGAACAATATATGTGATTCAAACTCAAATGCTGATAGTATTTCAAAATCTGACGAAAAAAAGAAATCAATCAACTGGATGCAAAGCAGAACTATCAATTAAATGTAACAGTCGTACAAATTCATTGTTCCATGAAATAAAAATGTGAACAGAAGATATTACCTGAAGGCGCCATTTGGTTGCTTCATTTGCTTCAAGAAAGTGTACAGCTTACTTCTATTAATCGACAACAATATATAAAATCAATCGTGCAAATTGACATTCAAAGTTGTAATTTCTTAACACATACATTTCATTGAAAGAATAATACTAAAATATCACTTCAACGCTAAATATCAAATCTTTATTTTCAAACTAAATTTTACAAAAATGTTTATTTATTTTTTATATCTTGTAAATTAAATAGAAACAAACAATTAAAACTAAAACACAATATCAATTCAATGTTATCCAAAATGATAGGCACAAATTAATATCTGATCTTGAATTATTTAGCAAAATAGATAACCAAATATAAATTACTCAAATAAGTATTATTCTTTTAAGTTGTGCGTTTGATTTACTTAAATAAAATAACTTAATTATTATAAATTTATATCAATTTATTTAGCATGTTTAAGACTATATTACTCCACATGACTATAAAATGAAAATAAAAGGAATTGGTTGAAAATGGAAAAAAGGGACAAATTTAATTCAAATGTTTAAACCAAAATCTAATTTAAATCTTAATGTCTGGTAGTATTAAAAAAGAAGCTCAATGATATAAAAGTATTTTGTTTAGACCCCACATTGACATAATTATAAGCTTTCGTCTGGGTTCTATATATTAAAACTTGAATACGTTGATATTTTTCTATTAGTTTACATGGATCTCAAATTGTCAGTTGGGCATCCCAACTAGCTAGGAACATAATCCCACTAATCTTACCTATTAACTTGACAATTTTGGGATTGTTCCAATTCCTAAATCACAAAATCACTCCCATCTTAGTATATTGTCTTTGTTTGTCATTGCTTCTTCTTTTCTTCATCTGCATCTTTGTTTGTCTTCATTGACATTGGTTGTCGTCTTCATCATACTAGTTCAACTCAAACACAAGTAAATCAACTCACATTTGTTCTAAAGTATTTGTATTGAACTTTTGTTAATCAAATATCGTTATCCATTGTTTAGTGCATAGTAGATATTGTGACCCCTTTTTCATGTTTGCTTTGTGGAGGAATCTAATTTATAGGTAAGTACGTGCTTATGGTTTTTTCATTATTTCTTATATATCTGTACATATGGTTCTAGTTTCGATTATCGATCTCTAATCTTCTCTATTCTTTTACTATATTGCTTGTATGATTTATTTATTTATGTTATTATCCTTATCATGACCATCACAAACATTAAGTCCTTGAGGTTACCAAAAATGAAATAGAAAAAAGGATGAGTGTAGGTATGTGGGAGCTTTGGAAGTGTTCGAGACTACTCAAAACATGTAACAAAAACGTAGGTAGAAGCAATATGGTGTTGAAGGGAAGCACACATTCATTCATAACAAGATAAGGATAATTGTTCCATATGATGATGTGGTTGTTTGTAATCCAAAAGACGATTATGTATAAGTTTTAGGAAAATGGATAAATATTGAATCATATTATGTTTTTTAAAACAATGATAGAGAATTTATGTTATAGACCTGTGTAAGAACCAAAAGGAAATAGTTTTAGGCAATAAGAAATGTGTCACTATTTAAAAATTATATTTTATAGTTATATTTAGGGGAGCTATGGCCTTAATGATTTGGAATTACTTTAACGTTTTGTCTTCCATCAACATTTATTACAAGGTCTTATTGTTGTTCTATCTACCTTTACTTTTTAAGTTATGTATTTTTTTTTCATACTTTGACCATTTTAACCTATTGTCTTTGTCATATATTAGATGTATAATATAAGGGTCAAGCCTATAAAGTGTCTTAATTGCCAAGTTTTTATGTGAAGGCCCAAGATAGCATATTCTAATTCTCATAATCTTTAAAATCTCTGATTTGTTGGGCAAGAATATATTACACATTGTCAACTCTGGTTTTTAATATCATTTAAAATGAGAAAGGATTACATTACTTCAACTAATCATGATTTTAGAATAGGTTTATATGGATCTATTATATATATATAACTGATAAGTACTAATTGCATTATATTTCATCATTATTTTAAGAGTATTTTATTTACGTTTAGAGATTTCTATAGATTGGGTACTTAAAGTGGTTTATAATTTGTTTTAGGATTTATTATAGCTCTCCAATGAAGAAGGTGTAATTTGGGCAAGTTGGAGTGAAGTTGAAGAAGTCTTAAAGTGATTTTAGATAATATGGGCTAAATATAGTCCTATGTTCAAATTGTGGTCAGCAATATGGTACCGTATTCTTCCCGTGTAGTAAATCAATCCATTATGCTTCTTCCATAAATTGCCACATGAAGGAACGTGGCTTATGTTAGCCCCATGTTAGTCCTATACTGGTCAAAATTTTAGGGTTTTCTTGAGATAAAAAGGAGAGAGACATAATGAAAAAAAAAAAAAGAAGAGAGAGCCATAGGAAAGGACTAGAGACTAGTCAAGAGGAGAAAATGGAGTTGAATTTAAATATCTTAGGACAATAAAGGGAGAATTTTGGAGAACAATTTAAGATTCCATAACGAATTAAACAAAAAAATCAAGATTTCAAGTTCCATAAGAATTAAGTCCTTTTGTTTTATTTTCTTTCTCTCTCATATGTAGTTTATGTTGGATATTTTAATTATTAATGTAAGAAATATGGCTTGATGTTGTGGCCTAAATTTTCTATAAGCCCATATTACACTTGGTTTAGGGTTTTCTTAGTTTAATAATATATTAAATCTTAACCGTTAATTTAGTACTTGATGGACGTACAAGATTTAATGTCAACAAATAAGTTGATATAAACTAATCATCTCTCTATCCTAATTAAGTACTGAGAAAACATAAATACAGAAAGAACGTGTTTGTGTATTAAGCTATCCATCAAGCTATCGTATAGAAAGAGGGTTAAGAGAGAGAAACTAGTTTGTGATCGTTGAAAGCTTTCTCTCTACATCATGAAGAATTCCAAAAGTAAGGTTTTGTACCATTTTTTGACTAGTATCGATCAGTATAGTACGAAACCCATATCCTTGTTTCTAACCATATGAAGATCTTACTAAACTAAAATATTGACAATATGTGGGCATGTTATGAATATAATATGAATGGGAATTCTTCCTATACATATATGAACATAGAGTCAATCTCAAATTACTGTGAAGATGCAAACTATATAGTTGTATATAGGGGAAAACTAAGAGCTAGGAACAATCCTTTCTTTAATACTTACAAATTTAGATGGATAAATAACTCTAATTTTTTCTGGCAGGAGTAAGGATATGGAATAGGCAGACCTATAATACCACTTGGGTTCCAACAGAAACCTCTATTTTTGCAAGCACTATTTCATAGAATATAAAGATAAAAGAGATGCTCGAGTAATATATGTTTTCTATTAATGAAAAAATGGATAATTTGGAGAAACTTGAGTCTTAAGTGGGACAACTTAAAAATGTGATGTAGTCAAGATGTGCACTCATTCACAACTTAGAAGTGCAAGTGAACTAATTAGCCAATATGATTGGTGAAAGAGGCCAAGGCGAGATTTGTAACAACATAAAGGTAAACTCAAAAGATTAAGTGTTAGCCATCATATTGAGAAGTGGCGAAACATTTAATGTTGCAACTGATAAAGAAGAGGAAGTGCAATAGTAAGACACACCTAAGGGAGAAAACAAAGTGAACAGAAGCATTAGCATATCAATGTCAGTCTTATATTCATCTAGCATCAATTTGAAGTAGAAGCTTCAACCCAAGGTCAAACTTTATGTGCCACTCATTCCATATCCTCAGAGGTTGAAAAAGAGGAAGGATAAAGACAACTCCGAGACATTCCTTGATAGCTTCAAGAAGTTGCCCATTAAGATCTCCTTTATCAAAGCATTAGGCCATACACCATCATATGTAAAGTTTTTTGAATGAAGTTATCTCTAAAAAATTAAAATTAAGAATTATACTATATCACCTTCAACTAATGATTGTTGTGTAATCTTGTAGAGAAAATTACCTCCAAAGTTAAAGTATTTAAGGAGTTATATTATTCCATTTTATTTTGGTGCTTCTGATGGTAATAAATATTTATATGATTTAGGTGTATGTAATAATCTTATACCTTGATCTCTTTTCAGGAAGCTTAGAATAAGAGAACTAAAGTTGATACTAGTATTACTCTAACTATTTGATAGGTCCTTTAGCACCCAATTAGGATAGTGGAAGAACCAATGGCTAATGTGAGAAAACTAATTTTACCTACAAATTTCTTAATAATAAATATGGAATGAATATTTTGTATATTTTTTACATACAATTATGTTAATTTAAAGTTGGTGTTTTGCTTCCTTTTTTTTAATAAGGGATATGGAAATGCTTAAAAGTTAAAACATATTTATCATATATGTTAATTTTATACATTAGGTTGAATTTTTTTGGATTGAGCTAAATTTTGAAGGATTATAGAGTGAATATGATTAGACGCAAGTAGCTGAGTGTTTAACAATTTGATGGACTTTACAATTAAATGAATAATTAAAAAATTGGATTTATACGATTGATTTGTTAAATTCTTTCCCAAAGCTCCTATATATTTAAGTTAAGAATAATGAGAATGATTTGCTTGAGGAAAAGAAAATGATCAAGTTTGGGAGAATTTGGCAAGTGCTAGTCACACTATAATTTAGTACTACATGAGAGAATTTTGCTTATATTTGGATAATCTTTTTAAGGATTTGGTACTTAGTTTAGTTTATAATTTATTTTTAGGCCTTATTCTAGCTCTCCACTGAAGAAATAGTGAATTTAGGAAAGTTAAAATCAAGTTGGAGCAGTTTTAAAGTGAGTTTGGATAAACATGGGATGGATATGATCTTATGTTTAAAACAAGATTAGCAATATGATACCTTATTGTCCCTTTATAGTCAATTGGTTCATTATACCTTTTTGACAACTTGTCATATGAAGGGAAATAGATCGTTGTTGGTCCAAGGTTAGTTGAAATTTTAAGGTTTTATTGACATGAAAAGGAGAGAAATACGTTAAAGAAAAGGAGGGAGTCATCTGGAAAGACCAGAGACCAAATAAGAGGAGAAAAATGAGCTGAACTAGAATGTCTTAGGACAATAAAGGGAGAATCTTGGATAAATATTCAATATTCCATCAAAATTCAAACAAAGAACATCAAGATTTCAAGAGTCCTTGTGTTTCGTTTTAATCTTTGATTTCCTTATTTCTAACATAAACTAAATCCCTACATAGGATTTAGTACAAATATATTAATGTATGATTAATTATTGCTTAGCTTATATCCATTCTCTTGATCTTAATTGTTGAATTCTATCCATCATTGATTTAATATTAGGAATTATATGAAAGAATGAAAGGAGAAGTATAATATGTACACAAGGAGAATAAACATTATAGATTAAGAGAAAGTGATGCCCAAGACTATTGTGATAACTAATAGATTAAACGTATTTAATGAGTTTAATTAAAGTTAACTGTGCATAAAAGGTGGTAATTCCTTAATTCAGTATACTATGTGCCTCAAAAAAGGCATAAATATCTTAAATTAATTGTTATTTCAACTTTTATTTAAGTAATCTTTCTTGATAATTAAAATTACTCATAAGTGAACCCCAAAGCCTTAATATTTGTTTATATTGATTTATTTTTTTTATTCAGATTGTTTTAGTTTGCCTATAAATTTAAATACTTTTTTATAAATTCTTATTTAATTTTATTTAATTATTTTTCTATGATTAATAGGTTCAGTAGTTGCAAACTTACTGGGATTGATAACCTGAAGCACTCTAGATTTAAAACTTTCTACAATTGATTCTTTTCACTTCTCGACTAGATTAGTCATTATCTTAGACCCTAACTTAAGTTTGATCATATATTTAACATGAGTATATGAAATTTAGCTTGAAATATAAGTTATAAGCTTTAAAAGTGATTAATGTATTTTTAACCTTAGAAGTGTCCCATAGTTTGTCAATATTTTAACTATTTTTAGCCCCTTTTTATCAAGTAATATCCAATAAGAAACATTTGTCATTATCGTGTAGTATATTATGTATGATTCCTTCGTTGATGATCCACAATCAACAAAAACCATCACTACAACAAAAACGACATACGGTAACAGGTGATAAGTGTTATTAAATATGAATGATAACACTAATGAGTATGCTATGATAGCCCATGTTACTAAAGATATGATGCTTTAGTAACAGTTTTGACATGTTATTGTCGAGTTTAATATGACATTTATTGATAGTTATAAATGCGTTTATATTACATTTTACAAATGCTATAAATTAGTTATTTGTAACATTTTTAAAATGTTATATATTAACTTTTTTTAATATTCTAAAATTGTTATAGATATGTATTTTGTAACATTTTGAAATGTTAAAAGTGACTTTTTCATAACATTATTTAAATGTCATTATTGAGTTTATTATAGCATTTATTAATAGCTACAAATGATTTTAGGTTACATTTTGTAAATGTTATTAATTAACTATTTATAACATTTTTCAACTGTTACAGATTAACTTTTTACAACATCATTAAAGGGTTATAAACTTGAATTTTGTAACATTTTAAAAATATTATAGATAAATTTTCCATAACATTGATAGAACGTTGTTGTTGAGTTTATTATAGCATTTATTAATAGTTACAAATGATTTTATATTATATTTTATAAATATCATTAACTAGCTATTTGTAATATTTTTGAACTGTTATATATTAAAATTTTGCAACATCATTAACATATAATAGATATGAATTTTGTAAATTTTTCATGACATTGATAAAATGTTGTTAAGTTTATTACATCATTTATTGATAGCTACAAATAATTTTATATTATATTTTATAAATGTTATTAATTAGCTATTTGTAACATTTTTAAGCTGTTATATATTAACTTTTTGCAACATCATTAACATGTAGTAGATATAAAATTTGTAACATTTTAAAAATGTTACAAGTTTTCCATGACATTGATATAATGCTATTGTTTAGTTTATTGTAGCATTGTTGATGCTATTACAATAATGTTACTAATATATCTTGTGTAACTTA
Organism: Erythroxylum squamatum; assembly: GCA_025629845.1. Taxonomy (NCBI): domain Eukaryota; kingdom Viridiplantae; phylum Streptophyta; class Magnoliopsida; order Malpighiales; family Erythroxylaceae; genus Erythroxylum; species Erythroxylum squamatum. Next base: position 20,003,132 of record JAOTBA010000203.1, read on the forward strand.
TATAAATAATGGTACACTAATGTGGAAATAAATTTATAACTATAAAATTAACTTTTCAAAAACATATTTTGTTATTCATCAAAGATGAGCAAATCATAGATAATGAACACATAGACACTGATAACAAAAAGCAATAACATATGTCTCTAAATCGTTATTCCAAAATAGTTCCTAAATTATTGAAA
>JAOTBA010000203.1:20004831-20017602 GCA_025629845.1 Erythroxylum squamatum
ACAACTTTGTACAAAACGCGCTGAAGGCGATTGCCTTTAGGGCACTCTAACAATCTTACAAGAGTGTACAAGTCGATTTACACTAACAAATAGACCTAAAAATATCAAATTAATAGGCAATTAAAGAGAGATCTTAATTGTTTATTAGTTACCTATAAGATTGTTTCAAATCTAATTGGATAGTTATGAAGAGTATTTATAGATTGAGAGGTCATAAATCGATTTCTATTTATTTAATTTGGATTATTTGGTTAAGTCTCAAGAGAGGGTAATCATAATTATTAGATATCTAAGGTCGAGTATGACTAAATCAAGAAGTTGAAGTGAAAACAAATACGAATATAAGTAATTCCTAAGTTTTCACCATTGACTAATCAGTCACTTCACTGCTTCTTATTTCATCATTCAATTATCAATTATTTTATTTTTTATTTAATTCTTAGTTATTTCATCATATTTTTTACCTTTAACAACGTGTACAAAAATTGTTAGGTAACTAATACAATCCTCGTGGAAATGATACTTTTGATATTATAAGATACAATTCGTATACTTGCAATAAAGAAAGTTTTAAATTAAACTTCAACAAGTTTTTAGCATTGTTGTTGGGAATTGTAAAGTTAGCATCTAGTGCAGTTTGAATTACTTTTTAAGGATTTTAAAACATGTCTTGTGTGATTACAAGTACCTGAACACAAGAGCAACTAGGAGTCTAAACAAATTCTTAGATACATAAGTTTCCGACATCATTAAGTAAGAGAGGGATATTTGAAAAGTAAGATGCCAAGAAGTTATAGAGATATCAACGGTAAATAAAAAAGAAAATAAGAAGGACAACAAATAATTCTTATAAGATTTAGTTGAGATTCAATGCTAATTAATAAGGGATCATAAGACCACCAGTATAGAGAAAAAAGAAAATAAGAAGGACATCAAAAAATCCTCATGGACTTTATGAGGTTGGGATTCAATGCTAATTAATAAGGGATCATAATACCAACAGCGTAGACAAATACTTTTGACATTAAACCATCTTTGTTGATCATATTGCAAACTAATGTCCAATTTTATGGACTGATTAATGAGGATCCTAATGCTCATTAGACCAATTTCTTAGAAATATGAGTCACTTTTAGGATTAACGGATTATCAGAAGATGTAGCCAAGTTAAGGCTATTCCCATTCACATTTAAAGAGTAAGCTAAGGCATGGTTGAATTCTCTTAGCCCAAAGAACGTGATGATATGGGAGCAGTTGGTATAAGCATTTTACCTAAGTACTTCCTATTAACAAAGACAACAAGGATCATAAAGGATATAACAAATTTCTAGCAAAGTGAAGGGGAATCACTGTATGCAGCTTGGGAAAGATTCAAGGAGTTGCAAGGAAGTTACCTATACTATAACTTATCAAAGGGGTAAATCCACCCACTAGAGATACCACTAATGCAGCAACTGAAGGTTCATTAATACGGAAGACAGTTAATTGATTTACATGAGTTATTAGAGGAGACGGAAAATAATAGTTATCTATAGACGTCATAATGGAGTAGACATCAACCAACCTCCAGAGATAAGAAGAGAGTACTTATTGTTGATTCAGTGACAACATTACAAGCTGAAGTAGTAAACTTGGCCAAACAATTAAACAACTTGAAAGCCACTTCTCCCAACCCACTTAAAGCAATACAACATGGATGTGAATTGTGCAGTCAAGAAGGCCATGTTACAAATAAGTGCCTTCTAGTGGACCATAACAATATGAACCAACTCAATTTCATGGGAGCACAAATAGGTTGAGGCGGTAACAATTAGTATTCTAATACTTATAATACTGGGTGGAAGAACCACTCAAATTTATCTTAATCTAATAATATCGGTAATCAAATGAGAATACAAGGCCTACCAGGATTTCAACAAGATAGGCTTGATTCATTAGAATTAAAAAAGGACAAGGTAATGGATATGTTGAATTCTAAGTTCATAAGCCAAGATTATAGCCAAAAGAGGATGGAAACTAAGTTTGACCAACTTACAAAGAATCATGCTCTTCCATCTATAATTTGGAGGTTCAAGTGTGCTAAATAGCTAATGCATTGTCTACATGAAATTTGGGGAGTCTCCAGGGCAATATAGAGTCTAATCTAAGGGAGAAACTGATGACCATTACACTTAGAAGTAGGAAGCAGTTAGTTAAACCCACTGAGAAGAAGGTTTAACCCCATACTGATGGATGCTCAGAGAAGGAGGATGAGAAAGAGGAGGAGAAAAAGGAACCACTATATGTCCCACCCTCTATATGTGTCAAAGTTCCTATTTCCATAAAGGATAAAGAAGAATCCGGTGGATACTCAATTTTCAATTTTTTTAGAGAAGTTGAAGAAATTGCAAATTAACTTATCCTTTATCGAAGCCTTGGAGAACATGCCTAAGTACGTGAGTTTCTCAAATACATCATATCAAATAAGCAAACTTAAGAGGACAATCAAATGGTCTCCTTGATAGAGAGTTGCAACTCTATAATTACCAGCCATATAGCCTCGAAATGAAAGGATCCATGGAGTTTTACTATACCCTATGTAGTTGGTAATTTATAATTTTCTAAGTGTTTATGTGACTTAGGTGCAAGTATTAATGTTATGCCTTTGTCTATTTTTAAGAATTTAGGGCTAAGAGATGTGAAGCCAACATCCATGCTCATTCAGTTAACAGATCAATCAATAAGAAGTCATTTGAAATGGTGGAGGATGTGTCAGTTAAAGCGGGCAAGTTTATTATTCCTATGGATTTTGTAGTGCTAGGCTTTGAAAATGACCAAACATGTCCATTAATTATTGTTAGAGCATTTATGAATAAGGGAAGAGTGTGTTGGTAAATGTCAATGAAGGGAAACAAATTCTTGAGATTGGTGATAAATAAGTTAAGTTATATATGAGCAAGACAAAGAATCCGAAGGAGGAAATCTCTTACATGAAGATTGATATAGTTGATGAGTGCGTAAAAGACTAAAAGGAAAGTTATAAAGAAGATGATGATATTGAAGATGTAAAAGATGATAAATAGCTAGAAGAGGAGGAGTTTGGTAACAAATCAAAATAGGAATCATTAGTAAGGACAGAAACACCCATGTTACCCTCCATTGAGAAACCACCCATTCTAAATTGAAAATCAATGGGGAACAAGAAAAGAGAGTGGTAAAGACAATTAGAAAGTGAACAAGAGCCATAGGATGGAAAATTTTAGACATAAGGAGCATAATTTCTAGTGTGATGATGCATTGGACCTTAACATCTAAAAGAGGAGCTATTTGAAAAAATTAAGCTAAAACATTGAAGCTAATGATCTTAAAATTAGCAAGTCATGTTTTAGTTAGGTTTGTTTGTAATTTTGTGTGCATTTATTTCCGTATTTTTATGATTTTCCAGTAAGTTTGATTGATGGATATTTATGGCATAAAATGTGTCTAAGTTCCTTCTTTGACACCATCACCACCACGATCCCCATAAATACTATTGCCCTTATCTTTTCATTTCTTTTATTTTTGTTTATTACATTAGTTATATGTTTTGTTTAATTTTGCATCATTTTTCACATTGAGGACAATGTGATACTCAAGTGTGGAGATGTACATGATGCAAATTGCATATCATTTATGTATGACTTTGCATTTACATTGTGTTAATTTTTTATTATGTTAACAGTGTGTAAATTTTTACTACATCATTTTACATTGTGTATTTGTGTTAATGTGTTAATGGCATGAAATTGAAAGAAATTAGCTAATCTATAAACATGATCATTTAAATTATGAAGAAACATTAGCTTGTAAAGTTGTGTTTTAAGTATTTTTTTAGGTGAATATACATATTGTTTAGAATATTATACCTGTTCTTTCATTTTATGAAACTTGTTTGGATGCACTTATGAGTGAATGAATTTAATTTGGTAAGCATCATTAGTAGATTTTTGTGGAAATGTATTGGCTAGGAAAAAATGATGTAGGCTAGTAATATATATTAAAAATAGATAAAATTTTAATAAATGTGTGTTCTTATTTCGATTGTCCTTTTACAAAAATTTGGGTTAAGAATAGAACAGGTGGCTAGTTGTGAGTTGTGATATAGCTCAGTAACCAAAAGCATTCATGACAAATTGTTCGTCTTTGGTTCAGAAGGCTAGAACAACACTCCAATCAAGCTAAATAAAACCTAACCTAGTTGAGTAGGTGAGGGGCATTCATGACATATAAAATTAGAATCTAATAGTGCATATAGCTTATAATTGTCAACTAAACCTCTTAAACCCTTTTAAACACTTGGATAATCTGAAATGACCCCAAAATATTTAAAGCAGTGGAATCCCATACCTATTCTTCAAAAAAATTGCAAAACAATTCAGGAATGAATGGAATAAAGTAAAAATCATACCTTGAATAGATGAAATCCCAAAGAAAATAGGTTAGAGGAATTTTGCACAGTGTATAGGTGAGGGAGCATCGACCAAATGAGAGAAGTGAGAAGGAAATTTGAAAAATCAATTTTGGGTAGCGAAGGAGAAATTTTAATATGATTTTTTGTAACACAGGTGGTAACATGACCATGTAGCTAGCCTGTATTAAACACATTAGAGTTAATATTTAGTGGACATGAACGTGTTGAGTGTGTTTGTCTAAATGTGTTATGATAGGACTTAGCACGAGCTATAACATAAGCATATATCTAGGTTATGTTAAAAATAAATATAACAAATTAGATGGGCGTGTTGGGACTTAATATGACTATACTAACACTAAAATTGAAAAATAAAATCTTTATAGCCGCCAACATGGAAGTGTTGGTGGATGTGTATCTTTTTGTAACTTTTATAAAAATAAGGAGGAACATAATTCAACATGAGCATGTTAATGGTTGTGTACCTTTCTGATTCTCAAAAACTTACCTAGTTTTGGCAACATGGTGTGTAGAAGGGCGTGTGGGTGACTAACTAGGATTTTTCAGCAAAATGGTCACTAATATGGGCATGTTGGCGTCTGTATATATTTTTGTAACTTTTTAGCACCTCTTTTCAAGATGGAATATAACTTTGTATTTACTTGACATGGGTGTGTTAGTCTAAACGACCATCAATATAGGCATATTGATGGCGTGGAACTTTCTGTAACTTTTTAACTTAGCCAGTTTTTCACTTGCTGCCAAATTGTAAATCCACACACATACTTAAACTATAAAAGAGGAAAATAACACCTATAAAATCATAAACCAAATATAAATATAATACTAAAACACAAAATTTAATATAGATATAAATGAAACTGAAGAAATTAAAGCTTAAAAATATGTAATAAATATAATCAAAATAAAAATGCCAAATTAAAAATTTTGAGTTACCTTCCAAGAAACACTTGTTTGCATCTATGCAAGCCCTTCAATAACTTGGATCTAAAACTGGCTTCTTGCTTTCACCCATCTTCCTAAATAAGGGCTTATTAGCCTACAAAAAGGTTATATGCTACAATATAATAAAGGCACAGACATCAAATTGGTAAAACTCAGTAAATCCTCGAACCTAACCCTTTTTAATAACAAACTCTCAATATAACAAGGATTAATAAAACTCTCTGGAACTTTGATTGACTCTGAAAGTTTGTTATGTGGCAACTAGAAGCTCTTCGTACTTAAGATGATTGTCGATGACTCCTTAATAACATCCTTATTTGGCTCCTTCTCTTCACCTTCCTTCTCTTTTTGAACAACAGCTTCCTCCTTTTCTTCAACCTATAGCTCCTCTCCCCTCCTTAAAGTTATCATTTTCATCTATTCCCTCATATCTAACTTAATTTATCTGGACAAAGCATAGAGTTCTTTAGCCAACCTATAGCTTCTCTTAATGTTGTTATTGCAGAAATATAGATGAAGCATGATTGTTTGATAAAGTCATAATAACTTCTCCACTTTGGATTATAAATATTCCTATAAGGCATGCCTTTAGGCCAGTTATCCATGTAAGTTGGATGCTTGATGCCTGACATTCAAAAGTTGGGTGGTCATCCCCACAAATGTCACAACATATCATAAATATTAGTTGCACGTTTTTAATACATGTCACCATACCTCTCGTTCCTAGCTTCCAAAACTTCCATAAGCGATGGCATAATATAGTCTTCCTAAGAATAATGTCCTCTCTATCCATCTATTGTGTTTACTGGCTATAATAATGAATATCCAAATCTTGAAAATAAGCCACAACATAAGAATAAGACAAAAAGCTCTAAAAATAAATAAATAAACAAAAATAAAAGAAAGTGAAAGTGAAAGTGAAAGAAAAAATAATGGCTAGATTAATAGAAATCAAGCTCTCCTAATATTTTAGTCCTCAATAACGACATCAAAAACTTGACGGAATCTCTTGTGATGTATATAATTAACTTAACTCCTTTAATTTATCGACTATCTAAGACAAGTGCACTATTGGTCTATAGTATAGGCCTCATGATTCCAAATGTCGATCCCACAAAGACTATGAGTAATAGTAATGACTTTTCCTATGATCTAACCAAAAATTAATATGAATGTGATAAATCATATTTAAAATAAAAATAAGTAAATTTAAAACAAATCAACATAATCAAAGAAACTAAGGTAGCCAAATAATGAAAAATCAACCAATTACATGATTATAACTAGACTTTGGATCCCTACTAGGATTCTCATGCAATCATTATTTTGTTAACCAATTTATTCTAAAATTCATTATACTGTGGAAATTTATAAATTATGTTAATATCTTTCTCAAGGCTATTAACATCTAATTACAGATTCATCAATTGAAATCTCTCTCATTAAAACTCCTAGAATTATAATATTCAATTTATGAATTTTAATATTAGGTTTAACCCTAATCTAGAGGATTTATGTCAACCTATCTCTAAGTTTGCATGCAACTGATTTTAATTATAGTAGATCTATTAATACACTGGATTTTTCAATCTCAATTGCATGAAATCATACATGAAATAATATGTCAACAGTACTAATTCAAGGATAAAAAAGAACTCATAATTAAATCTCAATGAAATTAAAGAATAAATTAAATCAAATCAAAATCACTAGAAAATCCTTGGGGTTTATCTAATCTAAATACTAAAAAGTATTTAACTCATAATAATAGAAAATAAAACATAAAAACTAAAGAAAATTTGGAAATGATGGACCCCGTTTTCGGAGCCGAACAACCGCTTCCTGATACCGAAGAACGTTAGGCCTGAGTCCCGACCACTAAGGCTGAACCTGGGGTGACCCGTTAGGACAATCGCATGAAAAAAAAGTGGAAAGGATTGCAATAAAAACAAGTATTAGCGTGGCAGCAAAGGAGTTCGTCGCGGCATAAGCATCCCTCGCCGCGATGAAGTCGCCAAAAGGGGCGTTCGTCGCGACGACAAAATATGGGTTCACTGCGGTGTACCAAAGGAAGTTCGTCGCGACGTGCGAATGGAAGTTCGCCACGACGTGCTAATGGAAGTTCGCCGCGACGAGCACTGGCTTCGCCGCGGCGAAAGTCCCCAAAAACAAAAATTCAACATCCACATTCAAACATTCAAACAATCACATATATTCATATCTAACAACAATACCATTACAAATCCCATGGGTTCAACAAACTTTGCTTGCATGACATCATACATACCAAAGCTTAAAACAAACTACATAAGGATGCTCAATGTTGATATGCTTAATAAGCTATCCAAAATTGTTACTAACTTAGTACAAAAGATCTCTAATTATTGCGGAGCTATCGATGCCTTGCAAGGATCAACTGTCGTCTTGTTCTACACCTGAGGAGGGGAAGGTAATGGGGTGAGCTGCGAAGCTCAGTGGCTTATACATTTATAGCCATTGGCAATGAGCCATACATTCAAGCATATATAAACACGTATATATATAGCAATTCAATACTTAACAATTGACTCACAATCTTATAACTAACAAAATGTCATCACAAAGAACATGTCATGTAATTTCATCACGTGGAACAAAATAGATAAACTGAAGTTTATACCGTGAACAAAATGAGTCTGATTTCTCAGGATCTCGTGGCCTTAAGCGGGCAGCCAGAAGAAGGCTATATGTCGACGTGCACGTGACTGACGAAACGTTCCTCTCTTGCCCAAACACAATCAAATTTCAATGCTTAACTCATTTCATACACATTCGTACTTTTCATGCTCGTCATGCTTTCTCATCTTTTCATTCATACAAAATGCCATGATCACAATCACAATGCTTTTTCAACAATTTCCATAATTCAAGACAAACAATTTAACACATAACATACAAGCAAGCAAGGCAATTTGCCCATACACAACAACTATAAATATATTACCCACCTAATATCGATTGACAATCCAAGTTCAATGTTGCCTTTCCTCTTGCTCTTGGATCGGGTCTGCTTGGTTTCCTATAACAAACCAAGCTCACAATCAAACAATATTCAAGGAAAATTCATAAGGCTTCGAAAATCAAAAGTGCTAAAATTGAACTATAACCCCTTTCAACACCTAGCCTTTCGGTTCGACTTTTCCATGATCGCTATGATCAGCTAAAGGAAGAAATTGGGTAAACTTCCTTCTATAAAAATGTACTTCATTGTCTTAAGTTTCCAAAGACACCAAACTCATTCCATTTGCTTTAGAAACATGGGAGTTTTACCCCAAACATGGGGGGACTATCCTTATGCTGAAACAATAATCTATACTCAACGTCCGTCAAAAATTTGAGATCTTTAGAGACTGATTCAAAACTTTATTTTTTTATAAAACTTGTAGCCCTACGTCTTTAGTTTACAACGAATCAAAAATCACCTCATTTGGACTCTACAGAAAAAGTTATACCCAAAATACTAAATCATGTCAGTGTTGAAAAATGGAGCTCGCCGCGACGAGGAGCTTGAGCACGTCGCGACGTGCAACACCAGAAACCTCTGAAAACTTGATTTTTCGACATTTCTCACCGATACACTTCCCATCCTTCAATTATAAATCATCTTAACCCTAAACCATCATTCCTACTTCATTTATATGCTCATTCCAACCCAAAATCCTTCGCAAACACAATATAAGCATTAACCCTAAAAAATTAAAGCATTGTTCATGCACCATTCAACAACTTCTTCCGACACACATTCAATCCCATTTTCCACTCCTAACTATCACTAAACATGGTTAATCCAACCAATGAAGAAAGGAAGAATGCTTGTACTTACTTGTTTGGCTTCAAACTCTTCAAATTCTCCAAAACCCTAACTTGGCTTTCTTCTCTTCTTCTTTTCTCCTCACACCCACGACACTCTCTTCTCATACATAACAAAAATCACTTCTTCTTCTAACTTACACTCTTAAGCTTGCAAAATGACCCTTATGCCCTTCTACTTATGCCTTAAAACTTAAAGGTTTAAGTGATCTACCAAGATTACCCCTCATGCATTCTTACTACATTTATACTTTAATTCCATCAATTCAAGCAATAAATCCTCCTAACATTAACTTGCTAATTACTCCAAAATAATTAATCTAACAAGACCTCAAAATAATTTAAATCATGCTTAATAAAAAAAATAAAAAAATTTGGGGTCTAACATTTCTCCCCACCTTAAAGAATTTCGTCCTCGAAATTCTTACCTGAGTCCACAAAGAGGTATGGATACTTCTCCTTCATTGCTTCCAAAGGCTCCCATGTAGCCTCCTCCGTCGAATGGTTTCTCCATAAAACTTTGACTAACCGAACTGTCTTGTTTCTCAAAACCTTTTCCTTCAAGTCCAAAATTTCCACCGGTTGCTCCTCATAAGTTAAATCCTCCCTTAACTGAACCTCTGAAGGTTGAACTATATGTGACGGATCAGATCGATACCTTCTCAACATCGATACATGGAAGATATTATGAATCTTAGACAATTCTGGTAGCAAGGCTAACTTATAGGCTAAAGGCCCAATCTTCTCAATGATCTCATACGGGCCTATATACCTCGGACTAAGCTTGCCCTTCTTAGCAAATCTCAATACTTGCTTCCGTGCAGAAGCTCTAAGAAACACTTTGTCTCTAACTTCAAATTTCATCTCTCTTCTATGTGCATCCTCATAACTCTTCATTCTGTCTTGAGCTGCTTTAATTCTCTGCTTCACCAATTTAATCTTATCCACTGTGACTTGTACCAAATCAGGTCCTACGAGTTTTCTTTCACCTTTCTCATCCGAACAAATAGGAGTTTTGCACCTCCTACCATACAAAGCTTCATAAGGTGCCATTTGAATTCCTGAGTGATAGGAATTGTTATAAGCAAACTCAATTAAAGGAAAATGATCATCCCAGGAGCCTTTGAAATCTATAACACAAGCTCTCAACATTACCTCCAAAGTCCGTATTGTTCTCTCCGATTGTCCATCAGTCTGTGGCTGGAAAGCTGTACTAAAGTGCAACTTAGTTCCTAAAGCTTCCTATAAGCTTTCCCAAAATTTGGAGGTGAACCTCGGATCTCTATCAGAAACTATAGAACTCGGAATCCCATGAAGCCTGATTATCTCATCTATGTATTTCTTGGCCAAAGAATTCAAGGAATTTATCTGCTTAATTGGCAAGAAATGGGTGGACTTGGTTAACCTATCAACAATCACCCATATTGCATCATGCTTCCTACTAGTTCTTGGCAATCCTATCAAGAAATCCATCGAAATCTTTTCCCACTTCCATTCTGAAATAGGCAAAGGTTTAAGCTTGCTTGAAGGTGCCTAGTGTTCAACCTTGACTTGCTGACACACTAAACATTTACTAATATACTTTGCAACATCTTTCTTCATTCCTTTCCACTAGAAGTGCTCCTTCAAATCTCTATACATTTTTGTTGTAATATCCCGTCCCCATATTACGGGTTAAGACCCACTCGATATTTCAGTACATAGGAGCTCAAAGGGAGATTTAAGGAAATGTATTTTCTTGCTCATGCATCATGTTAGCATATATGCACATAATTACTGAAGGTTTTCACATAAAAAGTGGTATATGCATTCATTGACAACTTTCGGGTATTAATTGATGTTAAATGTGATTTTATTGAGAATGAGGAGTAGAAGGAGTATAAAGAGTGATCTCGGTATGAGTTGTGATAAGGGAAGATTTAGAAAGAAGATTGGTAGTGATCTGGAAAATGTTGACTGAGTTGCTTCAGTCTTTTAGCCACAACGTTTTCTCTAGTCAACCAAACGAGCTGATTCTTGATTTGTATTAAACTAGAGATATATGGCTATATTTTGTATGAAGACATCAAACTTCACTTCTGTCTCTAAGAGTCTCAAAATTTGTCATGAAGTGAAGAATTGAGTGTAGTGTTGGTGTATGAATGAAAAATTGGTCTTCATATTTTAGGGGCAAATTTGGGATTGATATAAATAGATTTGAGCAAAGTTGCCTTCTGGAAAGTTGTAGATCTTTCTGTTATCTTTCCAACGGTATATAGTATGACAAATTTGGACATCAGAGTCAAAAGTTATGATTCTTACAAGTGGGTACGTTCAGAGAAGAAAAGTAGACGATAGAAAGTAGACGGAAGGAAAGAAGACGATAGAAAGTAGACGGAAGAAAAGTAAGACGAAGTTACTGTTCATCGTCTGATCACTGTTCATCCAATTCGTCTCATTGCGTCAGCATCGTCTCACTTTGGCCAGAACATGTTCTAGCCCAAATTTGATCCCCTAGACGACAGAATTGGTCTTTAAGGTCTTCATGAGAGTTGTATATCTTGAAGTCCTCTTTCTATTCATCTAAAGAACACCTGAATCTGAATTCTGTAACGAAAGTTATACCCATTTTTCCTATTCGTCTTAGTATGGCATCAGCAATTTGTCTCATGACATCATGCATTGTCTGATTTATTTATGACCCCTCTGATGAACGAATTTGCCTTCGACTTATTCATAAGAGTTGTAGTTCTTGAATTCCTGTTTCTATCCATATAAAGAAGACTTTAATCCGATATCTGTAGGGAAAGTTATGGCAATTTTCCCAACCTTGTATCATAACGTCACTTCGTCTCAAAAATGACATCATATCATCTGTTCTATTTTTGACCCCCTCAGATGAACAAATTTGGTTTCGACGTCTTCATGAGAGTTGTACCTCTTGAAGTATTATTTCGAACCATATAAAGAACACCTCAATATGAAATTTCTACAGAAAGTTATGGCTATTTCCCCAAAACAGGTTCAGTATGATTGAGGTCAAAAACATGATTGCTTTTTTTAACCATAACTTCTTCCCTAGACCTCCAAATGACTTGATTCTTGAACCATTGGTTTCGTAAGACATTAATTTACATCTTAACCAAGAATCTTAGCTATCTGAAGTGAATTGGGAAAGATTGAGTGAAAAGAGTGAGACGTGTACAGTGAGTATGTTCTTAAGTAAGATGAACTGGTGTTATTTCACGAAATATACTTCAGTGTTTTAATGATATCTTGATCTGTAGGAATCCAAAAGAGATGAATTCTGATTTGTGGTAAATTAGAGTCATAGAGCTACGAAGTATCTGAAGGAAGTGAGTTTTGATTTAATTTCTAAGACTTTCAAGTTTTAGATAGAAGTTATGCATAGTATACTGTTTTGGACAAGAGCAGTCCAAAAATGTTTGAAGTATATCTTTGGAATCACTAAACTAAATTGAATGATTTTGGAAGCATTAGAAACTTAAGACAACGGGGAATACTTTCTGGAAGGAAGTGTTTAGAAC
>JAOTBA010000203.1:20021543-20031654 GCA_025629845.1 Erythroxylum squamatum
CTACGCATAGCGGTTCTTCATATTTTACTATGATTATTCATGATTGTAAGGCTCTCCTTCAGGAGATAGCTTTTATCACTTTTTCATTTGTTAGGAAGCCAGCGAATCAGGTTGTTCATACAATAGCTAGGGCAGCTAATTCTATGTCTGGTTTTGAGTGGGGGGTATGCCCTCCTTTCTTTTTGTATGACGTTTTAACAATGGATTCTAATAATATGCGCTGAGCACAATCGTTACCGTTAAAAAAAAAGGATTATTGTTAGTGACATAAATGAATAAAATTTAAAGAGCTTTAATGTAACTACGATGGAAGGTATATTAACATAAATTGAAGTAGCTTTTGAGAGTATGAATTCTGGAAAATTTGAAGTGTTAATGATGATTCTAAGTAAATGAAATTTGTGGAAAATTGAGGGAAATTGAATAGATCACGTTCGGGTCACTCATCCCATGACCGTGGGAAGGTCCACCATGATCATGGCAATGCTTTGTAATGATAATTTCTGTTTTGTGTAATTTTTGAACCACATAAGGATAAGTCACTTTGCATTAGTGTATTTGGACTTGATCGAGGCTTGAAATGAACCTAAATTGTTGCTTGATTTATTGGTTAAGGGTTTGATAAGTTTAGGTTGTTAATTGATGTGATAACTTAAGGAATGGATTGTCTTGATATCAATGTATTGAAATATGGAAATTATGAGTTGTTAAAGGAATGACTGCAAATATGATTCAAAGGATATAAGGAATGTGTATTAGATATGAATGGATGAGCATTAGAGAACATGAAGTAATTGTGAGTAAGAATTGGATATTATTTGAACGTATATGATTGATGAATAAATCAAGCTTACTTAAGGTATAAACCTATTTGCAAAATGGTAGTATACAAGTTATAAAGTTTGAATGATCTAAAAGCGTATAAGTACAGTCAAGATCTTTATATATTAATACATACCTGGAAGGTCAATTGAGCATGCATTGAAACATGATATATATATAATGATTGAATAATTATATGAATGAAAACTTAATGATGTGTGAAATATGTGTATTGTATGAAGATAGATACATAAGTTGATCGTCAACATCCAAATATTGTTAGATCATCAAGGCAATAACTTATCTGGAGCGTACTGTGAGTTAACTTAGATGTGTAAACTTAATTATATGTGTTTCTATATGATCTATATGCTAAATAAATATGAAAAGTGAGAACAATTGCATGTGAAATGCCAGAATGAATATGAAATGTGTGAGTAATTGAATGTGAATTATCGGACTTAGATCCAATGAATTTGACACATGTGACAGGAGTTCACAGGAATGAAAGGTAATGAAACATAGCATATAGAATGATGCATCACATTGAAATGCATGATCAGATAAGGAGTTGTGACCGAAGTGACCAACGTGAAAAAGAGCTTTAAACTTAGGATTGTGCACAAAGAGCCACAGGCTTAGTTATTAATGAGCCTGGTATCTAAAACAAAAACGGGACAGTAAATGAAATTTGCCTAGTATCCACAACGAATACATGACAGTAAATAGACACTCGGTCACAACAAAGAAAAATAAAATAGAGTCACATGTGCATTTACATATACATCCTTATATGTATCATATGATTGAATTGAAATGAATTATTGAATTGTTTAAAATACAGTTGAAAAGTAAATGGGGATGTGTTATGATCTGAAATATTAGTTTACCTAATATGGAGATCTATTCAAACTAATTGGAGTATAGCTACTGCAATTGGACATGAGTTAGTGGTCAGGATCAGTTGTACCTACAGATGTCTCTAGTCATTATGCATCAAGAATAGCATTTCTCACTTATTGTCAAATGTATAGGTGAACTCTGAAGTGTAATGACATTATGAATTAATATGATTGTGTATGAAATGATTCAAAATGAATGTTTGAAATGCTTTTGATATGTGATCCCTCCAATAATGTGGTAATGCGATCATCTTAACTTGCCATCCTCATTGAGTATGTTCTCAAATAATAGTCGATACGTTCGGGCATATACTCTATGAGAGTGGTATATTACATATAATCCTCTAAATTCATCCTAACCTTAAAATAATTCAACCTTAAAATTACCAATATTCACTCTTCATTGTCCTCTCTTGTTCTAAAACCCCCCACATTCTTTCAAGTGTGATTTGCTTGAGGACTAGATTGGTTAGTCGATAATTGTGGATAATGGGCATGAACTAGATTGACATTAAAACCCTAGTAAAAAATTTGGAGCCTAGTGGTTCCAAAATGTTACAATGTACATATATAAACTAATAACAAGTTTCAATGTGGGTTTATTGACTTTATAAATCATTTTTTAAGGGGTTTGTGCACTTCATGATAGTTTTTGGATTTTCCATCCTAATGCTTGAAAAGAGGCACCATGTGGATTTGGTTAATTTTTTCTCAATCATAAAAGATAAGGGTAGATATGATTTTGTTTATAAGAATGGGATATAGGATTTGGTAACTAAAGAGTTTGGGTTAGGTTGACTCTCACATCGTATCAATTTTTGTTATATGCTGAAATTTGTTTTTGGAAAAATGGGTTTTGTAGGGTGAGAGAGGACAATGACGAGTGAATGTTGGTAATTTTAGGGTGAAATTATTTTAAGGTTAGGGTGAATTTAGGAGATTGTAAAATTAGGCATTCGGCTAGATTGAATAATTTAAGTAGTTTATGTAATTAAAATTAAGAATAAAATAAATTTAATTAGTTAAAATAATTAAAATTAAAGTTAAAACAAAATTAAGAAAATAATTTAATTAGTTATAATATCTTATGTTTTTTAAAAGTATGATTGGATCCTATAGTGCGACGAGGCGTACATATGACAATGTACACCCATTTTAAAGGTAAAATATTATAAATTTCTACCATGTCAGTAATGACGTAGCAGATAACTAATGAGGTCAAGTCTTTGTTAAATTTTTTTGTCAACTTAAGGTTTATTTGAACTGTTGTAAAATGTTAGAATTTAAATTGAACACAATAGATCTAACTTATATTCAGCTGTAAACATTGGGTTATTTTTTCCTTTTTATCCTACGTACAAATAAAAGTGAATATAAACATATTGATCCAAGATCTTTCAAATTGTCTTTTTAGCCACAAGGTCTTAGGTTCAAAGGAAAATTTAGCATCAGTTCAAGATAATTACAAGCTACAGGATACTTAAAAAAGCTAGAGGATCACTTCTCGAATCAATGGGCAATAATTTGATAAAAGGGAACATAGGAATGACATCATTGCTAGTATTTCTGAACATTTGAATTTAATATAATTTTATTTAATTAGAGAGTGAGCCTTGAAGTAACTAGTAAGGTTACTCTTTTTTGACCAAAATGTCACAGGTTTGAGTCACGAAAATAGTCTCTTTATAAAAATGCAAAAGGAAGGCTGCGTATAGTTGATATCCCTCTCTTGACCCTCGCAAAGTAGGGAACCTTATGCACTGAGTTTGTTGTTGTTGTTACAATTTTATTTAACTACATTTTGTATTTGGGTTATTTAGCAAACTAGGTGAGGGAACATCCCTTTTATTATACAAAATGATGTTTCCTTTCAACTCATGCACTGAGGAAGCTTAACATGTATTATATAATTATAGGTGATGTTAATATGGCTATGATGGTCGATTTCAAATTATTAGTTTCTCTTTGATTATATTTTCTCTTTATCAATAGGAATGAAATATTGTGTGCTATGCTTGTTAGGGAAAACCTTTTTGGAGACCAAGATTGCTTTAACAATTATGTATGATATAATTCTATTATTTTATGGAAAATAATGGCTATTCAATGGAAGAATATGAGGCAAAAATACATAAACTAAAACAACTAACATCATTTTAAACTTTTCATTCAATAATCTTTGATAAGTATATTCATACTAGTCGATTTGATATTAAATGCAAAAATCTACATCTACTTTCTAACAATATGGAACATGAAAAATGAAACAAAAATTATAATAGATGTCAACTATTTCCTCTAACTAACATTTCAATATCTTCTTTTGTATTTTTGAGTTGCTCATTAATTTTTTTCTTTATTTCAACCTTCTTCTTTTATATGAATCTTAACTCTTGAATAATATATATAGTCCTTTAAGGAAAGTGCTTGTCATACCAAGAAAATAACAATTACCAACCTACAATAGATATAAGAATAAGTATATGATAAAACATTTTAAACTAATAGTTTTAGTTGAATTTTAAATCATATCACAGTAACTAGGCAATTGGAACATTTAAAAAATCTTCTTCCTGCATTATTTTCACTCCATAAAGTCCTTAAAGGAATTTCTGTCACATGGAAGCAAACTACTTTGTCTTAAATTTTGCAAGGCCAATTAGTTGTATATTCAAGTTGTATGCAATAGCTAAAATATGAAAAAACATCGAGCACCACCAAATACATTCAGGCAGTGTTATAAATATCCAAAGCAATAATTTCTTTCATTTTAAAATATATTTGTGTCAAGTATCAGATTTGATCAAACTTCTCCATATCTTCATTAGCCCATTCAGAAGTTAACCTCTTGCCACTAATTGTAAAATTCATTACTCGAAGTCAAAATATCTCTAAAAATACTCTCATATCTTCAACCTCATCACTAACTAGGCAAATTTTAGTAATCATTATATCTTACGAATCTTTTGTAAGAAAGAGCACTTTGTTTTAAAAAGACAGTTACAGATCATTAATCACCAATTGAGTCTTGAAATGGGGATATCTTGAAAAGGATTGTTTTAGCATTATATCCACTGACAGGTGGAGCACAGTAGTTTAGGTTCCTAATCAAAACCCAGTTTTATGCTTTCTACGTTGCCCTAAACCTTAGATTATAAGCCTTGAAGTGTGAGATAATTTGGCATTTGTGTTAGAAAGCAATGCATAAAATTCTACTAAAATGAAATCCATACGATTTTCTCATCCAATAAAATTATATTTTAAGTAAAGAAGGCTAACCTAGTTTCGCTTATTTTAAAATATTTAAAATAGTTTTGGTTGTTTTGGCAAAATTATTATTTTAGTATTATGTATTTATTTAGTTTAATATTAATAGTATTATTTGTTTATTTTTATTTATTCCTTTATTTCAATTTTTCTCTTCATTTAGTCACAGTATATGTAATGGGCCTCCCTAAACACTAGTATTTATTTTTATTTTTTATCTTATCTTAACTTATCTTTATTTCACATTTGGATGTGCATCTATCTGAAATAGCCTCTCTGTTACATAGGAAAAAGGCTGCGTACTATCAGACCTCCCCAGACCCTGGGTTTATGCAGGATTTCAATTAGGTATTGATGATGATGATGATTACGAGAATGACTTTTTATTAAAACTAATTAGTCAAATAAAATAAAATAAAATAGAAACAGAATAAATTAAAATAAATATGGCTAGAGTAATAAAATTTAGGTTTTCGTAATATTATAATCCCCTAGAATGACACTAACTTGATTGACTCTCTTCTGGGCTACGTCAATTTTAATTAATCTATAAGTGTAAGGCGTACCTGCAGCTAGCACAGATAAGTACGAGTCGACCCTACGAAGACGGTAAGTACTACTAGTTATCTTTTTTCTATTATCTAGCCTAAGAATATGGCTTTCCTTTTTAATTAAAAATTAAAACTAAACAAATAAACTAAATTTAGATTAAACAATTATGAACTCATGACAAGTAAAATATAAAAAAAAATCAATATCAACTAGTAGTGTCTAGGTGATGAATCCTCCTAAGAATCTTTAAATTATTAACATTTTATCATGCAATCATATCATTGATTATTGGACTGTGAAATTTCCTATCTTATACTAATAACACTCTCGAGATTATTAACAACTAATCCATCAGTTGGTTAACAAAAATCTTTCTAATTAAAACCCTTAAGATTGCTTTATCGATTTGTGAATTCTGCTATTAGGTTTGAGCCTAATCTAGAGGATTTATGATGGTCTATCTCTAAGTTTTCTATGCAACTCCTTTCAATTATTGTAGATATATTCATAAAAGAAGATTTATCAATCTCAATTATATGAAATCAAATCATGCATTAATATTTCGGATATATTAGAACAAGAGTAAAACATATAATTGAATCTCAATAAATCAATTAATATAATTGCATTAAATAAAAGATTAAAATGTATTGTTATCTCAAACTAGGGTTCATCACACCTAAACACTAAATGTTTGGTTACTAATAATAGAAAACAAAATCAAAGATAAATATGAAGAAAAATTAATACAAAACAAACGAATCATAATTTCAAATTTCCCTTTTTCTTATATTGAATCTTCTTACAAGTTTAGGTTTGATGTTGTAATCTAATGGATCTCTTGACGTATACTTCTTATTTTCTTTGTCCCTTGATCAAAGCCATCACCTCTCTAGGTATCCTACGTCTCAAAACTGCTGCAAAACTCAATTCTCTATAAATTGTTTTCGCTTACATCCTTTTCTAGTAAAGTTTACGATTTTTGGGATATACAAGGTGTTGTTTTTATGCCCTACAATCAATCCTTTTGGTTGTAGTTTAGTGACAAATTATTTAAAAGATTTTTGGGATATACAAGGTGTTGTTTTTATGCCCTACAACCAATCGCTTTGGTTGTAGTTTAGTGACAAATTATTTAAATGCATTCTTTATCTTGTACATATTTAGATGTATATGATAAAGTCCATGGGATAATTGTACATTGCAAATAAAATTATAATGAGATTATAATTATGAGATTCATATTGCATTTATGTATTATTTCTAAAAGTTCCTAGCCATTGTTCTATTCAGATTGGACATTAATAGAACGTAAAAAGACTAGCACACGTTTTATTTTTCCTTATAAAAGAAGTAGACGATTTCATAGGCTAAAGTATACAGATATTTAAACAAACATGTAGGGAGAATGTTTCGTTGTTCTTGATTAGTATTAATTCAAGAAATCCTTGGTCAAGGTGAAATGATGTTTTGTAAATAGTTTACAAATGTCATTAATTGAATTGATAACTAATGGCGGAGAACTAATATGATTAGACTCAAAATAGAGTAGACATTAACTCCATGTTCTATATCTAATTGGAACAATGTATGATGAAAGGATTGAATTATACGGAAAAATTATGCAGAAAGATTAGTCAAAACTATTTTAACATTCCTAAATATTTGAGTGGTCATGATGCGTTGCTAGACGCCAATCTTGATTTCATCATCATCATCACACCCATTCCGAAGTCCTGTAGTGAAGCGGGGTCTGGGGAGGTCTGATAGTATACAGTCTTACCCCCACATAGTAGAGAGGTTGTTTTCGGTAGACTTACATGCAGATGTGACAGAAAAATAGTGATGCAAGTTAAAGAGTAAAAAATGAAAAATAAATAAAAATTTAAAAATAATTTTTGAATAAAAAAACTTTTTAAAAAATAATAGCTTAAAAAATACATATCTTCATTAGGAGATGCAAATCTAGAAAACAAAGTTTTAAGAAATTTATAGGACAAATATACCTTATATGTTGCAAAGTTCTGCTTATACCTGATGCGGTGCAAAGTTCTGCTCACCATGTATCTGAGTTGTGTGTGTCAATCTTGCGTAAGGTCATCCTTGGACTCGAAAATTTGGATAGCTGGCGGTTGAAGAAGCACCGCATATCTTAGCTAACCTTCCTCTCTTCATCCAAGCAATACCAAAATCTTTTCAAGTGCTTTAACTTCAACAATGGTTTTGGTGTCGAGTATCAACCAAAATACATTTATGGGAATTAAACTCTAAGAAGAATATCAGAAGATTTATATACAAACCGTTAGAGGACCAAATGATAGCATCAGAGGAATGCTTCCATCACCATATTTCCCAGCCAAATATTTTATTATGTCATCTGATTCATACATTGCAGCTCCAGTATTTGAATCGACCAGGATTTGGATCCACCATATAAAGACAAGCACTTTATACTCTTTTAAGTTAAAAAACAACCAGCAACATGCAATACAAGGAATCACTTTCAGAACCAAACCAGTAAGACATAGTAGATCTCAACCTTAATGGTAACACTATAAACCTAAATCTGCCACTGAAAACAAAATAACAACATAAACAAAAGCATGAGCAAACTAGATCTAAGAGATAATAGCGACAAATTGAAACCCTCTAGTTAAATAGTGACAAAACCCAATATCTCTTACCTCAAGCTCCAACACATCAATCTCCAAACATCTAAAACAGATCTAAATCAAAACCAACATAAAAAAAAGTGAAGCAAGCTTCGTGGAATGTGTACGCAACAAAGGAAAAGATGGGTTATCAAAACTTAACCTCCTTTATGCGAAAACACAATCAAAAGGTTATTCAAAACGAATCTCCCTCCTTCCTTCACACAGAAAACAGAATATCTATGATCCAAAAACCGAAACAGAGACAATGACACTTATCGTAGCCAAAAAAGCCCCAAGTCTTGAGCTACTCGGGTCAAGCAAAGCCAAGTATTGTGGAGAAGTTAAATCGTGATGTGCTGGTGTTCCAACAACCAAAAATCCCAAGAATTACAATAAAGGAAATGGGTTATAAAGTACCGAATCGGCCAAATGAAAGGTTCTGCAGATTGAGGCAGCAACCATGCTCCGATAGCGATAATGTCAGATCGGACCGTTTGCACACATTTGAAGAGGCAATAGAGGGTGTTCTCGAAAGCTGTCCCTTCATCCACTGGCCTCACCTTCCCTCTGCTCTCGACTCACTGTCGCTGTTGTGGTCCGGGCTCTCCTTCAACGGCGACAATGCCTCCGCAGACCTTAAGATGCCAGTCTTAATTTATGATTATAAATTGTTTACTTGGAGAATTAAAAATAAATTAAAAGGAGTTTTAATTTATCTAATTTTAATTATGAATTAAAATTAGTTTTGATAATCACTGCTAACATATTTGAGAACCTAATAAGTTAGTCATAGCTAATTCCCTATTTAAGAAAAACGAAGCGCACTTGGTAACATTTCATAGTAGCACCTCCAAGACACAGGTGCCAGATCATGGTGCAAAGATTGCAAAGCACTGCCGGCTGCATGCATATCAACTCAACATAAATTGCTAGTTTTGGATTTCGGGATTAAAGGATGGAGGTCACAGTTTTTTAACCTGCATTGTAGTAGAATTAAGTGGTGGAGGCTAAGAGGGGACAAGGTGGAAAGATTTAAGACACAAGTTCGGTCGAATGCAACATGGTCTGTAAGCGGGGATGCAAACCTGATGTGGGAGGGTGTAGCCTCTGTAATGCGTGCAACTGCCACGAATCACCTAGGGGTATCCAAAGGGGTCCCTAAAGGGTAAGGAGGAGGGCGGATGGAAGGTTGGTGGTGGTCGGATGAGGTCCAGGGGATAGTTAAGGCAAAAAAGGGAGCTTTTAAAGATCTTTTAGCTAGTTTAACGGCGGAGGAGAGGGAGCTTAACAGAGTAAGGTATCGATTGGCAAAACAGAAGGCTAAGAAAAAATCGCAGTGGCTAGAGAGGAAGCATATGAGACTATGTACAGGGACTTGGAGACATTAAGGGGAGCACAAAAGATTTTCAAGCTAGCACGAGATAGGGCACGTGGGACGTATGATCTCAACCAAGTTTGTTGTATACGTGATGAAGCAGGACAGGTACTCACAGAGACCCAAGACATCAAGAGGAGATGGCAAAGGTACTTTCATGGCCTGTATAACGAAGAGAAAGTGGGTAACATAGAGTTAGGAAAATCCTCTTTGACGGGGCATGTTCATGACAGGTGCACATGGGTGAGGATTACGAGGGGTGAAATTACAAAGTAATTGAGAGGGATGGGGAGCGGTAGGGCCAGACGAGATCCCTATAGAGATATGGAAACGATTAGGAGTTGTCGATATTGTATGGTTAGTTCAACTCTTCAATGTGATTTTAGAGTCAGTCAAAATGCCAGATGAATGGAGATTAAGTAGGTTAATTGTAGCGCCCCCTCACCGTAGGGTACACAACGAGAAACCCGAAGGTCGCTCCGACGAGTATCCCACGATAAAGGTGCACCACCAGAACATTTCTACTAATAATCCTCATG
>JAOTBA010000203.1:20040756-20061432 GCA_025629845.1 Erythroxylum squamatum
TTTTATTTAATTTATAATTATTATTAAGAATAAAATATTTATTATTATTTTAAAAACTTTGAAAAAAATGGGGGGAATGATAGGTAGGAAGGAGCGAGGGAAATTTTGAAAATTTTTGAAAATTTTCCAAAAATTTCCCCCAATTTTTTAAAATTTTCGGTACCGGCCGGTATTTGACCATTTTTGAAAATTTTGCAAAATAGTCCCCCAATTTTTTAAAATTTTCGGTACCGGCTGGTATTTGATATCGGCCGGTATTTTTGGCCGGTACCCAAGACGAGATCCGGGTACCGTTTTCCGGCCGGTACGGTACGAATCTCTAAACATTGCTCTTAACACTCGTAAAAAATAAACAAAAAAAAAATAAAATATTTCTTTTACTTTAGACAAAATTTATAAAATATTATAAACGGACTTGCTAATGCCATAGCAACCATGTTAGAATTAAGGGCAATTTGCACCTTTCTATTAGTAGTTAGTTTTGAATAATTCTTATAGGCTGATTATGTGTTAATAGAACTAGTCAATTAGTTAGAGATTTTTTTAGGCTAAGAATTTTCTTCTCTCAAGTTTCCATTTAGCTTGTCCTACCTATTTAAAGGCTCTAAATTATTCCAATAAAGCATTTACAGTATCAATTTGCTTCCAATTTTTCTTTCTTGCTTTATCAAAATCTCTAACAAAGTTGGTACCAGAGCTCAGTTCCTTCATAATTGAGAATTATTTAAAGTCTGCTTCACATGCAAGCACAACTACCAGTGTTAATGTTTCTCATTCATAAATTATGTTGTTCAAATGAGACTCGTACGAATTTTGGAGCATCAAAATGAAGACATTGTTCTAATCTCAAGATCTTTGGAACTATGTCGAAACATGTTATGAAGAAAATGAAGATGAGACTCACAACAAAGAGCATCAGAAGCGAGACGCCAAAGCACTCTTCTTCATCTAGCAAGCAGTAGATAAGTCAATTTTTCATGGATAGTAGTAGCTACCATGTCCAAGCAAGCATGGAACTCACTCAAAGTTGAATATCAAGGTTCCTCCAAGGTAATCACTATTAAATTGTAATCACTAAGGTGTGATTTTGAAACTTCCTCCATGAAAAATAACGAACTTGTGAAAGATTTTTTGACAAGAGTTTGATCAGTTGTAGGACAAACAAGATCTTATGGAGATCAAATATCAAACGAAACAGTGGTCGCTAAAATATTAAGGAGCTTGCTATCCAAGCTCGATCATGTGGTAGCTGTGATCAAAGAATCGAAGGACCTATCCACCTTTTCATTTGATGAGCTGATGGGATCAATTCAAGCTCACGAGACAAGAATCAATCGATCAAATGGAAAGGAAGAAGAAAGGGCTTTTCAGACCAAGGGGGAGCCTGAATCCTTAAATGAATATGCAAGAGGAAGAGGTCGAAGAGGCTACTGCAGAAGGGGCCTAGGTAGAAACAATACACTTAAGTGCTCATACTTTAACAAATATGGGCACTCTGATAAATATTGTTGGTCCAAACCAGAAGATGGAAGTTATGTTGAATAAGAGGAAGATAACTTCTTGTTTATGACAATAACTACAACAAAGGAGGAAAAGAACAACATCTGGTACATAAATAGCAGCTGCTCTCATCACATGATCAGAGATCACTGAAAGTTCAAAAAGCTCGATGAGACTGTCAAATCATAAGTACAACTAGGAGATGATAAACAACTGCAAATTGAAGGTAAAGGGACAATTGAGATCTCTGTAGGTAACCAAAAAAAATCATTAAGGATGTTCATTTCACTCCTTATCTAGAACACAACTTATTAGGCGTTGTTTAGTTGATTGAATTTGGCTATATGGTGGTATTTGATAATGGTAAATGAATGGTGAAACCCAAAACCACTGGCAGAATTCTTTCTTGTGCTCATATGTTATCAAATGGTATGTTTGCTCTTGACTTTACTAAAAGAACAAAAACAACCATAGTAAGTAAGACTTTTATAAAAAGTGAATTATAACATCAACAATATGGCCATCTGAACATTAAAGGGCTATAGCTTCTAAAAAATAAGCAAATGGTGAGTAATCTTCCCATTATTAAGCCATTGGAGAGTCTACAAAGGATACATGGTAATAAAGCAAACAAAGCAATCCTTTCCAGTAGGAAAATCAAAGAGAGCAGAAGATATTCTCAAACTCATCCATGCTAATCTATGTGGTCCTATGAGGACAAAATCATTAACTGCAGTAAATATTTCTTTCTATTTAATGATGATTTTAGGAGGATGAGTTGGGTGTATTTCTTGAAACACAAATCAGAAAGTTTCAAGTGCTTAAGGAAATTTAAGGAACTTTTGGAAAAACAAAATGGAAAAGTTATAAAAGTGCTCCGTACTAATTGTGGAGATAAGTTCACATCAAAAGATTTCGATACTTTTCTATGATGAATAGGGAATAAAGAGGAAACTTATAGCCCTATACACTCTTGAGTAGAACAGTGTAATTGAACGCAAGAATTGTACGATTGTGGAGATGGCTTAATCCATGCTTATTAAAAAGGAATGCCAGATTCCTTTTAGGTCGAAGGAGTTGCTGAAGCTATACACATTTAAAATATTTCACCGACTAAAGCAATATGGAATCAAAATCCTAATGAAGCATGGAGTAGAGCAAGCCCTAGGAAAGTCTATACGAGTGTTTGAGTGTTTGGGTGTATTTGTTATGTCTTGTTTACTGAACTGCATAAACTAGATGGGAAGTCACGAAAACATATTGCACTCAGTTAAAGGCTTACCAGCTACATGATCCCTTAAGTAGGAAGATTATTTCTAGTTGCAATCTTGTATTTGATGATTAGGCTAGTTGGGATTGGGAAGCCAAAGACAGTAGCCAAACTCCTCAAGTTGAGACTGAAGAAGAACAAACTATCCCTGAACAAATGGAGGACTAAGAAGATGATCCAGAAGGATCATAGATTTCAACTCCAGAAAAAACAAATTCAGCTTCTTCATCTAAAGAGTCTCCTCTTTAAAGATCAATAAAGCCACAATCACAGTCACAAAGCATCATCACATACCTGCTTCACACAACATGCCACAATAACACGATTAAGAACCAATCTGTGTTGACTTCGAAAACCCTTTCACTAGGACCGTACTGCTCTAGCTTTTTGAAAAATTCAAGCTACCATCATTAGAACCCTACAATGGTATGGCAGACTCGTGTAGTCATATAATATGTTTTAGAGAAATTATGGACTTAGTCTAGGCATCAGATACAATAAAGTTTCAGTTCTTCTCATCTACACTAATAGACCTATTAAGAGATTGGTCTCAAACAATCCTTGAAAACTTAATATCAACTTTTAAATAGTTAAAGAATGAATTCAAAACCCATTTTCCAGCAACTTACACATGCCCAAAGACTTATTAACCTTATTTGAGATTATTCAAAAGTCATGCCAGACCCTTAACGATTACACAAGAATATTCATTATTAAAGTCAAATACTTAACCTCAACACTTTATTTGCCATTATCGCTTTTGAGAAACAATTAAAGAAACATTAACCCCTATAGATATCCTTATAGATGGATAAGATACATACTTTTAAGGAGATCAAGAAACGACTAGAAGATACATTGACCTAAAAGAGGATGAGTTGTCTATTGAACACCCAGACAAGTATCATAATTATAGACATCATTGAGCATATAAAAGAAAAGTAATTATCAAATCTACTAGGGAAAATAAAGTGGAACAATATTAAAAGAAAGAGAGTAGTCTGGGAGGTATAACGAAAGTTAATATACATATATTAAATACAATCATAAACCACATTTTAAACTTCATTAGGGAGTAGGATTTGGTAAACCTTCTTGCCCTGTGCCACCAAGGAAGCGACTGAAATAAATCTTTTGTGGGTCTCATCATAGTTATGACCATGATACAAAGAAATACATAAACCTTAAACAAACTGTTAGTGAACTCCTACAATGGGGACACTTGGAGTAATTTATTAGAAGGGACATAAATGCCCTTATAGAGACATTAGTCATAAGCTCAAGACCAAGCATTACCTAATCATAAGGCAAAAACCCTATAATAAAGAAGAGGACAAGGAAGAATTGTCAAAGTTATAATTACCGATGGAGATAGTACCTATAACATATCCTAAATGAAGGAGTCTACCAGGGGCAGCATGAATGTTAAAGCAGATGTAGAAATCAAAAGACATTGAATATGAAAGCATATTGTATTTGAAGAGGAGGAATTATAAAGACAATATAATCTTTATGAATGCGTGATGATCATTGAGGTGAATGTCACAAACTTTGAAATGAAAGAATTCTATTATATAATGTAGGTTCATTGATATTCCTTTTTACAAGTCCTTTAAAGTTGAATCATAATAACTTTAACTGGAACCTTTCTCTTTGTTGGATTTCAAAGATGATCATATCTTCGTTAAACGAAAAACAAACCTTCCAGTCACAATTGGTGATTACCCTAAATAAACCATCAAGATGATTGAGCTCCATATCGTAGGCAGGCCTGTCGAATATAATGCCATGTCTGAGAAAACTTACTAAGGGCAATATGAATGTTATAGCAGATGTAGAAATCAAAAGACATTGAATATGAAAGCATATTGTATTCGAAGAGGAGGAATTATCAAGACAATATAATCTTTATGAATGTGTGATGATCATTGAGGTGAATGTCATAAACTTTGAAATGAAAAGAATTCTATTATACAATGTAGGTCCATTGATATTCCTTTTTATAAGGCCTTTAAAGATGAATCATAATAACTTTAATCGAAACCTTTCTCTTTGATGGATTTCAAAGATGATCATATCTTCCTTAAAGGAAAAACAAACCTTCCAGTCACAATTGGTGAGTAACCTAGATAAACCACTAAGATGATTAAGCTCCATATCATAGGCAGGTCTGTCGAATATAATGCCATGTCTAAGAAAACTTTACTCTTTGCACCAAGATCCATCTTGTCACTTTATTAGATGAGCTTATAAATTTCAAAACAAAATAGGCATATGAAAAATCTTAAGGGATCAACAAACGTCAAGACAATGATTCATGACTTCCTTTAAAAGGAAGGATTCAATACAATAAATGATCATTGAAGAAATGGACCCTAGGTTACCAAAAAATGAAACTAAAGCTAAGGTGGTCAAATAAATTTGAGAAATATAAATCAGGATTTAAAATATAAGAGTGTTATAAATTATAGTCTCTATGGATGAAGAACACATTAAAATGGTATAATTCTTAATAGAGGAACAAGATGTTTTCATATAATTAGCATTAGACATGAAAGGGATCGAGCCATATATAACAATTTACAAGTATGGGAGACCTAAAGCTAGGTCTACAAAATATATATAAAAAAAGAGGTCTTTAAAAAAGAGCAGTAATAGTGGTTTATAAAAAAGTGGATAAACTTTTGAGAGTAAGGTTTATTGGGGGGCTGTATACCCAAATTGCCTTGCAAACATACTTATAATGAAAAAAACCAATAGTATGAGACATATATGCATTGATTTTACAAACCTAAATTTGTTTAGTCCTGTAGATAGCTACTCGCTTTTTAAGATAAACCTATAAAGATGTTACAGCAAGTCGTAATAACTGAGTTTTATGGATGTATATTCAAGTTATAACCAGAGTCATATCAATGAGAGTGACAATAAAAAAGGATTTATTATAAACAAAAAATTATAAGATGATTTACTTAAACTAAAACATAGGGGTAACTTATTAGAGCATTATTAATTCTATATTCACACATAAATCAACCAAAATATAGAATTGTAATTTGTATTTGGAAGATATGTTTGTTAAAGTAAAACAAAGGGGACGACATTTTGATAAACCTATAAGAATTCTTTCAGATACTTAAAAAGTTTGGCATGAAGCTAAATATTAAAAAGTGTGTGTTCAGAAAACACATTTCTTGAGTTTTATAATGAGTTTGAGATTAAACCCTAAAAGATCAAAGCAATAATTAATTTGAAGTCATCATATACCTTATAAGAAGTGAAGTTTTTCTAAATCCCAAGTATTGGTAGATTGTATGCTTGAATGTATTATCCTTACTAACGAAACAAATTCAGGAGAACCTACCATCAAATCATTACTTGTTGGACAATGATGTTAAATGACACATCAATTAGTTGAGTGGACTCTTTACTATTAAAGAATTCATGCACAAATACTTCAGCTTGTGTCATACAATAGCAAAAAATACAAAAATTCAAGTCAAAACACATTCTTAGAAAATATTACAATTTGGTAGGCCAATTATTAAAGTATGGAGTAAAAGGAATAAAACTCAAAGGCATGTTTTTTACAAGTTTTGTTCGAGCACGTGTATGAAGAAAAAGTTTAGATACAAGTAGAGTAAGAGGTTAAAAATCTCAAATGTTATGTTCGCATAATGACATATTTAAGGAGTCTTGAACTTTTAGAATTGTATAATGATAAACTTGTCTCAAAGTATCAAATTTGCAGCATAAAAAATCTATTTTACAAACAACCATTCTTGTAAAAGCAATAGACTTGCAAGTTGACAGGACCATAATTCCATGGAAATCACATAGTTTTCGCAAAATGTTAGACCTACTTTCTTGAAATATATCTTGACATAATTTGTCAAAACATTTGATTGGATGGAAAGCAAAATATTTAATCTCAAAATCAGCATAGTATCACTTTTTTAGGAACCTAATAATATTTACGACAAAATAACGTATCTACAAGCATTACTTGTAAAATATTATCCAAATTTTACTTGAAAGATATCATAATCACACTAATAATATTGCAAAACATCACATATGAAGGTTATAGATAAAGCTTAAAATCATGAAAAAGTTACTAAGTCTTTAAAGTTCAAGTTAGCAGATATACAAAAATTAGTAGTGAGAATCATATTGATAACAAAATGAACATTACATATGAGATTTAAAAGAGTTCTATATACATAATTAAGAAAAGGCTATTACCACTATGTCCTAAATTGAATATAAGCAACATCATTTTGTAGGCCTGGAAACAACTTCCTCGCCAGCATCTATACTCCTATAACTTAAGATTGATTCATTATCTTTAAGTAGAGCTACATAATCACCAAAATATTCTTTAAGTTTAGGATCAATGGTTGAGGATTTTGGAATGTTTGATATTGTCAATTAGTCAATTATTAGGTACGCATGTCCATTATTTACTAATTTTATAGGTTTAAACTCCCCTTATAAAGAAGGAATACATAGCACTACCATAATTTTAAAGCCCTTCCACTATAAATAATCTTTTTAATTATGGAAGTCTTTGTCTAATAACTCAATTATGTTCTTTTGTCCTTTGATTTTACCATAACCATGATCAAACACCTTTTATAGAGCTTTATTCTCCTCAAATTATTTTTGATCTCTACCCTTCTAACTCATAACCCAATCCTTTTAAGCTTGATCAAATTGATGACTTAATTGTTAGATCTCCATGTTTGCGTATTTATTATAGACAACCAAAAGAACATGATGTTTATAAAGAAAGTGTTAAACCTAAAATATAAAGGATGTAAATTACAACATATGTGATAATGTCCAGATCATGTTCCACTCCGCATCACTGAGATGCTTCTTATTATTTAGAAACATAATCCCTCCCAATAACTTGAAACCTCGAATTATTGATTTGAAAAATAGGATCTCTAACTTTAATAGACTAGCGAGGATAATATGCATCATTCATTAACTTTAATCGACCAATGGGAATAATATGCACCATCAGCTACAATGAACATAAACTACTAATCAAGGTTGTCCTGGATAAATTTTGATAATGGAACATGTCTAATCTCCAATGGTTTTGTTATCTTTTCTTATATATTGACACCTTTGAATTTATTTTACAATGACCACCTTTGTGCCTATCAAACTTCCTAATTTTACCTAACTTACTTAACTTTTCTTTAGCCAACTATTTTACTCTTTAGGAAACATGAGCTAGATTAATATCTACAGAGATAAGTACATCAAGCTATATAGATCTATAAATGTGTTAATAAGTTAGCAAAACTTATATATTTACTTTCCCAATTATGAGTCCCTTTGGTAGGATTTCCAGTTTTATTCCCATTTTATGTTTGGTAATTAAGTTATAACATCCCGAATACCTCCTAGCAAGAATCAGTCGGTCCATAAATTTGAATAAATAAATAAGTGTTTTAAATTCTCTAAATGAAATACCACGAGGAACATTAATTTCAAGAACCAATAATGAGGTTGAATTTAACCTAAACTCAAACTATCTCCCTTAACAACTTAATGCAAAAGTCATCAAGTAGCAATATTAGACCTCATCTAAAATTGTCATGATAAACACTCATGTCATTCGATCTATGGAAGCACCATTCTCTTATTGACATGTAGTTTCCTAATTCTCACAAGTATGGGGATATTGAACTCCAAACTTATCCCATCTAGGTATATCCTACATCTAAATTTATATTTTTCTACCTCAAATTCTTGTTTAAGGCAAAGGACGGAATCAAGAGTAATTAGACATTCACCACTGGTGTAAGACTCCTCAGTATTTATGACTAAAGGTCTATGCACCTCTAGCCTAAGCTCAACAATATACCTATACCCAAACTTAGTACCTGATCTTACCATTCGATGAACCATTATCAAGCATTATAAATAAAATAAATTAAAACGTTACCATTAAAAGATGAGATGCCTACACCGAATGATAACTGGTCAATATAATTGGCTCAATAATTGATCAACATCTACAAAGATAAGGAAATTGAGTTATATAAGTCTATAAGTCTGTTAATAAGTCAACAAAAACTTTACATTTGTTTTTTGAAACTCCAACCTCCAACAATAACTTCTTAGTTATGTTCTCCCAAGAAAGGTTCTTACCACACTCAGCTAAGACATGTGCCTGAGAAGACTGCAAATAACTGGACCTATCTTTTCCATTAAACCTAAGGTTATTTCCCTCCATATAGACCTGAAATCTCACTCATTGCCATCTTTTAAAGAAATGAAGAGAAATTTACTTTCCCAATTATAAGTCCCTTTGGTAGGATTTCTAGTTTTATTCCCATTCTATGTTTGGTAATTAAGTTATAAGCTCCTAAATACCTCTAAACAAGAATTAGTCGATCCATAAATTTGAATAAATAAATAATTTTTAAAATTTTTTAAATGAAATACCACGAGGAACTTTGATATCAAGAACCATTAATGAGGTTGCATTTAACCTAAACTCAAAATTTTCTCCCTTAACAACTCAATGCAAAAGTCATCAAGTAGCAATATTAAAGCTCATCTAAAATTTTCATGATAAAGACTCGTGTCACTAAATTCTCTCATTGACATATGGTTTCCTAATTCTTACAGGTGTATGGATACTGAACTCTAAACTTATCCCATTTAGGTATATCCTACATCTAAATTCATAAATTTTTACCTCAAATTCTTTTATAAGGAAAAGGATGGAATCAAGAGTAGTTGGACATTCACCACTGGTGTAAGACTACTATTTACGACTAGAGGTCTATGCACCTCTAACCCAAGCTCAACATTATACCTACACCCAAACCTATACCTGATCTTACCATTTGATGAACCATTATCAAGCAAAGAAAATAAATTAAAACCTTACCACAAAAATATAAGATGCCTACATGAATGATAACTGGTTAATATAATTGGCTTAATAATTGGTCATTATTTAGAGAGATAAGGACATCGAGCTATATAGGTGTATAAGTCTGTTAATAAGTCAGCAAAACCTATACATTTGTTTCTTGAAACTCCAACCTCCAACAATAACTTCTTAGTGATGTCCTCCCAAGAAAGGTTCTTACCATATTCAACTAAGACATGTGCCTGAGAAGACTGCAAATAACTAGTCTTATCTTTTCCATTAAACATAAGGATAGCTCCCTCCATATAAACCTAAAATCTCACTCATTACCATCTTTTAAAGAAAGGAAGAGAAATTTTCTTTCCCAATTATGAGTACCTTTGGTAGGATTTCCAGTTTTATTCTCATTCTATGTTTGGTAATTAAGTTATAACATCCTGAATACCTCTTTGCAAGAATCAATCGGTCTATAAATTTGAATAAATAAATAATTGTTTTAAATTCTCTAAATGAAATGCCATGAGGAACTTTTATAACAAAAACCTTTAATGAGGTTGCATTTAACCTAAACTCAAAATTCCTTTAACAACTCAATGCAAAAGTTGTCAAGTAGCAATATTAGACCTCATCTAAAATTTTCATGATAAACACTCATGTTAATAGATCTATAGAAGCACCATTCTCTCATTGACATATAGTTTCCTAATTATCACAACTATACGGATATTGAACTCCAAACTTATACCATCGAGGTATCTCCTATATCTAAATTCATATTTTTCTACCTTAATTTCTTCTATAAGGCAAGGGATAGAATCAATAGTAGTTGGACATTCACCACTGGTGTAAGAATCCTCAGTATTTATGACTAAAGGTCTGTGCACCTCTAACCTGAGCTTAACACTTACCTACACCCAAACCTGGTACTTGATCTTACCATTTGATGAACCATTATCAAGCATTATAAAGAAAAATAAATTAAAAATTTACCATAAAAAGATGAGATGCCTGCACCAAATGATAATTGATCAATGGAATTGGCCAAAAATTGTCTAGCAATAATAAAATAAAAAAGATATAAATGGGCATACAAAAAACTTGAGATTACTTATAAGGAAGGTTAGCATACTTTAAGACGTCTATTAGTTGTACAAGATAAAATTGTTCGAACACTAGAACTTTAATCACTTGGACACCTCAAGTTTTTTGCCTTATCACAAACCTTTAATTCCACATACCAAATTCTACATTCAAACTAATTAATTTTTTCCCTTAAGACAAAATTATGGTCAAAACTTATAGCAAACATATTTGATTTTCGGAGAGGCATATGGGGAAAACTTTCTAAAAAGGCACAAAATAATTTTTGACTTTAAGCTACACCTAAGGTCAAAACTTAAGAAGCAAATGATATATATAGAAATATATCTAAGGGCTAAAGCAAAAGAAAAAGCCATTATATTACATCATATAAGATTAACTATCACAATATCACAAACTCACAAGTTAATGTTTTTGAGGTTGATGTCACTTCTCACTTTCTATTTTATTTTTTGTAATATTATATTCCTCTCTAATTGATATAATCTTCGTAGACCTTATATGAAAAGCATTTTGACGCTTACGTTTTCATATATTTAGGGGAGATTCTTGAAGAATAAGCAACAACCAAGATATCATATCTATATAAGATCAAACCTAGACCAAAAGAATCTCAGAGTTTAAAATTCCATACTTTTTTTAAAAAAATTAAGGAAATTTTATTAATAAGCCCATCCAAAGGCATCGATACAATGGATCAATACAATGCAACAATGTTTCCAAAAGTTATACAAGATTAAGCCTTAACATTACATCTTGTCTTTAAGTGAGTTTAATAAAGAGGCATAAAGAGTTACAATATAGTTCACTCCAGATTCCATCTTCCTTTCAATGAAGAGCTAATTCCATCATTAACATTATAAAGCACTAATTTTTCTCTAATTTAGTAACAAATTCTATGATTTATTACATACTTAAATTTTATAATTCCTTTCACGCTAAATGGAGTACACAGTGTAGTTTAGAGATAGGCTTAAGCAAACTTTATCTCTCCCTATTTTCCTCTATTGTTCATCAATCTACTTTAGTATGCTTTCCCAGTTAGTTACAAGACATTTCAGGTTTATGATGTGGCGCATCCTAGCCTAAATGTGTTGTTGTAGCTGCACTGAAAGAACAAATGAGGAGTTATTTTAGGGGCTTGACAACATAGGGTGTATAGAAGGTCTGTAGAGTCTAAAATTCTATCTTTAGTTTTCAATTTGTTTATAGATACAAGCTAAATGAAAAAAGAGGCTTTAGGCATCAAGGATCTAGTTCATACTACATTATACCATTGGATGATTGAGTTTTGTGGTATGAAAACCTTAACATAAGAGGAGTTAGTGAAGCCCCCTATTATTAGGTAACTAGATTGGTTTGTCTGTCCCATAAGGATTAGGGGAGTAATTTGGAAGATAACTTTGCAATCTTTCTGAGCCTCTGAAGTCGCTACGCCACTTGTCCTAGTGTATAACTTACATAACATGGCCATTGAATGGTATCCGTATAGTTAGTGAGGTCAACTCCTCCTTTAGGATGAGTGGAGTTTGATTAGCCTAATTCTTAAACTAAAACCATGAGTCTAGTCCATTTCCCATATGGATTTTGATATAAATGTAAATTATCTTCCTTTTCCTTAGCTTCTATATGAATTTCTAATAATGTTCTTTTTTTTAATCCAAACTGTCAGTAGATGTGCTCTTTGAGGTAATACTCGTTAACCTATTTTGACTATAGAACTTCCTTGTCACTAAGCAGTCTCTAAGTCCTCTTGGCCACCAACATTAATTGAATCAACTGTAAGGGGATCAATCCAAGGATACCTTCTTATTTTCTCCATCATAATTGCTTCGATTTTTTTAGCACCCTTAAAGCTTTATGCCTTTTCAAACCATATAAAATTTTTAATACACATCTCCATCTCCTTGTTAATTTTTTTAGGCAGGAGAAGATGTGTGCTCTAGTGAGTGTACAGATTCCTTGATACTAAGATAATAATTTATAATCTTCCAACTTGTGAAAGGGCTCTATTCTGCCAGGAATTAATTCTATTCTTGAAGATCTTCAAAGTCATAGGTAGTGTTGGTATCTTAGCTATTTAGATGAGATAGGGAACTACTGGAGTCCTTCAAATTAGAAGAGATTAAACCTCAAATATGATAGCCTGTAAAAATTGTCAAGAGAATTAAAAATTAAGAATAAAAAAGCATGGTTAGCTCCACAAATCATCATAAGATCATCTGCAAAGATGTGTGAGTTCCAATTTATTGTATTTATGATGATATTTAAATCTGAGGTAAAGGTGAGTGTTCTCTTTAATCAATTTGGATAACACCTCAATGGAGAGAGTGAATAAGTAGGGGAAAGGGAGTCCCCCTACCTTATTCCTTTAAACCCTTTGAATAACTTGCTAGGAATTCCATTAATTAATACACTATAGGTATTAGTGGATAAATATGCATTTCCCGAAACGCTAATCATAGGTTCTTCTCTCCATCAGAACAATAGGGTCATTATACTCATTACTAAACTTGTTGAAGAGATGAAATATAACCAAGGTATATCTTTTCGATCAGAGGTTAAGTCGATCATCAGAAGAAGAATTAGACCAAAAATTAGGATACATTCTGGGAAAATAAAACTTCCATCGAAGAGAAGCAAATGAAAGGCTTTCATAAAAATCCTCATAGAATTGAGAATGAAGATTTCGTTCTATACATGCCAAATCATGAATTAGTAACTACATCTAATCTGTAAAAAAATATGGGTAAGAATGAAGCTCCATTGTAATGTGTTGAAAGCCTTAGAGAAATCCACTTTAATTGCACAACTGTTTATAGTCTTGTTAGTCTCATAGTCTTTCATAAGTTCTTGCACCATTAAAATGTTGTTAGTGATAGAAGCTCCTTGAGTAAAGTGGAGGATATGTTTTAATGTCTTCTTTAATTTGCTAGTAATGAGCTTAGAGATAGTTTTATACACAATGTTACAATAAGATATTGGATAAAATCCCTTCAATTTGTTATCATTGGAAGTTTTAGGTATCAACCATAAGTGAGTGGAATTCAAATCTTTCAACATTTTGCTAGTGGCTAAAAATTCTTGAACCACCTCAACAAGTAATTCCCTTATGATAGGCCAAGTGGCTTAGAAGAAGTATGCACTAAACATAACTAGACTTGGAGCTTTACTTGGATTAAGAGTGAATACTATCTCCTTGATTTCTTGAGAAGAAGCTGATTTAATAAGGTTTTCTTTTACATCCTAAGAAAGAGTTTTTTTTTTCCAATAAACCTTTCTATCTCTTGCATGCTTAATGGACTAGATGAGCTTGATCCTATGATATCTTTATAGTATTTGACCACTATCTTTTCTATTGTGCTTTTATCAGTTTACAAATGATCCTCTTCATTAAGAAAACATTAAATTTTGTTTGAATTCATCTTAACAAGGATATATTTGTAGAAATATTTGGTATTTAAGTCTCTTTCCTTCAACCAAGAGGTTCTAGCCTTCAACATCAATAAGGAATTGTAATCTTATAATGCATTGTTGTAATCATCTAATTTTCTTACTTCAATTAATTTCAACTCCTTGTTATTAGGGTCTTGGTAGCATTCATCTTAGAATTTCCTTAAGGCATTTTTAGCATTTTGTATGTTTAGAGCAATTAGGGGACCTCCTAGCGTATAAAAATCTTTTAGTTTGGTTCTTACTAGTTTATGCTTTCTCATAAGCTGAAATGATTTATAACTAGGGATCTCAGTTTCCTAAGTTTCCCTCACTAATTCCATAAACTCTTCTTAACAAAAAATTGAAAAAATTGAGAATGATTAGAGCATAGAGGAGCCCTAAAGGGTGTTAGTGATCAAAGCATTGTTTATGAGCTTTCAATTCTAAGTTATTTTGATTCAAAATAGATTTAGTATTTCTTAACTTCATCTTAATTGTAATGCTAGAGTATGAGCACAACATCACTTATTTGCCTAAATTATAAATGGCTTATTTATTAAGGAAAATCAACATAAATTACATATAAAGAATCCAAATATATAAAAGAATCTATTTGAACTATTAAGCATAAAGTCAACAAGTAATGGTCATATCTAGAGATGAAGAAAACAATGTGTTTTCTCACCAAAATGGCAGCCAAGTTGGTATCTTCCTTAAAAGGTTGAATATTGATCTAGTACATAACAAAAATTGCAAGAAAGTAAACATCCAAACTGAACCAAAATTAATTTTTTTTAATACTCAAATGCATAACTACATTTATCTACGTTTCAAAAAAATAAACACGCTATTTTGAGGGATTTTAGCATTTTTATATGGGCTTGACACTCTTCATTCAGTAGGAAACGGGAGTGATCATGAAGATAGGTCTTTAAATTCCAATTCAAAATAATTGTTAAAAACAGGATTAAAAGATCATTTAATAGGATGATATTTATAATCATAATCAGAGAGCCACTTACGAGCTTGAGAAAGTGGTCTCTAAAGCACCCATGTCGAACTCCAAGTGAAAACTCTGATGTTTTTAGTTGAATGGTAGTGATTGAAAGATATTAAATTATGATAAAATTAAAAAAGATTAAGAAGGAAAAGTATTTTTTGGTCTACAGGAGTTGATCATCAGTAGTCTTAGGTGCAAACTAGGATTAAATAATAATAAAGAATATTATGCTTTTTAGTGATAGCCGATGAAAAAAAGGTAAGGAAAAATATGTCAATTGATCTAAAAAATGGTTGTCAATTATTAATAGGAGAAAAGTTTTTCTTATTCCCTCCATTTGACAGAAGACATTCATCATTTTGTTGACGCTTAAAATTAGAAACTACCACCTTCTTTCTACAATATATGTTTGTGAGGATTTGTTTGTATATTTTGACATTATCATCTATAATTAGTTATGATTTATGTGTTATCTAACGAGCAAACATATCAATAAGCTACCAAAAAACCATTTTGTGCCATTTTTATATTTTTAAGAGGAGCATTGTGGTTTGAGTAAGGCACTTCTGAAATTTTTTAATCATAATAAGATATTATAATTGAAAAACATTTATTGTAAAATATAATAAAATGTAGGGACTAATAAGACCATACTTGGATAATATTTATTTAGAGTGAAAATTGATGTAATGAAGAGAGAAGAAGAAATTGAGAAAAAAACATGGAAGAAGATTGTCCCAACTTGATTGCTCAAAAAATTTGATAACACATCCATTTAGTCTATACTATATATTGATATATGGATATCTAACAAAAAATTAACACAATTTATATCAAACCTCATTATATTCCATGTCACACCTATATACAAAAAGTACCATAACTAATTTAACATAAGTAACAGCTTCGGTTATATATGGGAATACTATGATTAAGTACATAAACTATCATATGTTAATACAAAATATACCAAGATACATTTAATGCCAACCTTATATATAAATATATCATTATCATTAAAATAAAGTACCAACTACAATTTAAAATAGAAATACCATGAATGAGTATAAAGAATATCATGTCTCAATACAAAATATACTAGGAAATTATAAAAATAATATGCCTATGTACAAAAAATAGCACCATTTATTACAGAAAAGTAATAGATACATTTTAAAATCAATGTGACTAAGCACAAAGAATACTATTGCCTTAATAAAAAACTATATTAGGACATATACATCCAATACTATGCTTATGTATAAAAACACATACCATTATTCATTACAGATAAGTAACACATGAACATGAAAATAGGAATATCATCACTGAGTATAAAGAATATCATGTCTCAATACAAAATATACTAAGGCACTATACATATAATATTATGCTTTTGTACAAAAATACTATCATTCATTACAAATAAGTAACACATAGACTTTTAAATTGTAATGCAATGACTAAGTACAAATAAAATCATTCCTCAATACAAACTATACTAAGGCACTATATATCTAATACCATGCTTATGTACGAAATTCCACTCCATCATCCATTAAGGGTAAGTAAAACTTACATTTAAAATGGGAATACCATGATTAAATACAAAGAATATCATGCCTTTATATTGAAAAAAAAGGTACCATCATTCATTTACAGATTAATAAAACATTCACTTATCTAAAAGAAAATTATAAAGAGCATGGATTGATTCATTCTTGCATTCCAAATTAAATCCGTTACAAGTTTTGTTAGACATGGTTAACTACACTTATGGTCAACCATATTTATGTTAAAATTTTTTAAAGGAAAAAGGAAGAAAAAGAATTAACACATGCCTATATTCAAAATCATACCCATCATTTTTATTTTTATACACGGTTAACTATATGACCATATATCAACTTTGTTCCTGTTTGAATTTTTAACGGTCATTATGAATGACATGAAATTGTACAATGCTATAACACTATGTCATTTGCAAGTATTATTATAAATAGTTAAATACATTCTTATATGGTCAATCGTGTTCATATTTAATATTTTAAAGGGACAATATGAAAGACGTGAATTAACAGATGACTATGTATAAAATCATTTTTGTTATTGTTATTCACAACACAATTAATTACATAGTTATATGATCAACCAAATTTATGTTAGCATTTTAAAAACACATTGTGAAGGAAACGAATTAACATATGCCTATGTATAAAACTATGTCCATTATTTGTTTTTTGGATATGATAAATGTTATTATGAATGACATGGAATGACACACTCTCATATAAGAGACTATTTCCTTTTTAGGTATAATTAAAAACGATTATGTACATGCTTGTGTGGTTGAAAAATATATATTTTACATGTTATTTAGGGTTAAAGTACTTGATATTTGACACTTTTATATCATGTTTTATATAGATTATATGATTTTTCTATATTTATTTTATTATCTTCTAGGTGATGAGTTCAAGGATAAAACATATATTTGAGTGCAACTTTCTCCATAATTGTCCAACCGAGGAGAATTTATAGTCAATTGGAAGTTAACTAGAAGGGAAACTGTAACACCCCTTACCACAGAGTACACACCGGGACGCCCGGAGGTCATTATGGTACATATCCTACGATAAGGGCGAGCTACGATCGATCACTACCGTCACTTCATATGGCAACATAACATTATTCACTCGCAAAGCATCATAAGAAATCACAATATTTTTAAAACCAACTTTTCCTCATTTCGATTCTCAAAACCAAAAGTCTACATTGTATCTTTCAACCTTAAATACATGTACATTAACAAAACCTAATACAAAAGTACTACATGACAAGGGAAAATATATCACTTCTAGCTAAGCCATCCAAAAATCCCAGCTGACCGACCTTTGAGCCATGACTTCTCTTGCCAAAACACAATCTACACGGCTGGTAGAGCCTCTCAGTAGCTAGAGTCGTCTCTCGGTCCTGAAAAGACAACGTTGCAATTTTGATGAGTTTTGCGAACTCAATGAGGTAACCATCATCGATGGTTCACTTAATTCATGCATCACATCATTACACCTAACAATTTATTCACATCTTTACATATTCACAAAATATCACATTTCACTTTCAGAAAATCATCACAATCATTTCAATCATATAAAATACACATATCAAGTATAAATGCAATGCACGTAAGACTCACTTTCATTTATTATTTTCGTTGTGACCGAGTGCCTTTTTACTAACTCATATCCCTTAGTGGATACTGAGTTGTGTCAAATTATGTCCCATATCTTTTAGTGGATACCGGGTACATTTACAACTGAGCCTAAGGCTCATTTCACATTCTGAGCTTTAAGCTCTTTTTTTTTCACTAGCGACTCTGGTCACAACTTCCTTTATCTTACATGCATTCATGTGTTGAAATGCTTCACACATCATTATCTCAATCAATCACATGCTTACACATTCATATTCAGATCATAATTTTCATCTGACCCAAGGTCTGGCATTCAACATCATTGTTGAGTAACATTTATTCCATCACATTTACATACAAGTAGCACTTCAATAACTCATTCATATGTCACAATCATCGGACCTTCATTTTTCGAAATCATCACAATCAATTCAAATTCATTCAATAAGTCTAACATAATATAAAACCAACAATTAATTGAGTGAGACCGTCTAGGTTACTCACAGGTTACTCTCGAAGCTAATTCTTGGAAGTTTCGGCAACGTCTGGGTATTGACATTCCAGTTGCTCCTCTATATCAAGCAATATACATATATCACAATTTGCATAATTATAAGTGTTTATTAATGCACAAGTATGTATATGAAATATGCACAATGCATATTCATGACAATCCCGAGTATTTTTCCATTATTCTCATCACAAAAATCAATTCAATATCAAAACTTACTTAAGTATCACTTGTTCTCAGGCTTATACCTTAATAAAACCATTAAAATCACGATTAATTTCTCATTGTATCACTTTCAGATTTTTTCCAAAGACTGACTTTCAGGTCTACTTTTCTTGATCATTTAGACAATGAAAATGAAGTAATTCGGCAATACTCCATTCTAGAAAATTGTTCTCCTATTTCTTATGTTTCTAATGACACCAAACTCATTCAATTTGTTTTAGTAATCCAAAAGTTATACCCTAAAATTTTTTGGACTATTGTTACACTGAAACAGTACACTATACTCAACTTCCATCCAGAAATTGAAAGTCT
Source organism: Erythroxylum squamatum (assembly GCA_025629845.1). Lineage (NCBI taxonomy): Eukaryota > Viridiplantae > Streptophyta > Magnoliopsida > Malpighiales > Erythroxylaceae > Erythroxylum > Erythroxylum squamatum. The sequence continues at coordinate 20,060,208 of JAOTBA010000203.1, forward strand.
TAGAGACTGAATCAAAATTCTACTTCTTCAAATAATTTGTAGCCCTATGTCTCTAGTTTACTCCAAATTAAAAATCATCTCATTAGGATGAATATAGAACAAGATATAATCGAAGTACCCAAGCATGTTCAGTGAAATCATACCAGTTTATACTATTCCAACAGATTCCCTTACTTTCATTTAATCAATCATTTTCAAATCAGTTCAAAATGATACCAATTTTTATAGAGAGGTAGAATAATGTGTTAAGAACCTATTGATTCAAGAATCAAGTCATTTGGAGGTCTTGAGAATATGTCATGGTCAAAAGGAACAAGACTGTTCAGTTTGCAAAATGCTCTTGGGCGCACAAATTAAAATTAAGTCACGGTTAACTATTGGAGAGCACAGCGTCACGATGTAACAATTAAAAACCAGTCCAGCAATCAACACTCATGGGAATGAGGGAGAAGAGTCAAGGGTGTAAGAGAGTCACGGGTGTGCAAGAAAAACTCACGCCCGTGCACACTTAATCAGACCCGTCCCTCATTTTTCGCTCCATTTCTCCCAAATGATTTCAGATAGCTAAGATTTTTGGTGGAGATATAGATTAGTGTGTTACGAGTCCAATGGTTCAAGTCTCATGTCATTTGGTGGTCGGAAGAAGGAGATATAGCAAAAGATCGAAGGATGTTACGTCAGCCTCCAACCCTAGAAGTCGCAATCGTGCTCCATTAACTTACGAAGTCGCGATTGTGCTTCGTTGTGATCTTGACATTCGGTTAATCGCGACTTCCCAGTCGCACACCCTCACATCGAACCTCCATAATTTTCAATCCTGAACTCCAAAAATTTCAAACTTTATATCATTAAAAAGCTAAAAGAAAGATCTACAACTTTCATGAAGACAATTTTATCAAAATCTTCCTAGATTAATATAGTTTAATCATGGAAGTTTCAGACCAAATTTTTACCCCTTTTTCTCTTTTCTTTCTTTATTCTAAACCAACTTCTCTAACTTATCTTCTCTTAAATTCTCTCCAATTTCATCTTCTATGCAGCCCAACATATTCAAAACATATCAAAAATTAAGGAATTAACATAAAACATCAAAAATCAGAAAAATACATCCATTTACATCATTTTGCTACATACTGTTGATGCTCTTCTTGTTAAGTCTGAATGACTTCACGAAATGATTTTGATGAAAAACAAATAATGAAGTTAAAATGAAAAGCAGACGGAG
>JAOTBA010000203.1:20098206-20123840 GCA_025629845.1 Erythroxylum squamatum
GCATGTATTCAATTCTTATTATACATTAACAATTATTATAATTAATGATATATTCAAAAATTGATAAATTGTTAAATCAATTTATTCATAAACATTCTAAATATTATAAATTAAAAAATTAATAAATATTAAATTTGCAAAAAATTATAAAACAAATGTAAATTAAAAAATTAATTATAATTCATATTTATTAAATTCAAATTTTTTTTTTGAAATTGAAATTTTCGAAATTATTAATTCAAATTGATTAATCATTAATTTTGCAAAAATAGTTTAAAACAATTTTTTTCCAGTTAATTAATTATTAATTATAAAACAATTTACGACGTCTACACAACAAGACGTCGTAGAAATGTACTTTTTCACGACGTCTTCCAAACGTCGGAATAACTACCATTTATCGACGTTTCTTTATAACGTCGTACGATATACTAACATTCACAGACGTCTTTATACACGTCGTAAAATGTTAGTTTTCCACGACGTCCTTGATACGTCGTTAGAAAGTCTCAATCCCTGACGCTTACTTCAGACGTCGGAAAATGTTTAAACCTTTCCTGACGTCTTTTAAAACGTCGAAGAATATATGGTCCTTCAACGACGTTTACGAACAGACGTCGTAGATCACTAATGCCTACCCTACCTTCCACGACGTTGTTTGCGACGTTTTAATAGACGTCGAGGATAGTTTTCTACGACGTCAAATTGCCTTTTGCGACGTTTAAAAAACGACGCAAAAGGCCTCCTTTTCTTGTAGTGATTTTGATGAAATTATTATAGCAAGCAATATTCCTAAAGGCCCTAAGGAATCAAAAGTATCAACTTTAGGGATCAAACACAAATATGTCTTATTCTAGACTCTTAGAAACTTAGTATCAGAGAAGAAATCTAGAAATGCTTTATAAATATAAGGCTTTAGAATGTCTAAAATTTTTGGAAAAAGTAGGTGTTAATGCCATCTTGTCTAGATGCTTTGTTAGGGTTAAAGCTAAAGAGGGATTTCTCAATGTGAACTTTAGAAAAGTTTTGACGAGAAGCTCACAATGAGAATTTGTGAAAATTAGGAATAAAGGAGCTTGGAAGTAATACTAATAAGGATCAGGAAGCTTAAAAAATTGCTTTAATAGTCAAAAGTATGATCAAGTAGGAGTGGTTAATGGCTAATTAAGGAACCATCCTCAAGTATTAAAAAGGTGATTCTATTGACATTTCTACAAGCTAGTAACATTTGATGGAAATACTAACTGTTGTCATTAGTTTCTTTAACCCAGAGTCTCCTTTCTTTCTATTGTAGAATGGAACAATGGTTTTCCGATGCAGTTAATTAGTATCTCAAAGCCTCCTTCTCATCATCCCTAGTATAAGCCTCCTTCTCATTATCCCTAGTCTAAGGATCATTAGGTGAATTATAGAATATATTTTATTCTATAATATAATTTGTCTAGTTATTTCAACCTCAAGTTTAATATCAAATTGAGAGTTAGGTTTTAACCTTTAGGGTTATCTTAACTTCCCTAAATTTCATACGACTTTTGTAAAGCTCAAAACCAAACACTTCTAAGATTATTTCTCGTTTAATAGCCTCCTGAAATCCCTCTACTTCATTGAGAAAGTTATAAAAAAAAACCTGAAAGGAGAAGCTCTTTTTGCGATCTGGAGATAGATTATGTATCTATATAAGTGAGTGATCAAACATAAGGGCATTGCTAAGATGGCTTTATTATTAGGAAATTTTTGTAGTTAGTTTTGATTGGTTGTAGCATAATCTAGCTTTTTCCTCGTAGAGCAATAATCCTCTTGTTTATTATACGAGGTAAAAAGGTAGCCCTCAGATTTAAGAGTAATGACTTGAAAGCTAAAGATGCATGATTTAAAATCATTACAAGGGCTCTTATTACATCTGGTTCCTTCAACTTTTGAAGCAACAAGCGTACTATTAAAGTTCCCTAAGATTATCCAATTTGAATTGATGCTATTATAAACATTTTTCCAAAAGTTCCTTAAGACAACTCTTTGAAAAGCTAAGTTAAAAGCATATACAAAAGAAATCAATATAGGTCCACTCCCCACCCACATCTAAATAAATACATTAATATGTCAGAGAGGAGCTTAGTATTTGATCTTACTAAGATCTTAGCCACCGCTATTATTCCATTGTAGTGAGCTTTACAGTTAGTGATGATCTTTAAACTTTTGTTAGGAAACCATGACTCCATGTGTGCTTCGAACCAACTAATAAGATTCTAGAATTTTATACTTTTAAATTTAATGCGTTCAAAGTTCATATCAATAGGTTAGAAATGAGTTTGTTGGTCGAGTTTAAGGCTATCCAAATCTAGTTTACTTCGTTTGAACTCGAGTCTAATCGAAGTTTGGATGGCTTGAAACCTATTTGAAGATTGAATCACGAAACTCCCAACCTAATTAAATCTAGCAATTCTTCTCCCTTGTTTTCATTGTCTCTCTTCATCTTCAAATCCATAATCCAAATTCAAATAGTCTTTATGTTTATGAAATCAAAACTCTATAACTCCCAAATCATGGATGAGCAATAGTCATAACAACATATAGGTTACAGAATAGAGGAAACGTGTGGCATTTATCCATCTTTTGATGGATTGCACTCCATTCATATGATAGAGATAGAGATATGTAGCTTCAAAAATTAAAGCTTAAGAGAAAGAATTGAAGGAGAAAAATAAAAAAGAGATGAGATATGACTAAAACTTGAGATAAAAAGAACAAGAAAAAAATGAAAATTAAATCATCATATACATATATTAGTTGGATTTCAAATTTGATTAAATCATGAAAATCAAATTAAAAATAATATTAACTCATTGAGATTAAAGTTGAATTTAATGACTTAACTCCATCTTTTTCCAACAGTCACCTCTGAAACTTTCAAACCTTAACTGCTAAGTAAAAGGGACCCCTTCAAGTCAAGTGTGAACCAATATCTTGATCCTAAAATTGCAGGACCTTCTAGAATGGACAACTACAGGCACCGGTAAACAATAAACATAATGATAAACTCTCTCTCATGTCCCCGCTCTCTGAGACGACTCTTTTTCTTCTTCCCATCCCTAGTCGCCACCTCACCCACTCAAAACCGCGTTTCTGTAGTCATCTCCCTCGTATTCCCTCAAATTAGAACATCATAATTAGTTTTCTAATACGCTTCAAAAGAAATGAAACGCTCCACATCTTTGTATCTTTCTACTTTGACAAATCGACACGCTACCTTAAATGCCTTCTAACTTTCCTGGAAATTTCCTTCCACTCTTGTTATTTAACTGCTGCTTTCTCAACCTCGCTTCTCTCTCATCTTTCTGAAAGTGAAACGCTAAAGCTCTCAACTTCGTTTCCTTTGCTTTGTTTTTCCTTCTGTTTCTCAGTTTCATATCTTGAAGTTCCCAGATCGTAGTTTTTTTTTTTCTTTTAAAGTGAAGTTTTGTTGAGAATGGAGAACAACCAACAGTCTTTTTGGCAGTTTAGTGATCAACTGAGGTTACAGACTTCAAGTTTGGCGAATCTATCACTTAACGACTCAATATGGAGTAGTTCCTATGCGTCGAAGAAGCCAGATCAGAGGAGAAATTTCGATATCAGGGTTGGTGCTGAAGTAAATTCTGGCGAAAGTTTGAACCCAAAATGGTCTGACTTGAATGCTTCCAATTGGTCAAATTCTGGTGACGATTTGAAAGCAAAAGGGTCTGAATTGAACCGTTCTAATGATGGTTGGAAGGTAGGATTTGTTGGTGGTAACAATTACGGGTTTGGTCCAATAGGTCAACATACTGGTGGATCTCAAATGAATGTTGGGATCAACGGTGGCTTCAACAAGGGTATCTATTCAAAGAACAATAATCTCAATTGCAACATTAATGTTGCTGTGAAGGGTTCCAAGAACAAGGTAGAAGATGAATTTGTAAGCAAAAGTGGGAAAAAGAATAACAAGAAGAGCAATAATGATAGTAATGATAACAAGGACAATAAGTCCTCTGTTGATAAGAGGTTTAAGACACTGCCGCCTTCAGAATCTCTGCCTAGAAATGAAACTATAGGTGGTTATATCTTCGTCTGCAATAACGATACCATGCAAGAGAACCTCAAAAGACAGCTTTTTGGTATGTTTTTTGTTTCTCTTCTCTCAATTTGCATTTTTACTTTGCTTCTGCTGCTCTTTTGAAGATTCTCCGTCTTATGATGAGAAAGTTCTGAACTGATGAGAAATTCGACCATTGTGTTCTGCTTTCGGCCCATGTATTTATTTTAATCCGTGTTTTATGTTTCCTTTAATGTTTTATTTGGATGCTTCTAACTATGCGACGGAAATTAAATTACTTTTGGTTTGAAAAAACTCATAGTTTATGTAGTATTATTGTGTACTGCTAAATCTAAACAATTGCTTGAATCTTATGTAGGTCTACCTCCACGTTACCGAGATTCAGTGAGGGCGATAACTCCTGGCCTGCCACTTTTTCTCTATAACTACTCCACCCACCAACTCCATGGAATTTTTGAGGTATTTACTCTACTATGTCCTATGCAACCTCAGGTCTGTTAGGGTCGCTAAATTGTTGATAGGTTTAATTAGTTGCTCAAGGCATGTGAACTCAGTTTCAATATTTCCCACATCGGCTGGGGACATCACTAACATAGCGAACATGAATTTTAATTTTAATTTTCGTCTCTACTTCTTCTAAGATTGTCAGTATTTTAATTAACCACCGGCTAATTGTATTCGATGGTCTCTGCAGGCAGCAAGCTTTGGAGGAAGTAACATAGATCCCGCAGCCTGGGAAGACAAGAAATGTCCAGGCGAATCCCGATTTCCTGCCCAGGTATGTATGTGCTTGGTTGATACTATGTATAGCTTCTGTGATATTATGTGGTTCTCTTATTTGACGTTGCTGGATCCGATTAGATTTGTGTATTAAACTTACTTTTCGCAGGTGAAAGTTGTTACTAGAAAAGTTTATGAGCCACTGGAAGAGGACTCTTTCAGGCCCATCCTCCACCACTATGATGGCCCCAAGTTCCGCCTTGAACTTAACGTGCCTGAGGTATTTTTATCTATACCATAAGTATTAACACCGTCTAGTTGGCCAACTCTTGAACTGAATTTGTTTTGGTTTTTCAGGCACTGTCTCTATTGGACATATTTGCTGAGCAAGAATCTTGAAAATCTTTATCAACACAAGACACAGACATATATACATATTCACGTACCAAGTGAAGACAGTAGATATATAATGCGATAGTGCAACATAAAGAAAATCGGTTGTTACATAGGGAATGCATGTGGATGAGTGCAAGTCCCCATGATATGCCCAATTCTCTTTTTATATCTTGAAGCTGTGGAACTACAGATTAGATAATACATACAAATGCTCATGAGCTTGTAATATTGGTAATGGAGCGTGTATATGTAGCTGTCTGGTATTGTTGAACTAAACTGCTTGTTCATTTCATCCCTATTCTCGTCGACGCATGTGCAGACATATTTGGCTTTTCCTTTTTCTACTTCCAAAGACACATTCTAGTAGAGCCTTCATTTAATAATTTGATATAATAATTGTGAAGGCCACTAAATTAGTACCTCTCCATCTTTTTCTCGTTAAAAATCGAAATCACAAGTGAATGTTATCATCGAACTAAATTTAAAGGGAATGAACATGTAAAACATTTGTTAAGGGTGAAAGTAAACATGTCTTTTCATCGTCTAAAATCTAAATAACGTTCAAGCTATGCTTTTCCAGTATTGAATATGGTTTTTATACTGTAAGCCACTTAACATACATCAATAAACTACCAAATTCCTCATGCCTTTCAGTTTATTAGGTGTGTGTTGCACTAAGAAGACATGTGAAGCTAAGATTTATGAAGAAGATTGTAAAATTTGTGAGAAAGAAAGCACGCCCGGCAGGATAGCGCATGCTAGACAAGCTATGGTCCCATATATGCCCCACACAAGGAAACGTTCCCATGCCTTTGCCTTAATTCATCTCCATCTACACACATATATCCTCATTCATTCTTGCCTTAATTCATCTCCATCTACACACATATATCCTCATTCATTCTTCCTATTAAATAACGTTCTATGTGTTTAGTGATACATGCATTTGAGTTAAAGGTTGTTTTCTTCCATACAAAATCCTAGATGAGTACTCCACATCGTATTCTTAGAAACGTGTTTCGTTAACCAGTCAAGTGGTATTTGCATACAAGAACTTGCTAGCTAAACATTAATGGTTGAATCCGTCCTTGTCATACAAACTAACAAGTAAAACCATTGCTGCAACAACAGGTGACCACTTAGCTATCTATCATACTTTTGCTGAATTCAATGGAGCAAAAATTGTCGTCTATGCTCATTTTGGTTATAAAGAAGGGACTTAACTCGCAGCCTGTCTCTATCAAATTGGTCAGTTTAAACAGTTTGATAACAAAAACGAAGTGTGTAAATCGTAGAAAACCTGTATACATAAAAGTTCATCCACTGTATTGCTGAATGTAGATAGAATTGATCATTGTTGAACAGACAAATGGTTGGCTGCAGGTCGGTAAGGACAAAGGGCTTTAGCAATTGTTGTGAAAGCGATAGCCGCATAGCCATCCTGCTGCTGATTGTATAAAAAATTACTTCGTTTTATCTTTGAAACAATCAATCCATTAGTTCTTGGCATATGGTAATCATATATATATATATATGTCTAGTTTTACACTATGATACTCTTAACCGAAAGCCAAGTCAAGGAATTTAGCTCTTTAATTATGTCATTAAAGGTGCAAACCTTTTTAAATTGTAATTTAATGGCAAAAAAAAAAGTTAGCCTCAGTAACAAAAGATTATATATAAAGATTGTAATTTATGTCAAAATTAAAATTTTTTGACATGAATTATTAACTAAATTTTTTTAAAGATATTTATATTAATCAGTAGATTGACATATAAATACTAATATTTACTGATTTAACAAAAAAAAGACATATACATACTAATATTGATTTTGTGATTTAAAGAGTTAATTAATGACAAAATAAAAGAAAAGTGATTTGGAGATTGATGATTTCACTCATTGAAAACTATGCATATATATACTTGTACAAAAATATATATCATCAAGCTTTTAAAGTACTACAATTAAAATAATCTGATGGCTTCCCTTTCTTCATTTCTCAAATATGCAGATTCCAATATCATCAGGGCTTGAAGATAAGAATCCATTATACTTGTTCATCTCATCTCTACCACTTTGCATCAACAGCAGTGGCATATCTGAACTATTTTCTGCACCAAAGTTTGAAACTCCATGGCCATCGTATCTGTCTTCTTGACTCAACTGCGAAGCCACAAACTTGTCAAGAGCTCTCCAATCTGTTACTTTCTTATTGCCTCCTGTGGTTTGCTCTTCTTCTTCAGCATTGCCGTTGTTGTTATTAGCATATTCTGGTGGACCATACATTGAGCTTGTTGCCCTCTTTATTAATGGCAGTGATGGGCTCTCTAACTGAGGAAGCTGTACAAAACTATCTGTATTCATGAAACTTAAGTTATCTGCTTCTATCTCTTGCTTACACAAGAAATTCTGAGCCAAGAAGCTCTGAGGTTGCCTCGAGATGTAATCAATGGGATCAACCACTAAGCTAACCCCACTTGATTCATCATAAAAATAACTCGAGTCCCAACCTTCAATGGCTTTGGCTTGGCTGTTGGTTCGCTTCTTGAATGCTCGACAAACTACCCATCCTTCTTCCTGCAAATTAAAGTTCAACGGGCAACGGATGAAAAGTAAGAAATTTGTTTTAAAGTTTTTCTTGCATTGATGAACTTGACAATTGGACCCAGGTGTGTGTTGCACCAAAAAGTTGAATCTTCTTTTTCATTTATTACCAATCTTCTTCTTTTCCTTTCCCTTTTGTAAGTTCAATTTTTTTGTTTTGGAAAGAGAAGTAGTGGATTCCAAAAGCTGCCGCACAAGGAAGGGAAATGGAATATCTCTTTTGACAAAAAGAAACACAAAGAAAAGAGCACCTATGCTACAAACGAGAATATTGGTGAAAAGTTATTCCTATGCTTTAGAAGTTTAGAACCGTTTGACTTGTAGGGAGTGGAAGTGATCCTGTGCTCTATGACTCTATGCATGGAAACATAGAGGTAGACTAGAAAGAACGTAAAAGAAATTGTCCAAATTGACTTCTATGTAAAGCCTTTTGTCTTTTGGAACTTAATTACAGTTAAGAGAGAGAGGGGGGTGTCCTTGAGCCGACAAGACCCAATTCTGTTGACAATTAAACCTATGGAGGTTTTATAACATGAAAAGAGACAGCATGAGGAATTGATTAAAGCTAATTATCTTTGCCCATTAAGAAAGAGAGGCTTTTGTTGAGTGGAGAAAGGGAAGAACTAAGGAGCAAAATTACTGTAGAACTTTTTATACGTGAATTGATAGTAATGAATTCTTAATTCTCTGTAGAGAGTCTCCTATCCTATATGTACGTTAAGAAGCTTCCACCTATATATTACCTGATAAAAGAGACTCTTCTTAACTCTCAAGGTTCATAAAGCCATTAAACAAAAACCATGAATTACATTTCACTTCACCTTTAGAGATTACGAAAAGAGATTGAAGTAAAGGTTAACAGCAAAGGATGAGTTATGCTTGCCTGTGGAGGACCATTCTCATCGGATTCAAGCCTGTATTCATGCATGATCCAGTCACTTTTCTGCCCATTTGGAGCTCTTCCTTTGTAGAAGACAAGAGTTTTTCTCATTCCAATCAGCTTTGTCTTGTCGTAAACTGCCTTGTCTCTCCCAGTTGCCTTCCAAAACCCTGCCATAGTAGCTCTGTTGGTCCTTGTCCCCGTCGGATACTTCTTATCCTTGTGGCTGAAGAAATACCATTCGTTTTGTTCTTCGTACCCGATCCGGCATGTCTCTGTAAATCACAATATGACTATATAATTTGTCTCATATGACCTAAGTTGTTAGATGGAGTTGGCTTTGTTTCAAGTGAACTTTAAGGAAATGCATTCACTAGTATGTAAATCTCTACAATTATATGAAACCCTTAACTCGATCCTTTATTAAACCCTAAAAATATGACCCTCATCTAAACAAAGTGATATTTCTGTATCATTGAGAACCCTAGAAAGGAAATGAAGCAACAAGTAAAGCAGAATAACTCGATCCTTTATTAAACCCTAAAAACATGACCCTCATCTAAACAAAGTGATATTTCTGTATCATTGAGAACCCTAGAAAGGAAATGAAGCAACATGTAAAGCAGAATACCTTGTAGATCCCATGGTTCAATTCGGTAGAGATCTACATCTCTAATAACGTCAAGATCGATCTTTTGTGATGCAACTTTCTTCCTCAGATAGTACCCCACAAGCTCTTCATCTGTGGGGTGAAACCGGAACCCTGGTGGAACGCAAGACTCCATTGACTCCATCAAAACACCTTCTACTGCAACAAATTCACCAGCTTCACCATTATTAAATGTCCCTTCAATTCATCATCTTTAAATCATAACCATGCTAATGAACTTACTGTATTGGAATAGAAGACCAGAGAATAGAGAAAGCTAAAAAGGGAAAGCTGTAGAATTGACAGCTATATAGAAGGAAAAAAAATTGCTAATAAATAATGACGAAACCCTCCAATTAAGAAGATGACAAGTGTTATCAGCTATAATCATCAACTTATTTGGTGGCGAGCAACACTCACACCGTCTTACCTAAGGAAAAATAAGCGCGTGTTGTAAAACAAAAACACCCTCCCTTGAGAAAGAATGACTTTTTATGACGATAGAAGACAAAAAAAAAAAAAAGATGTAAAAGGGAAAGGAATTCAGAAATCATGAGAGTATGTTTTTGATAAAAGCCAAGTGATTATAATTAGTTCAAGAGCCTATTACTTATTAGGGCCTCTACTTGTGCAGGGTCTTAAGAAACGGACAACTAGAGGTTTGTGCTAATGATGTTGTCTTGTGTTGGTGAATGATAGAAATGATTCAACAAGAACGGTGTTTCCATTACTACAAAAAGAGTAAACATTAATTAACTAATAAACTACTGACATTTAACAGAACCCAATTCAGAGAAGAGAAAAGGGATAGAAACAAAAACAACTTTTTGGAAACTAGTCATGTTATAAACTGATGACATTAGAGAGGAGACATGAAGCAGTAATTAAGAGGCATTAGGGTATGGGGTGTGTGTTTTATATTTGGTTCATAAAGCAGAATTGGCAAATGGTGGAAAAGGAGGATGACGTTATCACTATTTGAGCACGCGCTTCTCGAAAGAGAAAAGCTTAGGGTGTGCTAAAAGAGAGACACTCTTCCATTGGATCAAGCCTGCAAAGAGACCAAGTTGATACTAAAAAGAAAAAAGAAAAGCACTCTTGATGGAGGCACTTGCTGAGTCTGTGTCTTTGTTGCTGAAACCGGCTCTGCCACGTTGTCTCTTTGTCGAGAATTTCCATGGCACAAACTGATCTCTTTTCTTTCCTTTCTGTTCCTCAATAGCTAGGCTCTCCGATAAAATGCAGACTCAAAGACGAATGTAGGAAATAAGTACATAAAACATATAATGGTAAGGATTTTCTGTCAAGGATTTAGTGTTTCAGTGAAACTGTCAAGATTGATTTCTTCAGATTATCTTGTCAAAGTTTTAGTGACTTGGTGCTTCTCACAGAGACTAAGAGTGAGAGATAGAGAGAGATCTAGCAACCCTTTTGGAAGTACAGTGTGGCAAAGGGAGTAAGAGGAAGTACCAGCGATAGATTTCAGGAGACTTAAAGAGTTTTGAGACTTTACCTATACATATACGATAACAAAGAAATCAACTTTCTAACAGCCTTTTACCAAAGTCTGTATAATTATTTTCCATGTTCATTAAACTGACCCGTCTGTTCAAGGAAAGACCAAAGTTAAGTGAAGTTGGGACGAAGAGGGATTGCGACAACAAATCAAGCTCCATGGCAAAGGATGTGCTACCTTAGATACAGACAAGGACTAGCAAGCTGTGGAAAAACTGATGTAAGAAGAGTTAAGTTTCGAACCCCATTTGTCAAAAGGATCAAATAATTCTGGTTTCCACCACATAGAACTTGAAAGCTTTAATTTGCACTAGTAAGAGCAATAAGCAAAAAATAAGACGGTCTACATATTCAAGTACTACAAAGGGCTTACCTTATCTGAGAGAGTTAACTTAAGTAGTAGTAGTAATGGTGTTTACTGTTAATGGTATAACTGGTCGAAGACAGAAGGAATGAAGAAGAAGAAGACAAAAGGAATGAAGAAGAAGAAGGTGAAATGAGAAGGGGGATTGGCTTTAGAAGAAGAAAAAGAAATGTGAGTGGGAAGAAATATAGGAGAGGCGAAGGGTGGACCGCTGAATTCCGCGTGGGGGTTTCTCTTTCATTCTCTTACGTCACTTACCCTACTTTCTGCACTAAGTCACCAACCAACCTCCTCTTTCTACTTCTCCCAGTAAATATAAGCCATTTTATCCTCTCTCTGCTCTTCATCATCTTCCGCCCATCTAACGTTGGAGGATAACATGTAGTTAAAATTAAACAAATATATAAATTTAAACATTTAATTGACATTTTAAAAGTAGATGCTAGCTATAATTATAACATCGAGTTAACTTTGAAAATATTTTTTAATTAACCCCTAGGCTTTATTACCGTGATATACAACTACAAGTTTGACTATATAGTTTATTATTTAAAAAGTGAAAATAGAAAGAAAAACAAAAGAAAGGGTTTCCATTTCATCAACTTCATATTCTAACGAGGGAGTGGCCAATTTCTATTTGTCTCACATTTCGCTTTCAAACTTTCTGAGACACAATGCCACGCTGGCAATACATTACATAACAACGCCGAGCTATTGTGCTATTTCCCAGGTCGCATGGCTCATTACCGGCTCCACTTGTTGAAAATTCACAAAGTCACCCTCACATCGACAATCCTACTCGCATGCAGAATACAAAAAGTAAAGGGTGAAAGTGAAATTTCATCGTTAATTTAGATGAAGTTTTGTAAAGTCAAAATTTTTAAAAAAATCAATCGGACCGGACAATGCCAGTCAACTTAATTCATATTCCTGGCTACTTTTGTCATTTCAGCTGTTGATTGCGGCTAGCAAATGATTTCTCGACAAGTGTTTACGAGAAGGCAGATGAAAAGAGTTTGTTAGGGATAACAAGTTAAAACCACGTGTCAAGGGATCATTGGCAAAGTGTTGTTCTAACACTTGACGTAGAAGATAAACAAAGCAAAAGACAAGGGTTCATCCTAAGGCCAGCCCTCTGAATACAGGGACCCCACCCCCACTCTCGCCTTCAATCCTCTTAATTCAGGAAATTAACTATTGATCATGAATTATCCAAATTTGGTAGTATTTAAGTGCACAAGTTCAAGGTTATAAACTCATTTCAACCATACAAATATGTAAACGTAACACAACATTTTCCTATACAGTGAAGGATTAATTTATTTATAGTGCATCGTTCTACTAATGACTAACGTGTGAACCATAGTTTTCAACTAAAAAGTATGCAACTATGAATTAATGTAATAATTACAAATAATAAATATTTTATTATAAATAATACTAATATGATTATCAGAAATTACAGTAATAAATTTAATCATAATTGTAACTGCAATTTCACTATTATCACTATAATTATTATACTATAAATTGATAATATGTAACATCATTTATTTTTAATGTTTCTAGTGAATTTCAACTGCAACACCAATCTCTTGACTTACTTTCATTACTAGACTCATTTTAATTACTTTAACTAAAAATTTATAACTTAAATTGATTATTTTGAACTTGTTTTGTTTAATTAATTCTAGAGTTCAATTGAAGCTGAACATTGACAACCGTTCTTGGCTTGACATAAATCACTATCGAAAGAGCCCAAATTAAGGAAGACAAGTGGAGAATCAACCGACATGGATTTGTTTGATGTTAATAATATTAATGGCTTTCAAAGCTTGTGGTCGGTTTGAGATATCCTTAAGAAATTGGACAGCCAAGTTATGGAATCCCACTTAGATGGTAGTGAATGTTTAGCTCAGTCTCCTGCAACTTATATGTTTCGATATAGTTAACTTTTGTAGTCTTGTAAGTAAATGACAACTGTGGAGTATCTTTGTATATGGATAAGGACTAATAAACTAAGGACCTCCATAGTCCATACCTTATGTCGGTCGGAATAATCATTATCAGAGTACAAATGAAGTCCCGAAATACTTATGAACTACGTTCTTTTCATAATGGCTACACAGTATAGTGCTACAAATCCATCCAAAAGGGTTTGAGATAATCCCATAAGAATTTCAGAACTGCAACTTGTAGGATTTAATTTTGCAATTACAGTGGATTTAGTGATATAGCATGGAAAAGACTTGAAATTAGATGTCACGAGGTAAGCAGAGAAGTCGGAATGATTTCAGGTGGGTCTGATGTTCTTCTTCTATGTATGTATTTTGTTAGATGTAGTATTTTCCTTTTCTTAATCTCTTTTTATAAGCAGTTTATATTACATCATTAAGTGTATTTCTCTTCTCTTATTATTAATTAATTCTATTAACAGCTTTTCAGTAATTATTTTTTGTTTGCTGATTATTAATTCTATTGAGTTGTTTATGAGTTTCTAAACTGAGATTATTTGATGTATTCAAACTTATTTTAATAAAAAAAAGGGGTAAAATAACCATCAAATTAAGTGCCGTGGATTGAGTCTTGTGCGGTCGAAATTCAGCACATTTACCTACCTAGCTCCTTCCCTCAAGAACTGAAAATCTGGTAGTTTTTGATAATAAGTTCATCTAAAGCAGCCACCTACGAAAATAAAGAACGAGAAGTTAATTACTTCTCCAATTTCACATGTCAGCAGACCCTATACTGTGGTGGTCACTGAACATCAATGATCACTGCTTAATAAATCAGCAACAGCAACTTGGAGGCAAGAAAAGGTTAAAGAAAGAAGGATACAAAACGAGAAGAAAAGGCCAGAAAATTATCAATCTATGACTACGAGACACAATTTCATTGGACTGAGAATGAGATAATAAGATTCTCCAACTGAATGTATATATTATTGATATTCTTTTATAGTTTTAAGTAAACAATAGTTCATGCATGAGTCTGTGGCTAAAGAATAATTAAAAAAGCTTTATCGACTTTGCATAAAAATTGGACCCGATATTGGAATCAAGCTATGGTGTACGAGTCTGTTAATGCCAACTATTTGGTCCTTCAATTAATTTCTTCTTTTATACGTTATGGAGTGCTCTTGCCTGTTATCTTTTGCAAAATATATATAGTTAGTTTTTAGTTATATACGTATAAGAATAGAGAGTAAGGATCTTGGTAAGTGAAAACTAAACAAAGAAAAGGATGAAGTAAGCAAACAATTTCTAATCAAAATTCAGAATTGCAAAATGCATTTGAAAGGAATTACAACATATTCACCTAATCTAATTATTATACTCTTCCGCACCAACCCCAGAAGATATTGTTAGCGTGCAGGTTTTGACAGATTCAACGCTTCCTTAGAAAAAGTTCTGACTTCTGTTTTGGCAGCAATGAATACTACGTTTTGATTCACATTGCAAGTAAGAAGGAGGGAGGACAATAGTGGAAATATGAAGATGTAAAGGAGCTGATGAAGCTGGGTGGTGAATGGCTAGAGATGGATGTGGACACTTTATAGTACACGTAGGACGGTGGTGGTCGGCCTGGGCCACCAATCATGCGGCGGACCGAATCATTGAAGTTGAACTCATCAGGCCCCTCCAGTCGGTGGTCCCCCACCACCACCTCTCTCAAAGCTGGGGCGGTGAGGGCTAAACGTCAAGCTTTCTCACTGTGCATGTTAAAATATTACGGAGGAATTGCACCCTAAAAAAAAGTAATAATAATTACTGAGGAAGAAAAATTGAATAGATGTCAAAATATAAGAGAGGCAATATAAAATGTGGAGACAGATAGCTAGAGCGTTAGCGTAACTAGCAAAAGGAGATCCTTGGGGGGTCCTAGCAGGATCTTAAACTCCTTTAGACATAGACCCTCCTCCAAACTCTACCTCCCTTTCTCCCCTTTCTCAATCCTTTTGAACCACACCTTACACCTTGGAATTTATGTTAAGAGGAATTCCAATTTACTGCTGATGACAGTTGGTCAAAAGAAATAAACTTGCGAGTATGTATCAGGAATTTGAATATGAATTACTTGTGATTAATTCGAGCTTAAGTGCTACTATAAAAGACTGTAGCTAACCCTAATAACAATATCAATGGTCACCAAAACTATAAAATTGTAACCCTAGCAAGTCACGACGTACATATGCGTGAGAGGGAGTACATATGTGCATTCCACATTAATCCAAACTAACTGATCTTATTGCCAATTAATAACATGTACTTGTGTCCTTTTATTTTGAACCCCCAAAATTATGTCTCTTCAATCAAAAGTTCTACCAATTCTCTTCGATTTCACTCCTCCCTGTCCACTTCTGCTGCAGTTGGAACCCTGTCTCTATTTCTCTCTTTATATTAAGGTGTGAAACACAAGCTTCTTTCAAAGGGACATCGACTATCATTGCACCCTCCTAGGTACTAACTCTAACCGAAAAGAAGTTTAAAAATAATGCTTTCCAAACCTTCTAATGTATTTCACTAGGAAGACTATGATTGAAAACAACAAAATTTGGACCAATTGGAAGTTTTTCTTTTTGTACTCTTACTCGATGGACGGAATAAATTAAAATTTGTTTTTACTAGTAATGTGTCATTTTCCATCGATGATTATTGATCATCATGTTCTCGAAGAGTGTATATCTCCCTTTGGCTAATCTATATGTATGATTTTATATATTTGAAAGAAACAAATTATATATGATTAAAAACATGCTCAATCAATTCCTCAAATAGGTACCAACCGCATCAACTAGTAACTAGAGATATTCTTTTATGAATAATTGTTAGAAAATATCTAGTTGGAAAAGAAGGTGTCTTTTAAGCAGAACTACATGATGCTATTGAAGCTATAGCACCAAATAACACGTTAAGAATAAAGCTGTTGGAAAACTGGGACGAGATCAGATTCCAACTGTAACGAAATAATTACAAATTTTTTTCTCAAATTAGTTTCCCGAAAATCAAGATTAATTTAATTCTATAAAATGATTAATACATAAATACTAATAAAGAGTAAATTTAAATATATACCTTATTCTGAAGCTTGATCTTGTTCTTGTCGTATCCCTCGAATTATTTCTGAAATCGATCCGTTTCAACTACTGTAATCACACAAATATCCAACCTCTCACGATATCCACATAATAGGTTGGAAGAAAATTATATAACTCCTATAGAGAGAGTTGAGTAAGAAGTGCTAGCTCTATTAAAACTTAAGTCTATTTATAATAGGTTTTGGACATTTTAGTAATTTGATTGAAATTAAATTCTAGTTTCAATTAAACTTTAATTAAAATTACAAATAATTCTAGTTAAATACCAATTATACCTAAATAAGATCAAATATCTCATATTGATCCTTATTTATTAAATATCATAAAGTTTCTCAAACTTTACATTCAAATCTAACTTGATTAAAATATCTTTGTTTTCTTCAACTCATTCTTTATGTAGACCCATCAGGTTCCTAAATATGTTGGTAATAATTATAAATTATAAATTATAATTATAATTCATAATTAGAATTAGATAAATTAAAACTCATTTTAATTTATCTTTAATTTCCAATTAAACAACTTATAATCATAGATCAAGATTAGCGTCTAACAACGCATCATGATCACCCAAATATTTAGGAATGTTAAATGGTTTTGACTAACCTTTTCATGCATGATTTTTTTCGTATAATTCAATCATTTCATCATACAATGTTCCAATTAGACATAGAGTATGAAATTAATGTCTACTCTTTTTGAGTCCAATCATATTAGTTCTTCACCATTAGCTATCGATCCAATTAATGACATTTGAAAACTATTTACAAAATGTCATTCTAACTTGGCAAAGGATTTCTTGAATCAATACTAATCGAGAACAACAGAACATTTTTTTTAATTACTTTAGGGTGATGAATCATATGTTAATCACATAACTACCTCCACATAGTTAATGCTATATCTAATGACTACCGATTAAACGATCCACGATTAAGTAGGTCATAAATAGTTTCAAAATATAGTAATCTCCATACAAGATAACTTTGGATACCTCAAGTCAAAGGATTATTTATACAATAATCATAATGAGAATTTCATAGATATACAAGTAATGTTCTAAATGGATTTCTCATATCGGCCCTGTTTAGTGAACTTGTTCTCTAACAAGCACCCACATGTTTGTTTAAGTATCTCCAGACTTTAGTCTATGAGATCGACCACTTCCTTCTTAAAGAAAAACAAAACATATTAATAACCAAACTTAATATAACAATGACTAAGAATATTTAGGGATAATACATAAATCCAATATGGATCTCATAATTATAATCTCATTATAATTTAATTTGCAATGTATAATTATCCCATGGACTTTATCATATACACATAAACATGTACAAGATAAAGAATGTCTTTAAATGATATTGTCACTAAACTACAACCAAATCGATTAGCTGTAAGGCATAAACTAACAATCTCCTACTTGCACTAAGTCAATCGTTTAAGTATTCTATATCATATCACCATATGACGATTATACTACTGCTAGGTTAGTGGTTTAATAAGAGAATTCTACAAGATTCCTTATAGTGAACACTTGCTTAAATCTTACAACTTCCATCTTAATTATCATCATAATTAATAAAAATTGTCTAATACATCCTTGGATCTTTGATTAGACCTTTTCTCCTTTTGCATACCCAATGGCTCTAATGTTTCACTTTACATTATCGACTTGAACAATGAAAGGAATTATATTAAGTTCATTAAAGAACTTATTGATCCAATTAATCATTTAAAGTAATTGAAAAATGTATTATGGCTTACTTAGTAATGATTGCTACATTGAAACCTTTCCAACCTTAAATGATATTATTCTAAGTAAATAGATCTTAATTAGGATTTACTTCTAATGTAAATATTCGTATCTCCTTGAACTCAAATATCAACTCATACATAGAGTAATAGATATCTTTAATACTTCACAAGTATCTGATATCTCAAATACTAAACAACTTTAGTACATTATCTATGTACTTGGACTTAGAATAAGTGAACAACGTCCAATCTATCTTTATAGATCTAATTCTCATAATTAAGTTATTACCTTTTCCTATCCAATAAGAGTTGTTCTTGGATAATTATATTTTTAATAATTGAAAGTTAGAACTGTTATTCTCTATGAGCAACATGTCTCCACATACTCCTACGATAGAGGACAATTATATTCCCACTGAATTTTTTGTAAACATGATAAATTCACAATCATCTAAAAAACTCTTTGAATTCATCATAAGAGTAAATCTTTCAATGTCTCGTAACCTTTCAACTATACGTCAAATGTATTAGTAAAGGCAATAGTTCCAACTGGATGTTTTGTCATGAGAATTGAACTTTTCAAATTTCATCTTACTCTCACTACTTATCATGATAACCATTATCTTATAAGTATACATTGAAACAAACAATTTGTTCAATAAGTTTGTAAAATTATATCCAATCTTTTGGATATCTCATAATCTTTCATTACCCAATTTAGTTCTAAACTTAATGAATAATACAAGCTTAAGCTAAGCATCACATCCTTAAATTATTAAATTTGACTCTTTCAAAGACTTAGCATTTCATATCTAATATGAATCTTGTTAATTGATTCAATTGGAACTATTAAAGATAAGTCATTATACTAGGCATAGTTATAAAAGAAATAATACTGCATATACCATATCTCATAATGTATTTTTCTCCTTACATAAATCCACTCTTATGAATTTAGTTGTAAAGGTATTCACCAGATAATCTCATTCCCTACAGATAACCAAAAATTTAAAACTCACTACAACAATTTCATCGAAGTGTTTCAGCATTCTCAATGCTTAATTTCTATTTAGATTTAAATAATTTAAACTTTTCAAAAACTTTAAATCATTTTTTCATTAAATATATATGACTATATCACATAAAGTTATTAGTAATTTAATGAAATATATAAGTATTGTCCTTTCATAAATTGTTATTCCATCCAATACATCACATGTATAAATTTAACAATTCATTACCATCATCATCCTTTCACCAAAGGTCGATTTGGTTATTGTTAGACTTGACAAGTTTCACAAGTTTCATATAATTTATAATCAAAAGGATACATATATCCTTTTATGTAATTTTATGATTCTCGTTATGTTGATTTAACCAACATGATATAAAAGGATAGTTTTGGTTACCCAACTTTGTATTTTTTCCACTTATGTTAAGCGTAAGTCTCTTTTAATCCAGCATGTACAAGCTATTTGTATAAAATTGGATTAACTACTTTTACTTAACAATCCATTTCTTATCGTGCTTTGAACATTGTAATAATGTTAAATCTAAATTCAGTATCAAATACTCATAAGCGTGAACTAGAAATACATATGATCTCTATCATATCTCATATAGGCAAGAAAAGTCATACAGACATTTTCTTCTAATGATAACTACTATCATACTATGGCAAAGTCTTTAATTGTAGTCCATAATTATGCTTTTAGTACGCTAAATTAAGTGAAACAATTCTAACAAAGTACTATACCTTTCAATGCTACTCTATGCAACCTCTTACATCTTGCTATTATGGTGTTGACATATATCTTACATGTTGTCATCAAAGTTTATTAGACATTAGTCAACTCAAAATATCATTAGATTTTGTCATCTATATGATTTTGACATATCACTAAAACTATGTCACTGAATCCTCAATAGGGATTATAGCAAAATTGCATAATGGGCATACAATTTTCTATCTAACTTTAAGACCTCTTCTCAAACATAACTTATCTCCAAAGAATTGGGTTCATTAATTTAATGTCAACTATACTAAACAAGGTAAATTCCGCTCAGAATAAAATATAAATGTAACAAAAAGCAAGTAATTAATTACACACCATGACTACCAAATAAGATTAGGACCACTATTTTATTCGAAATAATAGCCCTCACTACTATTCGAGAAGATTACTCTAATCTTTCTAGTAGGTTAGGATCCCATTCAAATATAGTTAATCTTGAGTTTACTCAACAAATCAACTAAACTAAAATTAGGTAAATAGCAACTTTATCAATCACATATTATATGACCCCTAGATTCGTTAGGTGATAACTCTTGCCCAAACATATCTTATATTTTATTCCTGACTCTACCTCTAAATTCATGTGACCATGAGTTTGCTCATCCAAATCGCACAAATTTAGTTAAGTAGAACTTATTATCATAAGACTAAATATATTCGGGTTATAATGGCCTTGAGTTTGCTCAACAAGCTAACTATAAACAAAACTCTAGTTTATTCTTATAATAATGGAAGGCAACAACTACGTTCTCAACGTGTACTTAATATTTTAGTGAATAACTTAATTTCATTCATCTCATCAAACAAAAAATTGCATGTAAAATATCACACTTATAAAACATACAATTTAACATGCATCCAATATATATATATATATATATATATATATATATATCAAACATATAAATAAAGTATGTAACTTATGCACTCGTAATCAAATTATATGCATAAATCATCAAGCTTTGATTGATTCAAGTTATTGATCTTCATAACATAAAATATTATTTCCAACTCCTTGGAAATATTAAATCAGAATAAACTCATTGATTCCTAAATGTATTAAATTCCTATTCTAAATAGAAAATTATTTTGATTTGAAAAAATGTTCAAATCAAGTTGGAAAAAAATCTAATTATCTTGACTCCTTAAACAATATTTTATTGAAAACATTTTTCAAATAAATTATTCTTCTTACTCATTATAATTTAGAAAACTCCTTTTTCAAATTATATAAGTAACACATTCTAATCTAATTAGAATTAGAGAAATTATTTTTCCTTAATTAGAAAACTATTTTCTAATATTAAAAGGAAACTACTTTTAAAATTACATAAAAAATTTAAATTTAATTGAGAAAGTCCTTTATATTGTTTATTTAGAAATCGACTTAATTAATTAGAAAATCTTTCCTGAATAAATTATAAAACTATTTTCAAAATATTAAACAAAGAATATTTTCTTGATTAATAAATGAAAATTCTTTTGAAATTTTAACTAAGAAAAATTCTTTTTTCTAAAAAATCAAGAAATTTATTATTCATAAATAAAGAAACAAACACTAAATAAATTGATAATAATTCTCCACAAAAATAAAGTCATAAATTTAATTTATCTCAATCAAATTAAAATAAATAAATTTAATTAAGAAATATCTTTCTTAATTACTTAAGAAAACACTTTTTTAATTTTAAGGAGTCTAATTAATTAATTTCAATCTAATTGAAACTAATTAATTCTAATTTTATTAACTACTTTTCTAAAATTAAGTAAGAATCAATATAATTATTAATATTAATCATATTAAGAAAATAATTACTTTAATTTTTGAAATTAAGACCTCATCTTAATTAATATAATCTCATTATATTTATAATTTCTAAGAAAAAACAATGATGAAAGAATTCATTTAAAACCTTTTCTTGATTTTAATTATTGATTTGATAACTAAATTAATTTAATAATTCAACTTCTTGAAAGATTAAACTAAATTCCAAAGATATTCCTAATAAAATTATCCTTTGAAAACAATTTTCAAAAATTGAAAAAACACTTTTTAATTTTATTAGGAATATAAATTAATTTGATCTCCATTAAATTAATTTAATTGAAATTAAGACTTTAAAAATATTAAAAACAAATAAAATAAATAGGAAAATCTGTCTGGCGCGTGCACATGCCATAAAGTCGACAGGGGCTTGATTAACGTGTGTATTGCAGGCATAAGAAATGTCTCTTCCCAGACTTTTCTAGAAACGGTGGTGCGTGTCTCATATGCACCCATTGTTTTTCCATAGACGCTAAGTTTTCGCTCGTCTGCGTCACCACCTATTTCGTGCCTCCATGCGTTAGACCACCATCGTCATGCCCTTCTAGTCGCCGTCGCTTTGCTTCCCCTTATGGGCGATTTTTGCGCTTTCTTCAACAATGGCGACGCCACTGGTTTCGATCACCTAACCAGCAACGGTTCAAGCCATTGGTGATTTTAATGTTAGCTACAATCAAACACAAAGATGCAGGCAGTTGAATAAAACCATATGCAAATCAATTTTTAGAAGGCAAAATGTACAGGCACACAGAAAATAATTTTCCAGAACTCATATACATGTATTAACCAGGTATTCTTGCAGGATTTTATTGCTCAGAACAATAATACACACACAAATAGAACAAAAGAATAAACATATTTAATTTTTGGATAGACTCGAGATTAATAAAAACATTAAGCCTTAATTTTATCAAATCAATAAGAATCGAGACTTTAATTCAATCAAATTATAAAACTAAAATTTGGCTCTGATTCCACTGTTGGACATCGGGACGTGATCAGATCCTGATCGCAGCGAAATAATTATGAAACTTTTTCGCAAATTAATTTCCCGAAAACTAAGATCAATTTAATTCTATAAAATGGTTAAGACATAAATCATAATAAAGATTGAATATAAATTCGTACCTTATTATGAAGCTTGATCATGTTCGTATAATATCCCTCAAATCGTTTCTGAAATCGATTCGTCTCAACCACCTTAGCCATACAAATGTACGACCTCTAATGATATCCACAAAATAGGTTGAAAAAACTCTGTAATTCTTACAGAGAGGGTTAAGAAAGAAGTGTCAGCTCTATTAAAGCTTAAGCCTATTTATAACAAGTTTTAGACATTTTAGTAATTTAATTAAAATTAAATTCTAATATCAATTAAACTTTAATTAAAATAAGAAATAATTTTAATTAAATACCAATTATGACCAAATAAGATAAAATATCTCCTAATGATTCTTATTTATTAAATATCTCATATTTAATCATAAAGTTTTTCAAACTTTACAATCCAATCCAACTTGATTAAAATATCTTTGCTTTCTTTAACCCATTCTTTATATGAGACTCATTATGTTCTCAAATATGTTGACAATGATTATAAATTATAATTATAATTTATAGTTAGAATTAGATAACTTAAAACTCTTTTTAATTTATCTTTAATTCTGTAATTTATAATCATAGATCAAGATTGGTGTCTAGTAATGCATAATGACCTCCTAAATATTTAGGAATGTCAAAGTGGTTTTGACTAACCTTTCTTTGCATGATTTTTTGGTATAATTGAATTCTTTTACCATATAATGTTCTGATTAAACATAGAGTATGGAATTAATGTCTATTTTTTTTAGTCCAATCATATTAGTTCTCCACCATTAGCTATCGATTCAATTAATAACATTTGTAAATTATTTACAAAATGTCATTCTAACTTGTTCAAGAATTTCCAAAATTAATAATAATCGAGAATAACAAAACATTCTCTCTAATTACTTCAAGGTGGTGAATCCTATCTTGGTCACACAATGACCTCCATAAATTCATGCTACATCCAATAACTACCGATTGAATGACTCATAATTAAGTAGATCATAAGTAATATCAAAACATATCAATCTTTATATAAGATAACTTTGGAGACTTGAAATCAAAGGATCACTTATACAATCATCACAATAAGAATTCCGTAGACATGTAAGTAATGTTCCAAATGTGTTTATCTTATTGGGTCTGTTCAGTTAATTTGTTCTCTAACAAGCACTCACACATTTATTTAAATATTTACATACTTTAGTCTATGAGATTGCCCATTTCCTTCGTAAGAAAAAACAAAACTTATTCTAGTATTTTTACATTTTATTAATGTTTAGTCTTAATACGATAATGACTAAAAACATTTAGGTATAATATATAAATGCAATATGAATTTCATAATTGTAATCTTATTATAATTTTATTTGTAATGTATAATTATCTCATGGACTTTATCATATATATCTAAATATATACAAGATAAATAATATCTTTAAATTATATTATCACTAAGTTACAACAACAAAACTGATTGACCGTAGGGCATAAACTAACAGAAATACCAAAGAACAAGTTGAGGAAATTAATAATAAAAAGTTAACAAGCACAGAACCACGGAAGTAGGAAAAATGGATGGTACAGGTTAAAATGATGTCTAGGGCTATATGGAAGACAAATGTTGACTTCAAAAGGGTTAAAACGTTCTTGTCATCCAAAGCAAAATCAACCGCGAGCATGTATATATGTTTTATTATGTGCTAAAACTTCACTGGCCGGTCGCCTAAAAAGCAAAAGATTACAATCAAATGATGTTGATAGTTATGTAGTTTACTTTGAACAGGAACTCAGTAGGTACACGGGAACAAGATATATCCCACTGGTGAAGAGAAAAATTAGGAACAGGGAGATACGTGACATAATTGGCACAGCAGATAAGCTATGGTCCTGCAACATTAATGGCTGATCGAAAACGATGATCAATGGTGAGTTTTCGGGCATGGGTTGGCTCCGACTCTGCCATCTGTTCATCTTTCTAAGGTTTCAGCATGAGGAGGGGCCCGCCAATCCACGCAATTATAACGCGTTGGAATCGACTAGCTAGATTTCTTTGCTTGTATTCCACAAACATAGATGTCTCTTTTAGGTTTCTAGATGTACCGCTCACTTTTTCCTTTAATTGAGACATTTCTGTTCGTGCATTAGGTTTTTGTCAAAAAGGTATATGAGAATTCTTATTGCATTAGCTTTTTTCTTTATGAGCTTTCAAGTCAAGGAACTTTCATGGTAAATGCATGATGATTGACACTAAGGCTCAGCATCTGCATTTATGGCAGTAGTGTCCCAATGTTCTATTAATATTAATTTTTTAACCCAATAAATGTCGAATTATAAAATTAAAATTAATTTTAAAAATAAAGATAGTTAATTATCATAAACTTCTTTGAACTATCTGCATATTAAATATTTACAATATTAAAATTATACATATACTTAACATATATAAAAATAATCTCAATTCTTAATATACTTTAGTTACTTCAAAATTTATGTATGTTCAGTATAAATAATAAATTTTATTTATAAAATTAAAACCAATTTGCAAATATATAAGACGATTAATTTAGTATATCTTAATTATTTTAAGATATGTGCACATTATGTGATATTTTATATGAGAAGAGGGTGTAAGACTTATATTATAAAAGAAATAAGGGGTGAAAGTCTTTATAAATCGATGAAAAAGACTACTAATCAATTTCTAACTAACTAGCTTTGGGCTTGTAATTCTCTCAAACTTGAATAGAAATTGTTGTTGAGATAGTCCATACATGCACTACAAGAAAATTTGGTTTCAGCAACCATAGTAAAATGGTTGCTAATTATATACATTTTGCAACCAAAAATTATTTGGTTGCAATATA